>KV908346.1:560809-588309 GCA_002005505.1 Botryococcus braunii | reverse complement strand
ATGGGTCTGAGCTCTTCCTTCATGGCAGACAATCCCTGTAGGAAGTGAAGTCCTCTGTCCTTCTGCTCTCCCTCCGCCGGCCATCGTTTTTTACAGTAAAAAAATTTCCTGATCCTTATCTATCACTCACTTACTCCCCCTCCCCCAAACACACACACACACACACACACACACACACAACATACACACACACATACACACACACACACACACACACACACATCCACACACACACCACATAAACGCACGCACGCACACACACACACACACACACACACACACACCCATACACTCACACCCACACACACACACACACACACACACACACACACACACACACACACACACACACACACACCCACACACACTGATACACACAACCACACACACACACACACACACACACACACACACACACACACACACACACACACACACACACACACACATAAACCCCGCAACCTTCAAATGCCTTGCTGCTGCATCCAGTAACATTATGCATCAAATGAACCTGAAAGGGTGTCCATGTCTTTGGAATGCCTAGCCTTCCCAAAAGCGACTGCAGATGGTCCTGCTTCCTTCCATTAATTCAGGAATGCGTTGCTGCCGACAGCCACGTGTTACGAGGATCTCTGTCTATCTATAAATGCCATTCAAAAATATCTCAAATTAAATCTGAGATGTGCTGGAAAGCAGGAGCCGTAACAATGTCTGTTTCACTTCACATTTCCCTCTACATGCCCCACTTTTACTTCTTCAAATGCTGAATTTACCCTCAAGACGGAAGAGCTGAGGATATCTTTGGTCCTTCTCAGAGGCCCCTCCTTTAGTGGGGTGCCGGATTGCTTAATTTCCGGATGTATTTTGCTACACACACCGCCAAAAGGCTTTTAGAAAGGACGGTTATCATTTCTTGCAACCCATATTTAGGTGGTTTGTTAAGCTGGTCCACCTTTGCTCTGCAGCCCCCCACCTCCGCCATTACCCCCAGGAATCCCTCCACCTTCTCCAATTCCGACCATACCTCCACCATCTCCAAACCCTCCACCATTTCCCAACCCGCCATTTCCACCACCACCAAACCCGCCCAGCCCACCACCACCTGACCCGCCAGTTCCCCCACCACCTAACCCGCCACTTCCTCCACCACCTGACCCGCCACGTCCTCCACCACCTGACCCGCCAGGTCCTCCACCACCTGACCCGCCAGGTCCTCCACCACCAACCCCGGAAATACCTCCACCATCTCCAAACCCGCCGCCGCCATTGTCGCCCTCTCCGCCTCCAACCCCCCCTCCCCCACAGACTTGCCCTCTGAGTTTCAGTGCCGACCCAGGTGCGGACGCCTCTGACATCATCAGGTTCTTTTGGTACTCTTTGCACTGCTGGGTGATTTCATGGCAGAAATCACCCAGCAGTGCAAAGAGGACGGGGAGAAAAACGTGATTTCATGGCAGAAATCACCCAGCAGTGCAAAGAGGAAGGGAAAAAAAGGTGATTTCATGGCAGTCCCGGCGTCCGTTCCTGGACTATGTTGCAGGAGGTCCCAGTTGGCCAAATGTTTTGGGTCTGTTTGGCTCGTTGGGACCTATTCTGTACACCAAACATCGATATCAAGCTGGCTGTGTTGCGTAAGTCGAGTAGGTTCAGCAGTTTGGCACCGTTTCGCATGTGGGGCCATGTGCATGTGGCACATGCCCCACATTTGTGGGGCATGTCAGCTCTGTTGTGTCTGTTCATAACGTTGGCTGCGTGTATGTCGCGTATGCTGAGCATGTTGGCGCTAAATTCCTGCCATTGTACTGCTTGAAGACGTTACAAACCCTGGGGTCTGCTTCCACGCCTTGTTCTGGAGTCACTCGATTGGTTGCAATTGCCACTGCTCTTTCAACGGTCAAACATGTGAATGCGTGTCCATTGTGCCGCACAACATAAATATCATGTTTCAGGGCACCTTGCGGAGTGAGGTGCAGAAATAAAGTGCCATAAAAGCCACTCGGCTTCAATAAATCTGATAACAACTGGACTTCTCCTTTGCAACTATTTTGTTTGGGATGCTTTGACAACACCATGTCAAAGGAAAAAGGAGGAGGGGCAAAACACACACACACACACACACACACACACACACACACACACACACACACACACACACTGGAGGAAGAATAGGTAGAGGAAGAGGATGACAACGACGACGATGCCCCGTTCCCCCAGGACATACACGAACCTCCTCCAGTACTGTTCTCATCCGCGATTGCAGTCGAAGAAGGGCAGATCCCTCAGCTCCTAGGGGAGGAATTCCCGCAGAGACTAGTACATTGAAAGGAGAGCAGAGACTGAAACTGCCTACGTGCATGCACATGTGTTCCCCTTTGAAGGAAAACCGAGAGGGACATTGATGTACAATATTGTACTTCCCCGGGGCCCGACGCTCCAGAAGGCGTGCTTCCCCACTTGCAAGAGGAGAACGGAGGGGATGGGGGAACGGTGGGGATACAAAGAAAAGGAAACGTAATGTGATGTGGAGTAAGGGCTTCGCAGTGTGCTCCGTGGGCCCGGGGAAGACGTTGACAGTTATTGACTACTGCAACGGGACCTGCGTTGCGTTTACTGAGGAAATCTTCCGAAGCAGTTGCGACAGCCCTTTCTTCAACACAACATGCGGCACTCTGTCTGGTTCCCTGAGCGTATACTTTGATAACAGAGCTGTGGACTTTAGGACCTTTTATCCCAATCCCACAAACTACCTGATCAACCTCGGCTTGGAAGACCTCCAAGTCATTGAGGGAGACCTTTCCGTGTTTGTAGAGCACAGAATCGAATTCCCTTATCAATTTCGGTTTGACGCAATATTCCTGCGACAGCTGCGCCAAGCCGGCAATATCTTCGTCGAGGAGTGCGTGGACTGCGGAACGGGGTCGACCGCCCCATTCACACCTGCGCTGGTAGACCTGCCTTTAGCCCGTCTGGCGCAGATCGGGGATGGGTCCCAGCGTTCTACGCTGTCAGTTTCAGGCACCGACTTCTCAAACATGTGGTCCTTCTCAGCATTGGTTTGCCCTCCGCTGTACATGCTTATCACGAACAATGCTCGCTTGACCACATTTGATGGCCTGCAAGATGTCGCCGCTCCGAATGATGGAGTCGGAGTCATTCTAGTTGCAGATGGGAGCGGCCCTTTTTTGACAGCAGACTCCTTGGCACCAATCAGCACCATGATGGGCTGCTCCATCGGACTAACGTCCATCGTCTCAATTCCTATCGGCTGCGGACAAGTCCTCATTGACAGCTCGGAGATTTGCGCCTATAACGGCTCGACCCCTTGCAGGTAAGACGTCCACGTGTCTGCTCTTTATTTCTTCATGTTTTGCCCATTCCCTGAAACATATGTGTTTGTTGTGGGGCTTGGGGAGGGCGTCGGCAGGGGTAACCCATACTCCCATACTGCATACCCTTCGAAAGCTGGCCAGTGTTTCGTTGTTCCATCTTCCTCCCCCCTCCCCCCTCCCCCCTGTTCAGCACCGCCCACCCCCCCCTGTCACTGTTCTGTACCCCTAGAAGTTCCCCAGGCCCAGAGAGGTCCCAGCAGGCCTTGAGCATGGTGGCTCTGTGCTGTTCCCTCTGAATGTGGAAGGGCCTGCCTGAGTGGCCTGACGGACACCCTGGTTGACTTCCTGATCGACATCATGTTTGACTTCCCGCTTGATTATCTGGTTGAAGTTCTCGGGGATCTCCCGGTTGCAGGTCGTCGTGCCCACTGCCACTTGTCGGACCCCCATCAGATGGTGCGCGTCTTATAGACTTTCTTAATAGACTTAAGATGGCAACGAGGGAGAGATAAGGGAAGAAAGTCTATAAGTCTATTAACTCTTTCAACTTAAGGAAATTAATTAATACACAGCGAAGCAGTCACTGTATTTGTCAGATTCGGGATTCAGCAATTTGGGCCCCTCACCTCCCGCCCCCCCCCCCTTCGGTGTTCCTTTCACCCTTGCCCCTCAAATTTTCCTCGCTCACCTTCCCATTCTCCACCTCCCCGCGCAGGGCGCGCCCCCGTGTCTGTGTGTGTGTGTGTGTGTGTGTGTGTGCGCGCGCCCGCGCCCGCGTGTGCATATGGCCTGTTTAAGTGGAACTCTCGAACGGGGCGGCCACTGCTGTTCAAACGGTTTTCTGGGCATACTTGACACCACTGACTTAAAAGGCCCAAAGCGTGCTGCCGTCCACTACAACCGACAGTCAACAGCTACGTCACACAGCTTCCTGTTGGGGCGCAGTGTGCGGGGCGGCCGGAGATGTCATCACAGTCTATGATTACTTCGATCAACAGTGCAGGTGGTGGCCAGGGAGGGCCACAGGAGATTTCGTGCCTTGCACAGGACCTATTCTCGGCCAGGCGTGCGTGGGGTGGGGGGGAAGCCTGGTGCTTGTCTTTTCAGAATATGGGCAGTTTGGCCAACATATGCAGTTCTTCCTCGAGCAGCTGGGGCTTGGTACGCTGACCTATATTGGCGAGACCCTGCAAGTCCTCGCAGACCAGATACAATACCCGATCGACCCCCTGTTCCTTCCGTCTCTGAAATACATCGGAAGCAACTTGCTCGTGGCGCAAATCGACGGAGACTCTGCGTTTACGAGCTTCAGGTCCCTTCCTGGGTTCACAACTCTCCAGCAAGTGGGAAAGGACCTTTCCCTGGGATATATTTCTGGAGCGTCTGCGATCTTCGGGCCTGCGTTTTCCGACCTCACCTCCTTCTCTGCATTAGCCTGCATCGGGGGTGCGCTGCTGGTGGCAAACTCATTCCAGCTGACAAGCTCTGCAGGGCTGGAGCTCCTGTCCGCAGTCAACTACAATGCCGTCTATCCATCAGGCCCCCTCATTGTGTGGGGTAATACTGACATCACTAGTGGCAGGGCGCTCGCCCCCCTCAGCCAGGTGGCCAACTGCACGGTCGGCACGCCATTCGAAGTCGCCATATATCTGCCTGTATGTTCATTACCGTTTGAGACCACTACAGCCCTCTGCAACTTCATCTCTTCCAATACATGCTAACCCAGGGCGATGGTGTACGACGAAAAGGGAAAAAACCGCGGTTTAAATGTATCATGTTGTTGCGGCCCGTCGTTTCGGAAACAGAAACCTAGGGTTACCCAGTTCGCCGTTGTTGTTGGATAGATTACAAGCTTTAAGCTGAGATTGGAAGCTTTAAAGAGATTTCTTCGGCAGGACTTGCCAGCTCGCCCTGCAGTATTGCTACTCAAGCAGGTGCTTATCTTTGTGCATGTCCCCCGGGTGCATTTTATTCCCAGGGGCCGTTTGTTGGGGGTTCTGTCTCTAAAGACTTCCTACATGCACGTTTGTAGTTCACTCACGTCAGGTCCGAAGAGAATTCTTGGTCGCAAGTGCTACTGATTCTGCAAGGAAGTCAGATATTCCTGCCGTTGACCTGATGCCTACTCTAGTACATTTACTTCTAGAAATGTACTTCTAGAAATACAGAATTCTGGTTCACCTGATAGGCTACAACATCCATAGATCAAGGATGAAAGAGACTATGCGAAGCAAGAAGAGTCAGCCGGCCCCGAATCAGGCTCACTTAGAAGGGGTTCCCTTGAGATATAGAGGTGCGATTGCCAATTCCAAGCGCCGTTATGCCGACATCATGATGTATACAGGTTTTCACATAGCAGCTTTAGCTTCAGCTTAATTAAGCTGACCAGCTTAAGCTTAAGTTGCCATACGAAAACCTGTATACGTAATCATGTACAACGTTACTATACTAGTAGTATGCATGTTATGTCATGACAGTGACACATGGTCAGGTCTGACATACTGCGTGAAGGCGATAGTTGAAGTTACGCTGCCGAAGAATGCCTTAATGAAATCGGGCGGAGCTGATATCCGGCAAGTATCTCGGGATGCCCGGACATGTTCAGGGCAACCCCGCATGAGGTCTGCGTCACCTTGTGCGTAATGACTGAAGAGACATTCGGTATACTGAGAAGAAAATGTGAGCTGTGTATATATAATGGTTTGCATGCAACCCGTTTTGCACATGCTCAGAAAGGTAAAAATATGGACTAAAAGACAATTTGCCAGTGGTGTGCTGGCGGTGCCAGACTGGTGGCTATCAAAGTCTTACTAGCTATAGCTATAGGTAGCTACCTAAAACTGCAAGCCTAAAGCAGCTTGAAGCTTTAGCTAAAGCTTCAAGCTCTAGGGCGTTGTTGTACAGGTTTATTCCCTCACTCATGCTTGGGTGTATGAAGTTACCATTTCATGATACAGAGTCATGTTAGCTCCCTCAAATTGGCCCGTGCACTCTCGTACATATTTCTCCACACACACACACACACACACACACACACACACACACACACACACACACACACACACACACACACACACACACACACACACACGCACGCACGCGCGCACGGGCCATTGCATATATTTAAGCACACACGCACAGGTCTTGTAACGGTTGCTGAAGGACAATTTGCAACAACTGAAGTATGCACGTACGCATGGGCACATGCGTATATGGCACATGTGCATATGTCTTGTAACGGTTGCCGAAGAACCGTTTACAACAACTGAAGAGCAGAACTTTTAGGCTCAGAAGAGTAGACGTGGATCACGTCCTTTGAAGTACAATTGTAGCTATGACTCATAGCAGTGAGCTCATGAGTAGCATAAGCGGGTCATGTTGCTGTAGGATCATGATGGATACAACGTTAAGAAGTACATGCATATATATGTGCTGCAAACCTTAGACCAGTAAGCTCGCAACCGACCGGCTATATAGCTTCAGCAATAGCTATTATGATCAGCTGATTATGATCCGCCTGCAGGCTGAGCGCATAAAGTCCATAATGCTCGGAATCTGTACCTCATGCGTGTCTCTAGCTAGATCTAGTGTTCCCTCCCACTGGGTCCCACGATATGTAGTATGTAGTTAGCAAACATGGTCGGACTGATGTCAGGTAATGCTGCATACAACATTAACTACGCAAGTAGGTATTACCCTATACGGCTTGCAAGTGCATATCTTCAAGAGTATCCGTTGTAGTCAGTAATTACTTATACCTAATACCTTATAAGGGAGTTATTACACTGGATCCTTCCGGAAGGACACATATGTATGCTGTATGTATGCATGCATGCTGACAGTGCAATAACGAGCAACTCACTAGTATATTACTGTTTGGGCTTTCCAGTCAGACTTAGGCCCTGATTAGGAAGAGGCATCGCCATATGACAGACCTAGGGAATGGACTTGCTTGTCTACAACAATTACATATATGCGGGCAATAATGGACCTTCGAAGGAATTCCTTTGCCCTCCTAAGTGGTGAGTGCATGGGGCACATATGACATATTTGCACCGATAGGTCCGTGGCAAACAGTAGGAAAAGTTCTGGGGCCTCTCCGATGAGAGTTCCCACGGGCGACAAGCACGGGCTCTACTTATATAAGTATGCAGGCCGACAGCTCCGACATTCTTTTGGTTGACTGCATGAAGCCACGGGCGTCGCCGTGTCGGGCCTGTTTATGCAATTGCTTAGCAACACAATTTGCTTCTGTGTTATTGCATAGCGATTTGCTTCTGTGATAAGAATGCTTATTCTAGTGTGGCTTTCCATTTGCTTCTGTGATAAGAAATTGGATGGCGCACTCATTATTGTTCGTGACGCCCTGTACTCGTTGCTACTGGTAAGCTACATATATGCTATAAAGCTACTATAGTTTAGGAGGCTATCATAGAGTATGTTCGTAGAGTTGAGTTCATTGTGTTGAAACATTACTTGGACAACTGATTTTTGCAATGCATGTGTGTGATCATGATCAGGTTGTGTCGAGTGTGAGCAGTCCGACACTCACCACTGTATGTTTACTGTTTGTGTCTGGTCTCACAGGTATTATTCTCATAATCTGAGGTCTTAGATAGGAATTGCGTTAAATCATGACCGTGCAATGCTTTATGTCTTGTGTTTGATCCAAACTGCACAGTCCAGTGCCGTGCCCACGAAGGCGTACTGAACGGCACCAGATCTGGCCAGAGTACATAACCCTGAGTCCCTAAACAAGCTTGCACCACATCTGGCCAGAGTCCATAACTCTGAGTCCCTAAACAAGCTTGCACCACATCTGGCCAGAGTGCATAACTCTGAGTCCCTAAACAAGCTTGTACCACATTTGGCCAGAGTGCATAACTCTGAGTCCCTAAACAAGCTTGCACCAGATCTGGCCAGAGTACATAACTCTAACTCCCTGAACAAGTTGGTTCAGCTTAAGCTGAATGCATAAGTTCTTAGGATGTCCCATAGATACGAGAATGACAATCACTAGTGGTGTGAGCAATTCCATGTAATTCTTTTGGTTGGTATCGGCATCGACACATTCCTCAGCTCTGCTCATCAGCGTTCCTTGATGACACGCGTCACCCAGGAACCAGCCTTTCCCACGCCGGTCCTGGCCAGGAGCTGCTAAATGTTAAATTCATCATGATCATGTAGGTGCCTTGTTCTTGAGGTGATCTTCTCAGGAGAGACAAAATTAGGACACAAAGACACGGGAGAAAAAGGACCGTTTCAGGATATAAGGTACACAAAAGGACCATTTTCGGGAACGTAACGCTACAATTTGATCTAATTTATCGAACTCTGAGATCGCTCTCATCGCACTGTAGAGCAACTGGCCATAGAATGAATGTGAATGGAGCATTTGAGTTGTTGATTCACAGTTCATGAGTTGCGGGAGAAGTAAAGCTGCGCAGACAGTCATCTTGGACTGTACGTACACATGCATGTAGCTCGGAAGGACACTGACCAACATGTGTCATGCATATCTGCTTCACCCATACTGTATATATTTGGTTGCTAGTGCATGAGTGATCAATCTTAGTGTACAATAGAGGCTCCTAAACAGCTAGCTGGGAACGGAGCCCCTCGTGAGTATATAACTGTACTCGTGCATAGCCGCCTTCAGACAGCAAGCGCTTATCCGGGGATGCCATACTTGATGCTTAATGACAGACCATCATGAACGAACTGGAATGAATGTGAATGGGAGTTCACATATTCGGAGTCCTGCCCGAGTCCTGCCGTCGGTCGGCGGCCTGCCGTACAAATATTGCACAGCAGTACATACAAGATTGTACTGCAAACATGTTATGGTACTGCCAAGTGTTTGTTTCTTGCAAGCCTTTGCTAAGGATGGAGGAGGCAGGTTTCTGCCAGATATGTGCATTTTTGTACTCCGTACGATTTTGGAAATGCCATACGTGGCACCTGTATAATCACGACGGTTTTCCTACCTAGATTAAGGGGCCACCCCTGCAGTTCCGTTTACGGGGGCAATCTGGGGCCCCCGTACGAATGTTGGAAGGCCTGTAAAACACTGCCCGCACCTGAGCGCAAGGAAAGAAAAGAAAAGAATTACATCAATCCAGCCCAGAGGGCATGGTGAGATGCAGCCGGTTAAACCAACGGTGTGTGAGACCCTAGTTGGAATGATACTATGCCACGAATAACTATGCTATAACACGAATAACAATACTGATAACTGGATAAAATCCGTCGAGCGGGCACAATTGTCAATTGTCAATTGACAGTTGAGGGATCGAATGTGCAGTACATGACGTACGTCGAAGTTCCCCAATTACATCCCTGGCTGTCGCTGCCAAGTTTCAAAATGTAGCCTACAATTTGTTGGCCTTGTTAGAATGTCGTTCGAATTGCAAAAGGTTGAGATTGTAAATTCATGGCATGCAAAGAGAGCAAAGTTAGAGAACACATACTCTGGACGGTGTCAAGCTGAAATGTGCCAATGCGCATGTCGAGACGAAGGTCGGCAGCGACTGTCGGCTTGACCGCCCCACTGGCAATTTCAAGGGGCATGCCGTCATCTGAGATGAAGGTAAGTCGCTCGATCTGAATGATGTAGAGGGTTTTGTTTGTTTGCAAAGCACCCAAGACCGTTGGAACGCAGGGCCTGCAGTAAGGAATCCCAAGTGATGGAATGTCTGGAAGCGCTTCAGTTCCGTTATAACACATATACACGAGAGGATTAGAATCAAAGTACTTGGGCAGTAATTTGTAAAGGTGAAAGATGGAAAGCAAAAGGTCCAGAGTGCCAATTCGCTGCTTGTGCAACCGCTCGGACAGGCGTGGGTGCGTGTAGGGTATGTCATTTAAGAGCCAGTGGTAGGTTGCCATCGATTTCATTGTTCTCCCGCAAACGAGAAACTGTTTGCGTAGATGGCTCTGAGGCACCATCTAAAACCGTTGTCCTTCGTCCGGGGCAACGCTGCTTTCTTTCTCAAAGAACTTTTTGAACCTCCAGGACGCATGTATAGAATGCATCACCATGCAAAAATGCAAGCTTGGTGCCTTTGAAGTCATGGCTGCAGATGCAGGTGCTGGCCTTTGCCTTCATACTGTGCATTCCAAAGGCCCTCCAAGCCATTCCACAACGAGGCAGCCTCCAACAGCTTTCTTCTGGTGGGGACTCCCTGGAGAGTACGCTGGAATCCAGCTTCCCCTTTCCAGACATCCAAAGAAAGCAGCATCCTGCTGCTGTTCTGGCAGCTCCAGCTGCAGCTCCTCGGTTACAGCAACCCCTGGAGGAATTTTCAAAAGCCATCCAGGGTGCTGTGTACAACACATTGACCCCAGTTACAAGACTTATTGCAGCAGCTCCATCTGTATACAGACACCAGGCCGCCATATTGCCTCAGTACCTTGTACCGCCTCAGAGCAATGATGGAGGGGTGTCTGACCTCATAAACGCTCAGCAGGGAAACTACCAGGAGGCAGCTTTCTGCCTGGACAAGCCCTTTGGGGCTTACCAGGACCCTGGGGGGAACCAGCGATGCTTCTTCTTCTGCACTGGCTTCCAAGGCCTGGGCTTCACGACGTGCTGTGCATGGAACGCATGCTACCAGCCTCCAGTGTTTTTGTTTCCGTTTGGAATCTGCACCACCTGCTCTTCCCCGCCGCCACCCCTTCCACCGTATGGCCCTGGACGCACCAACCCCACACACACACACACACACACACACACACACACACACACACACACACAGAGAGAGAGAGAGAGAGAGAGAGAGAGAGAGAGAGAGAGAGAGAGAGAGAGAGAGAGAGAGAGAGAGAGAGAGAGAGAGAGAGAGTATATGTTTTTCACAACCGCGCTTGTTCAACCACGAATCTTTACATGAGGAGGAAATATTGGTGTTGGACCCTGAGCTCTAATAGACACTCATGCCCTCATGCCATATACATGTCTTCGCAAGCATCTTGTGACATAGCGCAAGCATCATTTTCTCTAGCAATGGAGAACGTAGAGGGAAGGGGAGGAGGGAGTTGGGGGAGAAGAGAAAGCTCTTTGCTTTGAAGAGGAGGGTCCAGTGACTTGGCACAAGTTATGCTGGGAGAGTCGGAGAGGGGGGGGGGGCGGGGCGGGGGGCATACTGTGTCTGTTTAGTACTGGCAGGAGGAATGCTCAGCAGTAACTTCGCAGAGAATAGAAAGGAGACTCCATTGTCTCGAAGGTTAACTCATTGTGTTGATGGACTTCTGGATCCTGGAACGACATTGGGGAATCTAAGTAGAGCTCCTCCCTTAGGACGAGTCATTTGAGGCGTATCAGAATTTTTTTGATCGTGTAGCCGACTAATCTGTGGCTCTAAGCTGCAGAAAGTTGTGCTCGGGTGCCTTTACAATACATTAAAGTATATAGCACTGCAATGAATAAATATGGTTGAAAAAAAAATGACTGCCATTTTCTTCCTTTTAAACCCTCCACTTTCTAGAGTGCCTAAGGAGGAAGCTACATTTATACCGTTGCGAGGTCATACAGAATGGGAGGGGGAGGGGAGTAGGGAAAAGTATGGTCCCTATGGTGATAAATCACAAGGTAAAAGGGTGGGCCTTAACTTACACACACACACACACACACACACACACACACACACACACACGCACACACTGTGTCTTCAATGTGTCCTGAACGAAATTAAAGGAAAAGGGGAGAGGAGAAATTAAAGGGACCGGGAAAAGAAGAAAATATAGTGATTGGCATGGGTACTAATGAAAGGCACGGCCATATGCAGGCCGCCGGTGCCAATAGCCCCTCCGCCTCCAAGACTGTGCCCTACCTGTGTGGACTATTTTGGAAGCTGTGAGGCCGACGTTAGGTGGGCATTCGAATCCTTGCGCTCCATTCCCCCCGAGCTCTGAAGATAGTATAATGCCCCTACACTGTCACACTAGTCCCACGACAGTTTTTAAGTAGGAAGTCACTAGACCTATCCCCAGCCCCTCTGCATGTGTGAGGAGAGGACATAGGGAGGGGTGGGGATGGAGGGAGAGGGAGAGTGATGGGGGAGGAGAGAGTGAGGGTGAGGTGGGGGGGGAGAGAGAGAGAGAGTTAGAGAGCGAGAGAGAGAGAGAGATAGAGAGCGAGAGAGAGAGAGAGAGAGAGAGAGAGAGAGAGAGAGAGAGAGAGAGAGAGAGAGAGAGAGAGAGAGAGAGAGAGAGGACCAAAGGAGGAATCGGGTACTTGGGTAACGTTTTACAATAAAAACACCGAAAGATATGGATATCAATTACTGGAAACAAGATACTTGCTCCATTTGGCATGGTGCGTGTGAGAGAGAGGGGGGGGGGAGTGGGAGCGGGAGATTGCATTCACAAATGTCCGTGGCTGTGGGAGAGAGAGTTTGGGGGGGGGGGGCGAAGGGGGGTTGACGGGGAGAGTATGTCCTCCCGCTGGCTCCCGTTCCTTCACCACGCTCTAAAGCCTCTTGTCCCCTGGTTTTGCCCCTGGTTCTTCTTGTGCGGCTGGATACAGCACCTGTGCCTTATGTAAAGCAAGGCAGAGAGTGGCGAAGACTGGCAGAGGGATGGTGAAGATTTGGGGACAAGGTCGAGAGCCAAAATATATGCAGGTGAGAAGTGGTAGGACAGACCCGGCGAGGTTTGACCCGAGCATCTCAACATGCAGCCTGTGTGCATTCCACGCCACTCGGGGGAAGGAGAAGGAACAAAACACATACTTTCAACCCATGTGCTCCAGCCTTGTTACAGTGCCAACCGTTTGTAGGTGCTCATAGTTGAGAATGGTGGTGAAGCTTGTTGCTCCCAAATCAGCATTTGGCAACAATGGCTGATAACGCTCGATCACATCACCACATGCTACTTCCCCTCGTGGAAATCTGAGACCTGAAACAAGCTTCTGCATCCCCTACACCACCCAAGCTCTCAGATGTGGATAGCAGGCTTCATCTCCCACTATTCCCATTCTCTCTCTCTCTCTCCCTCTCTCTCGCTCTCTCTCTCTCTCTCTCTCTCTCTCTCTCTCTCTCTCTCTCTCTCTCTCTCACACACACACACACACACACTCTCTCTCTCTCTCTCTCTCTCTCTCTCTCTCTCTCTCTCTCTCTCTCTCTCTGTGTGTGTGTGTGTGTGTGTGTGTGTGTGTGTGTGTGTGTGTGTGTGTGTGTGTGTGTGTTTTTTGTGTTTGTGTGTGGGGGTGGGGTGGGTGGTGGGTGGGGGTATGGGTTTTTCTTTCTTCTCCTTTCTTACTTCCTTCCCTTTTTCCTTTCTTCCTTCGTTTCTTATTTCTCCTTTCTTTCTTTCGTTCTTCCTTTCTTCCTTCCCTCCTTCCTCTCTCTCTCTCTCTCTCTCTCTCTCTCTCTCTCTCTCTCTCTCTCTCTCTCTCTCTCTCTCTCTCTCTCTCTCTCTCTCTCTCTCTCTCTTTTGTGTTTTTTTTTTTTTTTTTTTTTTTTTTTTTTTTTTTTTTTTTTTTTGCTTTCTTGCTTGCGTTCTATTTACGCTAATGATGATGCCTCTCGCCAGGTATGCCACACAGTGCGGCGCAACGGGAGGATGTCGGTATGAGGACACAGGCGAGTGCCAGCAGCTCAGCGGGTCCAGCATCCTGGTCCCCGTCTGCAACTTCATATGCTTGGCGCCCAGCCCCTTTCTTCCCCCATCTCCCCCGCCGCCGCCCGTCAACCCCTTCCCGCCCCTACCGCCGTCGCCCCCACCCCCGCCGCCATCCCCACCCCCGGGGGCCCCCTCGGCTTGCGGCACTTGTGCGGACTTGGGTCTGTGCCAGAACGCCCCCAGCTACCCCATTGTCTGCGGGCCAAGCCAGTCCTGTGAGTGGCAGTTCAATCAGTGCGTCTTCGATCCGCAGCTAGGGGTCGACGTCCCGAGCTGCTCCCTGATATGCAATGATGGCCCCTTTCCCCCATCTCCGCCCCCGCCCGCGTTCCCGGACTTTCCCCCGCTTCCGCCATCACCCTTCCCCGCGCCACCCTCCCCACCGCCCGGCACCCCCCCGGATTGCGCTACTTGCGACGGGGCTTTCGGGTCGTGCGAGAACTCCGTGGACTTCCCGCTCGTGTGCAGCCCAACCCAGACTTGTTCGTGGGTCTTTCTGGGCTGCGTTTCGAATCCGACGACGGGTTTGCGAGATCCCGTCTGTGACATCACGTGTGGCAGTGAACCACCTCCCCCGTGAGCCCCTGGTTTGGAACCCATTCAGTGATTGCACTGAGGCGCCTTCCTTTATTTTTGTTTGTGTTTGTTTTTTGTATTGCGGTTGTTTTAAAGGAGGATATGTGTTTCTATTGCGTTTCTTTTTGTTTATTTATTTTTTAAAAAAAAAGGGGGGGTGGGGAGTAGTATTTGTGCATTTGTATGTTAAGCATATGCCATGCTTGCGAATTGGTGGATCAGCCTACCTTTGAACAGCAGCGTGCGACAACGACCCTGAGCTCATGATCATCTGACGCGCGCTTAGACCATCATGACAAGCAGTGTGTGGGTGAGAACGATGACCTTTCACTGCAAAAGTAATATTTACTTGGCTGCCAGACACGTCTAAGGCTTATGCCACGGAATGTGCAACATGATGATGATAATCAGCATGACCTGGATTGAGCCATGTCTGTTTGCAGGCCTCCTGCTGCGCTGTGCCCGACATGTGTCGAGTTCTTTGGCAACTGTGAGAGTGATGCAAGGTGCGTTGCCTATTCTAGACATGTGTGCCTACTTTGTGCATGCGATGACTGCCTTGCACATGCTTTGACTCCTGTGGTAGCTGTGAGAATGATGCAGTGTGTTTTGCCTACTTTGGACATGTCTTGACTGCTTTTGGCAGCTGTGAGAATGATGCCATGTGTGTTGGCTGCCCTGTGCAAGCGGCTTGTGCCATACTAAGAAAGCATGGAGGGTTGATGATACAAAGCTGTCACAGTTGTGGGTTGAGGCTTCACGGGGATGAACTGGAAGGGAAAGTGCAGGGTACGGGATGACATGCGGCCCTGAAGTATGACATTGATGATTCCCTTTCTTTCTTCTTTTTTCTTTCCTCCCCCCTTCCCCCCCCCCCCCCCAAAAGAAGCAGAGAACGCTTCTCGATTAGTTGAACAGTAATAGAGAGGGAAGGTTTCTTCACAGTGCACCACAAGGCAGATCTTTGCCTATTCATTCCTCTATTCAGGGCGCGCGCGCGCGCGCGTGTGTGTGTGTGTGTGTGTGTGTGTGTGTGTGTGTGTGTGCAGCAGGAAATGTTAACGCTACAGCGCATCACCGACCTGGAATGTGATGTACAAATGCAGGTACATTTCGGATTGTGGGGGGACGGGCGGCTGCGAGTACCAGGATACGGGTCTTTGCCAGCTGGTACCGGGGACTGGAGCCCTGGCACCCGAGTGCAACTTCATATGCCTAGCGCCAGGCACTGTACCGCCCGCGGTCCCGCCCCCCCCGCCGTTCAATGACTTTCCCCCGCTTCCTCCATCTCCCCCACCACCCCCGCCCGGGGGTGGTACCTGCGGTACATGCGACACCCTTCCATACCTCTGCCAAGACGCCCCGGACTACACCCTCATTTGCACGCCGGGCTCGCCTTGCACCTTTCAATTTGAAGGCTGCGTCTTTGACCCCAATATTGGCGCGGATGTTCCCAGCTGTTCAGTCGTGTGTTGATGAGATGTCTGCCTCAAAGACCTGTGCTGCCTGCACATTTGTCCCGGCGTGGCTCTTGGCGGACTCACTGTCGCACGTCATGCCTCATGACCCAATCCGAAAACATTTTTTAACAGGAACGCTCAAAGGGAAAGGTCAGAGGAAGGGGGGAAGGAGGAAGAGAGGGGGGGGAGAGAGAGAGAGAGAGAGAGAGAGAGAGAGAGAGAGAGAGAGAGAGAGAGAGAGAGAGAGAGAGAGAGAGAGAGGGAAGGGGGGGGGAGGAGGTTGAGATCCTAGTGTGCCAGGACTGGGATCTGCTTGAGGAGTTGCCTATGCAGTTGGTTGACACAATTCGTAACACCATAAAAGCTTTGTGGGGTTGCTGAAATTGGCACATACCCCCAAAGAACCTCCAAGTACTCTCTCAATCTGTAATTGCAAAGTCATAATGACTCTGTAGGCATTTGCTTTCGGAATCCCCTGCGCAGCTGGGCATATTTAGTTCCCACAGTCATTCCTTTCCCCAAGCATATCCTCCAGAATCATCGCTTAATTAGCCTGATGCAGGGGCTTGAGCTTGAGCTCTCCGCTTGATTAACAGCTGCGGGTCTTGAGCTCGAGCATGTGGTTATGAGCTGACGGGAAGGCCTTCCTCACACCGTTCATGAGGGCTTTCTAAATTGTGGGGAATTGTCCATAACTTTACAAAGAGCTTAGTGGGTCTTCCTACAAGTCCTTTGGCCCTAGGGCGATCTCTCGAGAGCCTTTCAAGCCCTGCGTTCTGTTAAGGCTTTCAAGGCATGCGTGCTCAGCTATCAAAGCTCCTCTGTCTTCTCCAATGGGGCTTTGCAAATAAATTGAACCCGCAATACTCACAGCCCCTCATTAATGCGACATTTGTAGAGCTCTCTTTTGTAGAGCCTGGAGGCCTTTAACGGCCTTGGCACCGCTTGTGTTCACAAGTTCCGAGGAATGTGACACGTGCAAGGCCTCTGATGCCAAGAATCGTCTTGAGTCCTCCGACAGATGTGACACGATGCAAGATGAGACATGTTGTAAAAATCTCCTGCATTTCAGGTTTTTGGAGCATTTGCATGTGGATGTAATTGCTCCCATGTGTTATGGAGTATGGAGTTACATAGGTTAAATTTAACCTATTTTAAATAAAATCATCTACAAATTTCCTTGAAAGTGTACTGTCAATTGATCCATTGGAAGCTCATGACTCACCTCACGCGATCTGCAAGAACAGAGAGTATTGTAGGTTACGTCAAATTGGTGACGGAACCTACTGCAAGTGTAACCACTTGCAAAAACAAGTTGTGATGTCACTGCGTGACTGATGCTTCTGTGCCTTCCAGGTCTCTTGACTGTCGCTTTTTCTGACATGACATGCAACAGCCTTTCTACGTAGTATACGTCTGTGCCATGTCAGGAACGTTTACTAATCTGCTCTCTTGTTCTTCATTCACAGCACATGTGTTTCTTTCAAAGGCTTCATGAGAGGGACGACTTTTTGGGCGGCTGTCATTGCGCTTAATGATGGGCACATTGCAGCACATAGCTGGAATGATTTTGGTCAAATGCCCCTTGGCGGAGAATCCCAGGAGGTGCAACATGGAATAATACACCACCAAAAGCACTATCAATCAAAATTTAAATAGCTCCTGCATAGAAACAAGGCAAGTTGAGCAGATAGTGGTCTACTATGGGTACAACCAGTGGTATACGTGCGTATGTACAAGCATTGGTTGGGACTGGCCATGTGGAGTCCTGCTCTGCCTTGGATGCACACGCCACCAAGTGATATATATGGGCTATGGGCATCAGAAGTGCGAAGAAAGGATTCAAAAATAGGAGACAGGAGCATATGAAGCCCATGCCTTTCTTAAAGTAGGACCCAATCTCTGTTGGCAGAGACAGAGTCAGGAAGGCAAGGAGGGCTGTGAAGTTAGAACTTGGCACCATTTGCAAGTTGACCGATCGGTCAACTTGCGATGTGGTGGTCATAGAATTCATCTCGGCAGAACCTTGTTTGCAATAAAACTCGCACCTGCATGTGGTACCTTCGATAGGATGTCTCGATGGACAGCCTCGTACCAGTTAAAGTTTCAATATGTCAATATGTCAAGTACCAGGCTGAGGTCTGCAAATTGAAGCCCAATCTGCAGCCCAGCTGGTGCAGGACACACCATTTGGTGAGCTCTGTTCTAGCGGACGCTCCTGTAAAGGCTATGGCTAGATAGGGCACCCTGCATTGATTCCTATTTTGCAGGTTGCTGATAGCCTTACAGACTTTTAAATATGGGTCGGGTGCAACAGCTTTACTGGCCAGCGTTCGGTCCCTGCGTAACCACTCATAGGCAATGCTTTTAGACTTAGATTCATCAAATAAACTATGAAGCGAGAAGATTTTGTGACAATACCAAGCATATGCATACCCCCAGTTTAACCAATGTGTCAGTCATTTTCAGTGCACGACCGTTGCTTTGAGAAGGATTTTTCCACTAGTACGCATTTGCCATTCAAGGCCAGAGATTGTGCCATGCATGTGTAATATGTGTAATTTCATATGTGTATACAAATTACATATGTGTAATTTCATTTTTGGCCTTAAATCATCACTGCAGCCTTTTTCACTTCCAATGCAAGGAATCTTAATTGCCATTTGGTGGGTTTCCTACCTTTGCAGACAGTGGGACAAAAGTACTCTAGTCAAACCATGTTTGCTTTGTTTGCGCGTTTGGGAGTTTCGTGATGAAAGATGTCCAATTTAGACATCACTCGCTCTGTTTAAACAAACAAAACAATGATCCCCTGGAGTAGGATTTGCCAGCTTTCTTCCCTTTTTTTGGTAACCTTCAATCCATTGGCGAACAGTCAACCTCTTGCCATCTCGGGTGCCAACGCCCATCAACGTTTTCAGTGCCTGGTATTCTCTTGATCTGCTGTCGATGGACCTAATCACACTTTGTTAACATGTCTGCCTACCCTGTTGCGCAACAATCCGTCAACGGATCAAACAATATACTCAAATGTACATATGGCTTTAAAATTTGGCAGATTTCTCTTCGAAGGCCTAGGCATTAATAGAGGGTTGGCCAGCTCGGTCGCAAATTGTTACAACTTATGCACATGTGCAAAGTGCTGGAGGAATACTGTAAAAGGTTATGGGCAGTGGCGTATCCTGTAAGCAAGCAGACAGGTCGTAAGTTCGTGCCTCTCCAGCTACAGTCCTTGACGACTGTCTGCTCTTTTAGACACATGCAACTGCATGAACAAGACTGGCATCCTTATGTGCCCAGTATCTTTCCAAACCAGTTCCGTTACATGTTGATCTGTCAATGAGCATCTACACACGGATAAGCTCCTGACGGCTGAAAGCAAGTACCTTCCTATACTCAATCAAGACTCCGTCCCTTAGCTGTTTGGGAGACTTGATTGTCCACTAAGATGGTTCACTTACAAACAAGCAATCAAACATGAACACATTACCAATACACATCCTGCGTCACCGCACATGTAAGCAAGCAGACAGGTCGTAAGTTCGTGCCTCTCCAGCTACAGTCCTTGACGACTGTCTGCTCTTTTAGACACATGCAACTGCATGAACAAGACTGGCATCCTTATGTGCCCAGTATCTTTCCAAACCAGTTGCTCGACTATGCGGTGATCGCAGCTTTAGTAGTCCTTTCACGCTAACGCGTAATCTAAATCAGATTGTACCTTATGTTCGAAATAGACCTCATCCGAACGTGTCTTGAGGTACCTTATGTGGATAGTGGACCCGTATCCTAATAATGTACATTTGAAGATCACCTAAAGCACAAGGCATTCTATAATGTATGTTCACAACTCAACACTTCCCCTTGCCTGCATGCTTTATGTGTATCTTCTCAAACCTAGTGAATCACGATGACCAACAAACACGGGCTTAGCAAGTGGCTTGGTCATAATGTCAGCCACATTTCGAGCAGATTCTACATAGAGGATATCTACCTGCCCAAGTGCCATAGCTTCCCTAGCATAGTGGAAGCTTACTGCAACATGCTTTGTGAATTTGGAATAAAGGGGGTTCCGTAAATTGGAAATGCATCCTTGGTTGTCACAGAAAATTTTGACTCTCCAAGGTGCAGCTCCAATCTCTTCCAAGAAGCCCCTAAGCCAGTTGGCTTCCTTCACAATATGGCCGGCTGCCATAAACTCGGCTTGCACAGTTGAGGTAGCAACTGAGCTCTGCTTCTTGCTTCCCCAAACCACGGCGCTACCATAGACTGATAGAACATAGCCAGTGGTGGAATACCTGTGGTCCAGGTCCCCAGCATAGTCGGCATCAACATAGCCTTCTAGCTCAGGCCCCTTTCCACCCAGAGTAAGAGCTAATTCTCTCGTATCTCTCAAGTACTTCAGCACTCGAATGGCCTCATTCCAGTGTGAGGTAGTGGGTGTCATTCTATACCTTGACAACACTCCAACCGCCTGAGAAATGTCAGGCCGGGTCGTATTGGCAATATATAGCAACGATCCAATCAACTCACAGTACCGATGACCAGGTGGCAGTGGGGTACCTGCCCCATGTGACAAACCATCTGAGGACTCGGGTCTGCTGCTAGCCACGAAGTCCTTGGACATGGGGGTATCAACCACACGCCCATCATCAGCAACCCCAAACTTTTCCACAAGAGCATCAATCTTGGGAGTGCAACTCATGGAAATAGTGCTCTGAACTCTATTGCGTAGGACCTGACACCCCAGGAAATCATTCACCTCTCCCAAATCATGGATGGTGAAGTCCTTCTTCAACAACTCTTTCCCCCACTCAATCTCTGCAACCAATCTGGCAACTATGAGAAGATCATCAACATAAACAAGAATAAAGGACAGGTTGCCATCAGGGGCCCTCCTGATGTATACACCCGCATCACTCTTGCACACACTATACCCCATCACGCTCAACTTGTCGGTCAAGGTCTTGTGCCAAGCCCGTGGGGCTTGTTTTAGACCGTATAGTGCCTTCCTGAGCTTGCACACAACCCTCGTGTTGCCATTCTCAAATCCTGGTGGTTGGGTCACATAGACCTCTTCCTCCAACTCTCCATTGAGAAAAGCCGTCTTGATATCCACTTGGTGGATCTCAAGATTCTGTGTGGCAGCCACTGCCAGCACAGCCCTCCTTGCCCCATAGCTGCTGGTGGGTGCAAATACCTCCCCAACATCTATCCCAGGGATCTGTCTACACCCTTGGGCAACTAACCTCGCTTTAAAGCGAGTAACATTCCCATGTGCATCAATTTTAGTGGAGAATATCCAATGGACAGGAATAACTTTTTGTCCATGTGGTCTGTCCACATACTCTAGAACCTCATGGGTATCAAGGGAATCCATCTCTTCCCTCATTGCTTGTTGCCAAAAATCCCACTGAGGGGAGCATTGGGCTTCCCTCAGGTTAGATGGCACGTGAACCTTTCCCAGCTTGACATAAGGTACATTTTGTACCTTATGCTGAGACTCTGCAGTACTGTCAGCACTCCTGGGACTGTTGTCTTTTATATTCCTCTGATCCTGGTTCCCAGAATAAGGTACATTTTGTACCTTATGTTGAGATCCTGCAGTACAGCCAGAACAGCCAGAGCCCTCCCCAACTCTCTCTCTTGAACTGCCAGACTCATGCGCTCCACCATTACAATCTCTCACCTTTCTCAATGCAGGTGGAAGCAGCAGCTCTCTCTCTCTCCTGGACTCACACCTAGGTACACTACTCTGACTTTCCTGAGCTGCGCCTACTGTGTCAGGCTGCACCCCATAAGCATGACTGGTTCCCAGCTCAACTTGGCTACGTGCTTCCCCTGCTGCTGGCACTTCTAGCCCACTACTCTTCTCGCTAACATCTTCTCCAAGCATAGCCTCCCCTGTCTCAACCTGCCTCTGCAAATCAGGGAGACCTACCGAGGGTGGCTCACTCACAAGTACCTGGCCTGAGCCAGGGTCATGCATGGGGACCCCTACTGAGTCCCTCCTAGCCTGGCGCTGTTCATAACGCTGATCCCTTGTGAGGGTGGTTCCTGGGGGAAGTCTATGTTGAGACTTCCCCTGGAACCTGACCCCCTCCTGCATCTTCTGCAGTTTGTCCAGCTGCGAGTGCGCTTCAGCACCCCCCGAGCTAACTTTTGAAGATGGCCCAGCACTGACCATGACTGCTGTGAGGTCTCTGAAGTGGCAGGGGAACCATCCTGGCTGCTGGGGGCTCCAGCCACAGGTCCGACTGAGCTCCTCAGCCTGCTGTGATCCTCTGGAGAGCTGGCAGTGGTAGCAGGAGATCCAGTGGGCTTGCACTCCACCACTGGGTCATCCTCTGCTTCCCAAAAATTCACGGGAATGGCTGTTGGTGGGCTGGGGACATTGGAATTGCCTCCCCTGCCCTGCAAGGACGCTCCTGAGAGCCATTGAGAGGATCCAGGTTGCACCTTAGACATACCCACTCTCTCCCCTCCTCTCAAATGCTCAAGGAATGTAACATCCCTGCTCTCTTTCCATACACCATTGCCTACGTACACTCTATAGGCCTTGGACTGTGGGCAATACCCAGTGAACATGCCTGGAATGGTCTTTGGTCCAAAAACAGACCGCTGACCTGGGGGAATGTGAACATGTGCCACACAGCCCCATGTGCGCAAGGAAGCAACATCAGGCTTTACCCCATAGAACATCTCAGTAGGGGTCAGAGGCCTGCCTGTGGTGGGGCCCACGTTGTACAGCAGGGTGGCAGACTCCAGTGCCTCCTTCCACAAGGAAGGGTCTGCTGCAGCGTGCACCAACAGGGTCCTTGTGCGCTCCTTCAGAGTCCGATTCATGCGCTCAGCAAGTCCATTTTGCTGAGGGGTGGATGGAGCTGAGGTCTCCTTTTTTAGTGCCCTGGTGAGCACAAAATTCTTTGAACTGCTGATTCAGAAATTCTGTCCCTCTATCAGATCTCACACACTTCACCACTTTCTCATGAAATGTCTGCCAGTACTTCAAGAGCTCAATGAGGGCCTTGGGAATGGCTTCTTTCGACTTCACTGCCAATGAGGCTATCAGATGGGATTTTTCATCAACAACAGTAACCCAAAAACGCTCTCCCGTGATTGCAGCTGGTGAAATGGGACCCACAGTGTCCACATGCACTCTATCTAACACACTCTCTGCAGGCCTAGAGGAAGCTGGAAAGGGGGGCGAGAATGTTTCCCTTGTATACATGACTCACACTGGGGAGAACACTCTGAGCATGGAGCAAGGGACACATTGATCCCAGTGACCAGGTCTTCGTTGTCCAACCTTGTCATACTCTTAACCCCAGGATGCCCCAACCTTGCATGCCACAGTAGTCGATCTGTACACACGTGCCCTTTCCTGGCATGATACGAGGCCACATGAGGACTGGACTGTGGCTCCGCATCATGCTGGCTCTTGACGGGACACACCCATTCTAAAAAAAACAGTCCTCGCTCTCTGGCTATCTTACCAGACCAGCCTGCTGGGCCTTTCATGGTCGTGTACCCACCTGCACTGTCAGTGAGGAATGATGCTCCATCCTGAATGGCTTCTGTGACAGAAATCAGATTAGTGTGTGTGCAGTGGGCACACACTGCACATTATGCAGCCAAAACACCTCTTGTCTGGCATTGACCAGACACACAGACCCAGTTGCAACTATCCCTCCTTTGGCATCAGAAGTGGCCAAATGAAGAGGGAGGGGTTGAGCATGCATGACTGGGTGTGTAGTAAAGACAGATCATTTACAAGGTGCACCGATGCACCACTATCTATCAGCCACGAGGTACTGCAAGCCCCATGAGATGTAGGGGTAAGCACATTCAACGAAACGAACATAGGCTCACCAGCACCTGGAGGAGGTGGTGGTGGGAGATGCCAGCCTGGGAAGAAGGGGAAGATAGTGGACACAGATCCAGGAGGATGTGAGGTTGACACGGGAGGGCCTCCTCTGGACTGGCCAGCATCCCACCAGCTGGCTTGTTGCTGAGGAGCTCCAGTGCCCCACCACGCAGCTGGGCCCGCACTTGCAGCTTGCATTGTGCCACGTAGAGCTTGCAGCCTCTTCAGTTCCACGCAATCCCTCCAGAAATGTCCGGTCCCGTTGCAGAAGCGACACGCCAGTTCCTCCTTTGGCCTCCTGCCACGTCCAGACCCTCGCCCCCTGCCTCCAGCGTTGTGAGCAGAAGGGCCATAGGGGGCCTGACCATCAGCAGGTGCTCCAGCTCCCACTCCTGGTGCTGCTCCAGCGCCCGGTGCAGCTCCAGCGCCTTGGGGAGGCCCAGGGATTCCACCCTGAGCTGGCACGGCTGCTGCTGCTGCTGCCATAACTGCTGCAGCTGATGCTGTGACTTGCACTGACTCTGCCAGCGGGATATCCTGGTACTCCAAGTTCTCAATGGCAGTGAGGATCGTCTCTAGCATGTTGTAGGGGTCTGACTTGGCGGAGGTAATTGCTCAAGCGTCGTTCTGCAAGACTGCAGGTAGTCCCTTATACATATACCTGCAGATCTGGCGGTCGCTCAGCTGATGGTTATTGGCCTCCAGGGAGGCGGCAATACTGATGACTCGGTGGCACCATTCTTGCACTGTCTCTCCCTTTACCATGCCTTGTTTGAGCCCCTTGATCCACTTCTCGTTGATTTCCCTGTCCTTCCCTCCAGTGCAGCGGTCTGCCATCCACTGAATGAAGTCAAAAGCGCTCCCCCGCTGGTTGACTTCGTCGTGCCACATGGACGGGACAGACTGCAAAATGAAATGTTTTACTGCTGCGTTCTCTGCGGTCTTAGGCATAGCTGTCTCCAACGCTCCCATTGCTCCTTTTTGCATTGCGCAAGACTCCAGCTCTTCACGCCAGGCACTGAAATTAGTGCGATCAGCCTTCAGCTTTGTAGACATCTTGGGATTGGAGGAGTTCATCGTGTATGCATACGAGCTGGCTGCAGTGCCTCCAGTGGTCTGTCCTGACTGTCCAGCTCCTGAGGAGGCCGTGCTGCCTCCTGCTGGTGTTGCCATAGTCTCTGTACTGCTGGGATTACTTTCAGAAACCTTGATTTGGGAACGAGTTTAAGGTTTGGTCATACACTTCACTTGCTCTCACAGCGTTCAGCCTGACACAGCTGGTTTAAGTATACCCTTCCGGCGTGCACCACAGCACTTTCAAGTATTCCACCCTTTCGAGGTCTAGCATGTACCCTTAATATGCAAGATATGCAAAATATTCTTCAGCAATTCAATTGCTTGACCACCCGGACCTACTGACGGTCTCACGACAACGACGACGGGTGATAATCTCAGGTCACTTCACGGAAAAAAAAAAAAAAAAAAAAAAAAAAAACTTCCCAAGATATTGAAGACTCTGTCCGTAGGCCTTCTGAGTGAATATCCAGTTGTTCCTTTTTTTACTTCTTCTTGCCGTCAGGCGAGTCCGTGGAAAACCCAGTACAGATGCATCCGATGATGCCATGCACTCCTGTCTGCCCTTGGCTCAGCTGGAAGGGCGTGGGCCCATAACCTGTAAAAGGTTATGGGCAGTGGCGTATCCTGTAAGCAAGCAGACAGGTCGTAAGTTCGTGCCTCTCCAGCTACAGTCCTTGACGACTGTCTGCTCTTTTAGACACATGCAACTGCATGAACAAGACTGGCATCCTTATGTGCCCAGTATCTTTCCAAACCAGTTCCGTTACATGTTGATCTGTCAATGAGCATCTACACACGGATAAGCTCCTGACGGCTGAAAGCAAGTACCTTCCTATACTCAATCAAGACTCCGTCCCTTAGCTGTTTGGGAGACTTGATTGTCCACTAAGATGGTTCACTTACAAACAAGCAATCAAACATGAACACATTACCAATACACATCCTGCGTCACCGCACATGTAAGCAAGCAGACAGGTCGTAAGTTCGTGCCTCTCCAGCTACAGTCCTTGACGACTGTCTGCTCTTTTAGACACATGCAACTGCATGAACAAGACTGGCATCCTTATGTGCCCAGTATCTTTCCAAACCAGTTGCTCGACTATGCGGTGATCGCAGCTTTAGTAGTCCTTTCACGCTAACGCGTAATCTAAATCAGATTGTACCTTATGTTCGAAATAGACCTCATCCGAACGTGTCTTGAGGTACCTTATGTGGATAGTGGACCCGTATCCTAATAATGTACATTTGAAGATCACCTAAAGCACAAGGCATTCTATAATGTATGTTCACAACTCAACAAATACCAAACTCTTCTGGATGTTATGTACTTGCCAGAGTCTCTCCACTAAAGTCACTTCAATGCAGTGCTCCATATGCCCCAGTGGCTGGCTTTCGAAGCTCCAGAAAGTGCCTGAAACAAGGGGTTAGCTTCCGTATTTGAGGCAGCTAATATCTCTCTTTCCCATCTTTACTTGCTGGCGCTGCACGTAATCTCCTTCCTCCTGGCCAGAGGGCGATAAATTTATAAACTACACTTTGCAAGTTGCAACTCATCCGAGACCTCATGGCGAGCTTTTTTCTTAAGTTGTGGCAAGCAATGAGCATTTCAATATGGGCGCCCTTGGAGCGGTGAAGTTGCGGGTTTTCCCTCCAGCTTCATCCCATGGCTACCATACATGAAGCATTTCCGATCATGGCCAGGACAACCAACGCATGCGTACTGCAGCTACACAATCCCTATAGGCTTGTAAGTAATTACCTTCTTTCCGATATATGTCCCACGTCGGATGCACGTGGTCATGTATCCTACCAGGAGCAAGTGGCTAGCCCGAGCTTTTGATACGTATTCAAATTGTACAAGCAGCAAGTGCCTGTAGCTACACCGTGTGCTTATATTGCTTTATGTATGAAAAAGGAGGACTTGTTGCTTGTACAAGCTTAAGCTACGTGTAGCCCACAAACAATACAAACTAGACTTATAGCAAATTCTTATTCAAAATACCACGGAGCGCGTCTGCTCCTAAGAAAATTGTTTGTGTTTATACGAAAACATAGCGGGTCTGCTCCATAAATTCGCTAGCCTTGCAAGGGTGAAGGTCCCGTGTCAAGAGGTGGGAACACCCGGTTCGGCTGCGGCGTGGCATTTCCCGATAGTCCTTGATACAACCGAAGAACTACACAAAATACTCATTAGGAATAATATTGTAGGCATGTTCAACACGGAATGGCAGCAAAAGCGAACGTGCATGCAGCAAAACTGGCCTTAGCCCGGGCCAACTCAGAAGCAGAAGTGAAATATATCAGTCTCCCCAGTTGGTCGACAAATCGGCGACACTCCTAATGGGTAAAGCCGTGGGTGGCCATTATGGCGTTATGCGGCCAGAATCGCCAAACCAAGGCTGGAGTCCAGGGGCTGGACGTCCGCTGAAGGATTTCACTATCTCACGCTTCTTAACAACATTGTTACGTATTGTCTCATGCATCTGCGAATTGCTGGATGCGTGAGTTGAATCCAAACCGTCTCGCAGAATTAGTCGAATCTTTGAGTCTAATGTCTTTAGCCCGGGC
>KV908346.1:508309-555809 GCA_002005505.1 Botryococcus braunii | reverse complement strand
ACATCATCGCAGTTTGGATGGTAGGCCGCCCGGACTTCCCCGAGCAAATTGTTATGTCGCTTAGTGGGGAACAGCCTTCCTGGTTTTTCGACGTTATTGATGTGGTTCGTCGACTTCATTTATGTGGTTCTTGAGGCAACGCACCTCAAGCAGTGGCCCAGCGAGACTTCGCTGAGAGCGGTCTGCTATTTTGTTTTCGTGTCTCCAGTCTCTTTGAGGAGACGGCTTAAAACAAAGTCTCGTTAGGCCGCTGCTTGCGGTGCATCGTCTCAAGAACCACATCAATAAAGTCGAAAAACCAGGAAGGCTATTCCCCACTAAGCGACAGACAAACTGCTCGGGGAAGTCCGGGCGGCCTACAATCCAAACTGTGATGATGTCTCTCTTCAGAACAGAACAAGAGCGCATAGGCTGGCCGAGGCTCTGTCCTCCAGCAGCGCCTGCTGTCAGAAGGCGCCCACGTCCTCCAGATGGTCATCCAACAGCGCCGCCAGGAGCTCAGCCTTTGGGGAGGTACTCCACACGTCCTTTCTTTGTAGCGGTGCGTTGTCCCGCCGTCAGCTAAGCCGAACCTTCTTCCAACTGCCGTGGCAACGTGCCAGCATGGCCTCCATGCTTTTTGCAAACCCCTCCCCTCAATTGCAGCTCTGTAAACGAGGGTCCGACAGCCCCCTCGCGGGCTGCACTGTATTTTCCTCAAAGTTTAATACTTTCGAGCATGCTTCCGGTCTGTTAGCCCCTTAAAGTCCGACAGGTCTTGAAGAAGCTTGTGCGGGTTGCACTTTTTCTTTCACCCCACATGATGACTCCTCAGCGACGACACCATACCCCATGCCACCTTTGATTTCAGCCGCCCCAAGCCCCACCCCCGGGGACCAAAAAGGCTTGGGGCTGGCAGGCAGGGATGCCTTGCCTCCACCCCTGACCAACATGATAACTTCAACAATGTCGACCTGGGGTATACAGCTTGATAATGGTTCAACCAAAGCCACTACGGGAAGTAACGCCCACTCCAAAAGCTTTGAACCGTTACTACTGATAATCGGGTTGAAGTTCTTACAGAGGGGGCATCATTTCCAAGTGTGGCTCAAATATTACCATTACAGAGGAATCAAGAACATCAAACCCTTGAGTTCAATCCTTTTATGATTGATCCACTGGATGACATTACAAAGCAATGTCGGCACACACACACACACACACACACACACACACACACACACACACACACACACACACACGAACGCGCGCGCGCATGTGCACACACACACTCACACGCATGCTGCACCAAGCCCCCATGCTGCACCAAGCCCAACACTCATAACGAGCCACCTCCTCTCATACCGACTCCACCCTGGGATCCTAAGTCTCCCAACCCAAGACCTCCTGTCTGCTGCGACGGCGTCGTCACATGCTGTGAAAAATCCCTTGCGGCTATGTTTGTTGAATCCACACACCAACACCAGGCATGCCATTGCAGCAATCCCTGGGAGCTGCTGTAAGCCCGGCACATGCTCTGGCACTGAAGGGCTCACCCGACCCCAACCTCCTCTCCCTTGTAGGTTAACTGGGTTGCAGGACATGCAGTGCAAATTATGGTATGCCCGGCAGTATAACACGGGAGAAACATGTGTGCAGCCAAGCTCAAAAGAGCCGGCTTGGAAAGGTGGTGCATGGCTACGGAGGGCATTGGAGAAAAGTGTAGGTGTCTATTCCTAGGGTACTGAGGCATATGCCCGAGTCCCAACCAATCCAACCAACATGATCCCACAACTCCCCCCCCCTCCCCCGACCATAGCCACTACTACAGACATCCTGGGATTGAATCATGGAAAACAATACGTGCGTGCCTCTTAAGGAGATATGCCAGGTGTACTGGAACGTGGAGCGGTACAAGTTGCGGTACACCAGAGCACATGTACATGAATTGTGTGAACCCCCTGACGGCTGGAAGAAGCTCCTGTTTCCGTCTGTTCAGGCAAAGAGCAATTCTCTAAGTGTGCCGGGTAATTACATGTAAATATGGTGCATTGGAGGTTGAAAGGTGGCCAAGACCTTTCAAGCTGTCTAGTCGTTCAGCTGTACACATCCACGATTCCAAAAAATGACATGATAGCACATTGCTCCAAACCCCTCTGTATCCGCCGGAGCCCTAGACTTTCGTACCCACAACAGTGCTGGACAACCACCCAATCGTCATCTATCTTTTTCAAGGGGGTACAACCAAACCTCCTGCAGTACCACTCCCCACCCTTTCAATGCCCTGGAAGCCATCCCGGAGTGGTCCACTCCCTTCTGGACACAACCGACACCCATTTTCTAGCAGCCCCACCGAGTCCAACACTGCCAAAATTAATCAGCTCTCATGCAGGCTCCCCTATGAAATCCACCGGCTGTACCGCCCTGTGGGATGTTATCAGCCAAATTTCACCTCGCTAATATTATGTGATCCTACCATCTGTACCGCCATGTGCAACGTTTCCTCCCCTGGATGGCTGAACGCCCTGGACGGAGAATCCTCGCTGCTCCACCATGGCCAAGACTTTTCTAGCCGCGGCTCCACAGCGGCATCCGGAACTGTCCCAAAATGACCAAGAGTCACAACACAATGAGTCAAAACACAATCAGCGGTTCCGGTCCCTTAAGGCGAGAGAGAGGGGGGAGAGGGGGAGGGGGGATGGGGTGAGATCTGAGAGGAGATACCATCAACAAATCCAACTCATATGCCTAAAGCATTCGACGCCTAATTGCAAAATTGGAATTACAATAACATAACAAATAGTATCATCAATCTGCATCTCAGGTGTGCAACTTTGGCACTTCATCAACAGAAAGGCCCAGTCTCGTAAAAAAGCATGAGTGATAGGGGCACTTGGTCCACATGGAGATCGTATGCACGTGCGAAAAAGATTGACGGATTCTTATGGCCAGGGATATGAATTCGTGCGCATTTCATGACCAACGGCTGTCTGCTACGCTTGTACTCAGTGACTACCTTGCAAGCACACGCCACCGTTGACATTAAAGGTTTCATTAAATGACATCTTTTCCGTCGTCATTATCAGACACTCTAACCATGTATCCACAGTCGGAGACCAATCTTGCATTACATCTGCAGAAGTTGGAACATGGGCCCCATGCCAGAAACGCACACGCTGACACCAGGCATACACACCTGGCATTGCTCTCGGAGCACGTGGCAGTGCCAGGACACAACGCTCTGAGTAAGCCTGTCTTACATTAGAGCATGGAGGTTTCCGGTGTGCCGTGTCTTTGCATGCTACCTCTCTAAGGCAGGAGAGTGCTTGGGCGTGATCCTTGGCACCCTTTTGAATTGTGCGACAAAACCATGTGGCGCTGACCCATGGGTTGCAGAGGAATGCCAGCCAGGGAGCGTCAAATAGGTCTGCCAAAGATTTAGTGTCAAGGGAGGAAGCAATGTAAGATGCTGCACTTGAACAGATCTCCCACATATCACATGTTCAAACACAGTGATACCGTTCTTTTATATTTTCTACGCAGAAGAATATGAGAGAATGGCATCCATGTGTGGGAACATATGATATGTTGGGGAGATCTGCCGCCGTCGCCTGCAACCCCGCTAATAACCCACCTTAACCCGAACTTACCAGAAACGAAACATTAGACTGTTCCAATTCTAATGATAATGAAAGCTGCTTAAAAAGAGCTACTTCACCTCGTCCCTCACCGATGTTGTAAAAGGTTATGGGCAGTGGCGTATCCTGTAAGCAAGCAGACAGGTCGTAAGTTCGTGCCTCTCCAGCTACAGTCCTTGACGACTGTCTGCTCTTTTAGACACATGCAACTGTATGAACAAGACTGGCATCCTTATGTGCCCAGTATCTTTCCAAACCAGTTCCGTTACACGTTGATCTGTCAATGAGCAACTACACACGGATAAGCTCCTGACGGCTGAAAGCAAGTACCTTCCTATACTCAATCAAGACTCCGTCCCTTAGCTATTTGGGAGACTTGATTGTCCACTAAGATGGTTCACTTACAAACAAGCAATCAAACATGAACACATTACCAATACACATCCTGCGTCACCGCACCTGTAAGCAAGCAGACAGGTCGTAAGTTCGTGCCTCTCCAGCTACAGTCCTTGACGACTGTCTGCTCTTTTAGACACATGCAACTGTATGAACAAGACTGGCATCCTTATGTGCCCAGTATCTTTCCAAACCAGTTGCTCGACTATGCGGTGATCGCAGCTTTAATAGTCCTTTCACGCTAACGCGTAATCTAAATCAGATTGTACCTTATGTTCGAAATAGACCTCATCCGAACGTGTCTTGAGGTACCTTATGTGGATAGTGGACCCGTATCCTAATAATGTACATTTGAAGATCACCTAAAGCACAAGGCATTATATAATGTATGTTCACAACTCAACACTTCCCCTTGCCTGCATGCTTTATGTGTATCTTCTCAAACCTAGTGAATCACGATGACCAACAAACACGGGCTTAGCAAGTGGCTTGGTCATAATGTCAGCCACATTTCGAGCAGATTCTACATAGAGGATATCTACCTGCCCAAGTGCCATAGCTTCCCTAGCATAGTGGAAGCTTACTGCAACATGCTTTGTGAATTTGGAATAAAGGGGGTTCCGTAAATTGGAAATGCATCCTTGGTTGTCACAGAAAATTTTGACTCTCCAAGGTGCAGCTCCAATCTCTTCCAAGAAGCCCCTAAGCCAGTTGGCTTCCTTCACAATATGGCCGGCTGCCATAAACTCGGCTTGCACAGTTGAGGTAGCAACTGAGCTCTGCTTCTTGCTTCCCCAAACCACGGCACTACCATAGACTGATAGAACATAGCCAGTGGTGGAATACCTGTGGTCCAGGTCCCCAGCATAGTCGGCATCAACATAGCCTTCTAGCTCAGGCCCCTTTCCACCCAGAGTAAGAGCTAATTCTCTCGTATCTCTCAAGTACTTCAGCACTCGAATGGCCTCATTCCAGTGTGAGGTAGTGGGTGTCATTCTATACCTTGACAACACTCCAACCGCCTGAGAAATGTCAGGCCGGGTCGTATTGGCAATATATAGCAACGATCCAATCAACTCAAAGTACCGATGACCAGGTGGCAGTGGGGTACCTGCCCCATGTGACAAACCATCTGAGGACTCGGGTCTGCCACGAAGTCCTTGGACATGGGTTTATCAACCACACGCCCATCATCAGCAACTCCAAACTTTTCCACAAGAGCATCAATCTTGGGAGTGCAACTCATGGAAATAGTGCTCTGAACTCTATTGCGTAGGACCTGACACCCCAGGAAATCATTCACCTCTCCCAAATCATGGATGGTGAAGTCCTTCTTCAACAACTCTTTCCCCCACTCAATCTCTGCAACCAATCTGGCAACTATGAGAAGATCATCAACATAAACAAGAATAAAGGACAGGTTGCCATCAGGGGCCCTCCTGATGTATACACCCGCATCACTCTTGCACACACTATACCCCATCACGCTCAACTTGTCGGTCAAGGTCTTGTGCCAAGCCCGTGGGGCTTGTTTTAGACCGTATAGTGCCTTCCTGAGCTTGCACACAACCCTCGTGTTGCCATTCTCAAATCCTGGTGGTTGGGTCACATAGACCTCTTCCTCCAACTCTCCATTGAGAAAAGCCGTCTTGATATCCACTTGGTGGATCTCAAGATTCTGTGTGGCAGCCACTGCCAGCACAGCCCTCCTTGCCCCATAGCTGCTGGTGGGTGCAAATACCTCCCCAACATCTATCCCAGGGATCTGTCTACACCCTTGGGCAACTAATCTCGCTTTAAAGCGAGTAACATTCCCATGTGCATCAATTTTAGTGGAGAATATCCAATGGACAAGAATAACTTTTTGTCCATGTGGTCTGTCCACATACTCTAGAACCTCATGGGTATCAAGGGAATCCATCTCTTCCCTCATTGCTTGTTGCCATAAATCCCACTGAGGGGAGCATTGGGCTTCCCTCAGGTTAGATGGCACGTGAACTTTTCCCAGCTTGACATATGGTACATTTTGTACCTTATGCTGAGACTCTGCAGTACTGTCAGCACTCCTGGGACTGTCGTATTTTATATTCCTCTGATCATGGTTCCCAGAATAAGGTACATTTTGTACCTTATGTTGAGATCCTGCAGTACAGCCAGAACTGCCAGAGCCCTCCCCAACTCTCTCTCTTGAACTGCCAGACTCATGCGCTCCACCATTACAATCTCTCACCTTTCTCAATGCAGGTGGAAGCAGCAGCTCTCTCTCTCTCCTGGACTCACACCTAGGTACACTACTCTGACTTTCCTGAGCTGCGCCTACTGTGTCAGGCTGCACCCCATAAGCATGACTGGTTCCCAGCTCAACTTGGCTACGTGCTTCCCCTGCTGCTGGCACTTCTAGCCCACTACTCTTCTCGCTAACATCTTCTCCAAGCATAGCCTCCCCTGTCTCAACCTGCCTCTGCAAATCAGGGAGACCTACCGAGGGTGGCTCACTCACAAGTACCTGGCCTGAGCCAGGGTCATGCATGGGAACCCCTACTGAGTCCCTCCTAGCCTGGCGCTGTTCATAACGCTGATCCCTTGTGAGGGTGGTTCCTGGGGGAAGTCTATGTTGAGACTTCCCCTGGAACCTGACCCCCTCCTGCATCTTCTGCAGTTTGTCCAGCTGCGAGTGCGCTTCAGCACCCCCCCGAGCTAACTTTTGAAGATGGCCCAGCACTGACCATGACTGCTGTGAGGTCTCTGAAGTGGCAGGGGAACCATCCTGGCTGCTGGGGGCTCCAGCCACAGGTCCGACTGAGCTCCTCAGCCTGCTGTGATCCTCTGGAGAGCTGGCAGTGGTAGCAGGAGATCCAGTGGGCTTGCACTCCACCACTGGGTCATCCTCTGCTTCCCAAAAATTCACGGGAATGGCTGTTGGTGAGCTGGGGACATTGGAATTGCCTCCCCTGCCCTGCAAGGACGCTCCTGAGAGCCATTGAGAGGATCCAGGTTGCACCTTAGACATACCCACTCTCTCCCCTCCTCTCAAATGCTCAAGGAATGTAACATCCCTGCTCTCTTTCCATACACCATTGCCTACGTACACTCTATAGGCCTTGGACTGTGGGCAATACCCAGTGAACATGCCTGGAATGGTCTTTGGTCCAAATACAGACCGCTGACCTGGGGGAATGTGAACATGTGCCACACAGCCCCATGTGCGCAAGGAAGCAACATCAGGCTTTACCCCATAGAACATCTCAGTAGGGGTCAGAGGCCTGCCTGTGGTGGGGCCCACGTTGTACAGCAGGGTGGCAGACTCCAGTGCCTCCTTCCACAAGGAAGGGTCTGCTGCAGCGTGCACCAACAGGGTCCTTGTGCGCTCCTTCAGAGTCCGATTCATGCGCTCAGCAAGTCCATTTTGCTGAGGGGTGGATGGAGCTGAGGTCTCCTTTTTTAGTGCCCTGGTGAGCACAAAATTCTTTGAACTACTGATTCAGAAATTCTGTCCCTCTATCAGATCTCACACACTTCACCACTTTCTCATGAAATGTCTGCCAGTACTTCAAGAGCTCAATGAGGGCCTTGGGAATGGCTTCTTTCGACTTCACTGCCAATGAGGCTATCAGATGGGATTTTTCATCAACAACAGTAACCCAAAAACGCTCTCCCGTGATTGCAGCTGGTGAAATGGGACCCACAGTGTCCACATGCACTCTATCTAACACACTCTCTGCAGGCCTAGAGGAAGCTGGAAAGGGAGGGCGAGAATGTTTCCCTTGTATACATGACTCACACTGGGGAGAACACTCTGAGCATGGAGCAAGGGACACATTGATCCCAGTGACCAGGTCTTCGTTGTCCAACCTTGTCATACTCTTAACCCCAGGATGCCCCAACCTTGCATGCCACAGTAGTCGATCTGTACACACGTGCCCTTTCCTGGCATGATACGAGGCCACATGAGGACTGGACTGTGGCTCCGCATCATGCTGGCTCTTGACGGGACACACCCATTCTAAAAAAAACAGTCCTCGCTCTCTGGCTATCTTACCAGACCAGCCTGCTGGGCCTTTCATGGTCGTGTACCCACCTGCACTGTCAGTGAGGAATGATGCTCCATCCTGAATGGCTTCTGTGACAGAAATCAGATTAGTGTGTGTGCAGTGGGCACACACTGCACATTATGCAGCCAAAACACCTCTTGTCTGGCATTGACCAGACACACAGACCCAGTTGCAACTATCCCTCCTTTGGCATCAGAAGTGGCCAAATGAAGAGGGAGGGGTTGAGCATGCATGACTGGGTGTGTAGTAAAGACAGATCATTTACAAGGTGCACCGATGCACCACTATCTATCAGCCACGAGGTACTGCAAGCCCCATGAGATGTAGGGGTAAGCACATTCAACGAAACGAACATAGGCTCACCAGCACCTGGAGGAGGTGGTGGTGGGAGATGCCAGCCTGGGAAGAAGGGGAAGATAGTGGACACAGATCCAGGAGGATGTGAGGTTGACACGGGAGGGCCTCCTCTGGACTGGCCAGCATCCCACCAGCTGGCTTGTTGCTGAGGAGCTCCAGTGCCCCACCACGCAGCTGGGCCCGCACTTGCAGCTTGCATTGTGCCACGTAGAGCTTGCAGCCTCTTCAGTTCCACGCAATCCATTCAGAAATGTCCCGTCCCGTTGCAGAAGCGACACGCCAGTTCCTCCTTTGGCCTCCTGCCACGTCCAGACCCTCGCCCCCTGCCTCCAGCGTTGTGAGCAGAAGGGCCATAGGGGGCCTGACCATCAGCAGGTGCTCCAGCTCCCACTCCTGGTGCTGCTCCAGCGCCCGGTGCAGCTCCAGCGCCTTGGGGAGGCCCAGGGATTCCACCCTGAGCTGGCACGGCTGCTGCTGCTGCTGCCATAACTGCTGCAGCTGATGCTGTGACTTGCACTGACTCTGCCAGCGGGATATCCTGGTACTCCAAGTTCTCAATGGCAGTGAGGATCGTCTCCAGCATGTTGTAGGGGTCTGACTTGGCGGAGGTAATTGCCCAAGCGTCGTTCTGCAAGACTGCAGGTAGTCCCTTATACATATACCTGCAGATCTGGCGGTCGCTCAGCTGATGGTTATTGGCCTCCAGGGAGGCGGCAATACTGATGACTCGGTGGCACCATTCTTGCACTGTCTCTCCCTTTACCATGCCTTGTTTGAGCCCCTTGATCCACTTCTCGTTGATTTCCCTGTCCTTCCCTCCAGTGCAGCGGTCTGCCATCCACTGAATGAAGTCAAAAGCGCTCCCCCGCTGTTTGACTTCGTCGTGCCACATGGACGGGACAGACTGCAAAATGAAATGTTTTACTGCTGCGTTCTCTGCGGTCTTAGGCATAGCTGTCTCCAACGCTCCCATTGCTCCTTTTTGCATTGCGCAAGACTCCAGCTCTTCACGCCAGGCACTGAAATTAGTGCGATCAGCCTTCAGCTGTGTAGACATCTTGGGATTGGAGGAGTCCATCGTGTATGCATACGAGCTGGCTGCAGTGCCTCCAGTGGTCTGTCCTGACTGTCCAGCTCCTGAGGAGGCCGTGCTGCCTCCTGCTGGTGTTGCCATAGTCTCTGTACTGCTGGGATTACTTTCAGAAACCTTGATTTGGGAACGAGTTTGAGGTCTGGTCATACACTTCACTTGCTCTCACAGCGTTCAGCCTGACACAGCTGGTTTAAGTATACCCTTCCGGCGTGCACCACAGCACTTGCAAGTATTCCACCCTTTCGAGGTCTAGCATGTACCCTTAATATGCAAGATATGCAAAATATTCTTCAGCAATTCAATTGCTTGACCACCCGGACCTACTGACGGTCTCACGACAACGACGACGGGTGATAATCTCAGGTCACTTCACGGAAAAAAAAAAAAAAAAAAAAAAAAAAAAAAAACTTCCCAAGATATTGAAGACTCTGTCCGTAGGCCTTCTGAGTGAATATCCAGTTGTTCCTTTTTTACTTCTTCTTGCCGTCAGGCGAGTCCGTGGAAAAACCCAGTACAGATGCATCCGATGATGCCATGCACTCCTGTCTGCCCTTGGCTCAGCTGGAAGGGCGTGGGCCCATAACCTGTAAAAGGTTATGGGCAGTGGCGTATCCTGTAAGCAAGCAGACAGGTCGTAAGTTCGTTCCTCTCCAGCTACAGTCCTTGACGACTGTCTGCTCTTTTAGACACATGCAACTGTATGAACAAGACTGGCATCCTTATGTGCCCAGTATCTTTCCAAACCAGTTCCGTTACACGTTGATCTGTCAATGAGCATCTACACACGGATAAGCTCCTGACGGCTGAAAGCAAGTACCTTCCTATACTCAATCAAGACTCCGTCCCTTAGCTGTTTGGGAGACTTGATTGTCCACTAAGATGGTTCACTTACAAACAAGCAATCAAACATGAACACATTACCAATACACATCCTGCGTCACCGCACCTGTAAGCAAGCAGACAGGTCGTAAGTTCGTGCCTCTCCAGCTACAGTCCTTGACGACTGTCTGCTCTTTTAGACACATGCAACTGTATGAACAAGACTGGCATCCTTATGTGCCCAGTATCTTTCCAAACCAGTTCCGTTACACGTTGATCTGTCAATGAGCATCTACACACGGATAAGCTCCTGACGGCTGAAAGCAAGTACCTTCCTATACTCAATCAAGACTCCGTCCCTTAGCTGTTTGGGAGACTTGATTGTCCACTAAGATGGTTCACTTACAAACAAGCAATCAAACATGAACACATTACCAATACACATCCTGCGTCACCGCACCTGTAAGCAAGCAGACAGGTCGTAAGTTCGTGCCTCTCCAGCTACAGTCCTTGACGACTGTCTGCTCTTTTAGACACATGCAACTGTATGAACAAGACTGGCATCCTTATGTGCCCAGTATCTTTCCAAACCAGTTGCTCGACTATGCGGTGATCGCAGCTTTAATAGTCCTTTCACGCTAACGCGTAATCTAAATCAGATTGTACCTTATGTTCGAAATAGACCTCATCCGAACGTGTCTTGAGGTACCTTATGTGGATAGTGGACCCGTATCCTAATAATGTACATTTGAAGATCACCTAAAGCACAAGGCATTCTATAATGTATGTTCACAACTCAACAGATGTCCATAGGGGGTCACATTCCCGAACCCCCTGGAAAACGTCTTTTTGTCTAGCCCCAGACCCTTGCATAGCGCTCACATGCCCTCGCATGATCTTCACGCACCAAATGTTTAAGGTTACAGTCGCTGTTTCACTACCTGCCACAAACCCTGCATTCCAATTTCTGACCTGGTACGCCTCAAATCTCCTCACCACCCATTGTAGGTTCAAACCATCAATCAAGAAGGAATGTTAGAGTTCTGAAGAATCATTTGGAGAACATGAACTGATGAATCCAGGCTGAACGCGAAGTCCTATGTCCGTGTTGGGCTCTCGAACGTCCTGTCCGACCCGTGAGACTCTAAACACGTCCTTCCTTTCTTGCCCAAGGCCATAGCATACTATTAAATGGTTGATGTGGCTGTATCACTACAATTAAAGGTGTAAATAACACGAACGCTACCGATCGTGCGCACACCTGGTACCACTCCCAAGCCCGTCATCGCCCCATGAAAGGTCTCAAACTTAATCAAGAAACAATATTCAGCATATACGATTTTCATGAAAAAAAACACTGATAAATTAATCTTACCCGGCTTGTCCCCTGTCTGATGTCCATGTCCCTTTAGCCATCGACAGTTCTCTGGTAAAACGTCTTTTCTTGTTCTTGGCCTTCTCATGTTGGAAGTTGCTCTCAAAAGTTTTAATCGAAATGCTGTACTGCGCAGGACCTTACAGTCTGTTGCACTGGGCATACCAGACGTCCGAAAAGCAAGAGCTGCGGATATACAGGACAGAGGGACGCCTGACCGACCTGCGTGCAATTCACTTGCAGCTATGCCACCTGTCCATTGTCCTGCAGCTATGCCACCTGTCCATTGTCCTGGACTTGATTTAAAGTCCCCAATCCGGGATTAGGAGTCTCTGGGCAGGGACAGGTCACCTGTCAGGCGGGTCTCTGGGTGGCTTGCACGCAGGTCGGGCAGGGGTCCATCAGGGCTGTGTATCCCCTCGGCTTCGCCTCGGTTTTTCGAAAGATCCCTTGGTATCCCGAAGCGGCGGAATTAATTATTCCGCTTGTACCATCCCGATCCCCATATTGCGGTGGTCTAATACAAATCCCCTGCCGCGTGCGACCCCTCCACGCGCCACGGCGCGTCCCTCTACTATGGAAGGGTTCGCCCTTTACAACAGCAGCGGACGTCCAGGGTCCCAGTAAGAGGCCCCCACCCAGGAGCCTACTCGGGACCCCAGACTCCCTGGGGATCGCGAAGAAGAAGAAGGGTTGCATGCTGATGCGCTGGCCTTGTTGCAGAGGCTCCAGGGGCTTTTGAACCAATTGGTTGCAAACCATCATTGCTCAAGAAGATGTGGAGGGATATTTTGTTATTGTAAAAGGTTATGGGCAATCGGCTTCCCCCGTAAGCAAGCAGGCAGGTCGTAAGTTCGTGCCTCTCCAGCTACAGTCCTCGACGACTGTCTGCTCTTTAGACACATGCAACTGCATGAACAAGACTAGCATCCTTATGTGCCCAGTATCTTTCCAAACCAGCTCCATTACATGTTGATCTGTCAATGAGCATCTACACACGGATAAGCTCCCGACGGCTGAAAGCAAGTACCTTCCTATACTCAATCAAGACTCCGTCCCTTAGCTGTTTGGGAGACTTGATTGTACACTAAGATGGTTCACTTACAAACAAGCAATCAAACATGAACACATTACCAATACACACCCTGCGTCACCGCACCTGTAAGCAAGCAGACAGGTCGTAAGTTCGTGCCACTCCAGCTACAGTCCTCGACGACTGTCTGCTCTTTAGACACATGCAACTGCATGCACAAGACTAGCATCCTTATGTGCCCAGTATCTCCAAACCAGTTGCTCGACTATGCGGTGATCGCAGCTTTAATAGTCCTTTCACACTAACGCGGAATCTAGATCAGATTGTACCTTATGTTCGAAATCCTCCACAACCTAACGTGTCTCAAGGTATTTTATGTTCTCAATGGACCCATATCCTAATAGTGCACACCTTAAGATCACTTAAAGCACAAGGCATTCAATAATAATGTTCAGAACTCAACAGTTATGCGTTGGGTCATTTCATTATTGCGGCCGTTGTGGGTCGCCAGCTGGCCGCTCGCCGGGTGTGACACATAGCTTGAAACATTTGGGTTTGGGTCCTTGGACATTGGGCTGGTCGTTTTTACTCCACTCTTGTAAAGGAAGAAGAGTTACATGGGTCTAGCCGTTAGGGCATGACAAGATGCCCACAACAGACGCACAAGCCGAAACTATGAAAAACGGACCACAAGAGGTGGCCAAACGAATATGAAATACAGAACGGAGCAAATGAAAAGGGGAAGGGGGGGTGGGCAGCCACAGACGTTGCTGCGGCCAATTCACCGCATCCGGCGTAAATCAGCACGAGCCTGGAATGCATCCGAGATAAAGGAGACAACCGCACGCCAGTCAGCGTGCCAAATGAAATGCCGAAGAGACCTAGAAGGACCAACAAACAACTGGGGGTAACGGTCCCGCACAACCTTAAGAGCGGGACAGTGAAAAACAAAGTGGGTACCACTGGTGTGCATCACCCACAGAGGAACCACACATATCACACAGGCGTTGTAGGTGCGGAAGCCGTTGTCGGCGGCCAATGTCAGTGGGAAGGCCATGAACACCAAGACGAAACCTGAGAAAGAGCCGGCGAGTCGCGAGTACAATTTTCAGAAACTATGGAAACGTGATACTTCATGCAAACCAAGCAGGCTTCACATCCACAAACCTAGAGCTAGATAAACTAGAATATTTAGCATTCACGTTAACTGGGGCATGCCGGGGGTGTGCTCACTGCTTTCCAGAAGTGAGGGCCGAAATATTAATAAGCGGACTGCTTCTGGATGTCATATTTTCTTCCTTCATCCCTTCCATTACCCCTACGAACGTATACGCTCATCGCTTGTACTTCAACTCCCCTCAATGTGCTGCTTCCTTCCCCCGTCCGGAAGGAGATCCCGCCCCCCCCCCCCCACCCAGTCACAGCTCCCCACCCTTCCCCACCCCCCCATGCCACTGTCTCACCCCCCCTTTCTATCTCTCACACTCCCTCGCTCCCTCCACACTCTCTCCCCGCCTTCTTTCTCACTGTCTTCTCCCCCCCCCCATCTGTCTGTCAGTTGCCCTTGCTCTTATAATATTGCTCACAACGATCAATTCAAAAGCGCTGTGCCGAACAAAACTTTGCCACTAAATATACCATATATGCATACATACGTATACGCCTACATACCCCCACCCCCCAATGCGGCATAAAGGAATAGCCCTCTGCAATCTAAACCCTTCTTCACCATGGTTGGAAACTTCGTTCAAAGAAGTCACTCAAGGAGCCAGCAATCCCGTAAAGCTTACTATAGGATCGTAACAAATCGTTTGCCAACGACCGACACCACTGGAGCCTGGCATGTCATGCAACCTTGACGTCTTCAAGTAATATTTAACAACGCTTAATGCAATACACGGCTATACTAGATACAGCCAATGTGGAAGGCGACACTCCCCCACATGTTGGAAATCCAGCCATTTGCAAGCGGAAGTAGCTACTATATAGGGCCGCCTGGAAGCGGTCAAATGCAACCGCACCAATCCATTGCGCTTGTCCCTACAAGACTATATATACAAGGACATTGAAAAGCAGATGAAGTCTATTTCAAGCTTACGCAGAAATATGTGTGCAGGGTCAACAAGACACCCCAAACTGAGACGTCCTTAAACATCCATCAAGCAGCAGTACTGTGCACTAGTGCCGGTCCACTGAATAAATATTGAAAACATATGGAACGCGCAACACACGGCTCATTTCTTGCTTCCACCTGAAAAGGTGGACCTTCACTAGACCCACAAGCAAGAAAGTGGCAATTGCGATGCCACTACTGCAGGAAAACCTTGAATAGAAAAACGACCAAAACAGGTGGGCGATCAGCACACAGCCTGCCCGCACCTGTGCACATGCTGGCTTTGCAGCACTCATGCGCCAGAGGCCTGCCGATCAGCTCATGAACAGCATCACAGAAGGCCTACCTCCACGCTCTGCAGCGATATCTATGCGGCTGCCCTACGTGGCTGCAGTATGTGGCTGCACTACTGTACATATAAGTGGGCTGCACTAGGGAGGCCCAACCAAGTGCAAATCTTAGCAGCAATGGCCTCGGCGCGCCGCTGAACAGCCGGAGTCATGAGACCCGCCTGCTCCAGGATGGCCTCCGGACGTGGGGCAGGTGGCAGGACGCAGCATGTCCTCGCCTCTCCACGTATGCTTCCGACTGCTGCGCCCACCATTGCAGCAGCGCGAGAGCACCAGCCCTAGCACTCGCCCTCCACTGCTGAATCTGGGGGGCCAGCTCCTCTGCCGCGCCCGCATGGATCAAGGAGGCCACATAGGCCGTGTGCTGCGCCGACGGCGTCTCCTGCCAGCCCGGGCCGCAAAGACTCGTCTCTCAATGACTTCTCTGATTCTGCGAGGCCAGCTGGTTTCGAGATGCGTCCCGGACATCCACCAGCTCGCTGATCCATGAATGTCGGAAGCCACTGTGGACACGGATGCGCCAGCTGGCTCTGAGCTGCCTTCCTAGAATAACTGCTCCAGCACATAGAAACGCCCCGCCCAAACGGCATGGACACACAGGTCACCACCCCAGCCGCTGTTCCGCAGCATGTTCAAGAAAGCGAGATTTGGATCCTTGAAGGCCGCCTCTGAGAGGTGCATGTTTGGCGAAAATACCAACTCGACAGGAAGCCCAAAGATCAGCTGCGCCCTGCGCACCCACCCGTTCCGCACAGCTATCAGCAGGGCATTCTCGAGAAATCCCAGGGCCTCGTCGAGGCCGAATCTTTCTTGCTACCGCAATGGACGATACGGTACGAAGACGGCGGGAGCCGCCAGCAGCTGAATGGAACCACTATTTTGGTTCCGGAGTGCTGTTATGTATGCCTAGGGCCCAGCCCATTACGGCCTCCCAGCCCGCCGCCACCCCCGCCCGCAATATCTTTTCCATCGCTCCCGCCCTCCCCCCCGCCCCCGCCCCCTCCCCGTCCCCGGGGGCTCCCTCTGCCTGCGGAACCTGCGCCTTGCTGGGATCATGCCAGAACGCCCCCAGCTTCCCCGTGATCTGCGGCCCCACCCAATCGTGCGTGTGGCAGTTCGACGGCTGCGTCTTCAACCCGCAGCTGGGGGTTGACGTCCCGAACTGCTTTATGGTATTCGCGGACGGGCCCTTCGCCACCTCGCCGCCGGCCCCGTCCTTTCCAAGCTTCCGCCCGCTCCCGCCCTCTCCCCCGCCGCCGCCCCCCTCACCGCCCCCGGGCACTCCCGCGGCGTGCGCGGCGTGCAAAGAGTTTGTGGGCCCCTGCGAAAGCGTCTCGCTGTGCGGTCCCGGGGAGACTTGTTCCTGGAACTTTTTTGGCTGCGTCTCCAGTGGCCCGCAGCTGGTCCCCATTTGCGATTTGGCCTGCTCGGTGAGGGCTCCGGGCTGTGCGACCTGCGAGGAGTTCCTGGGTACCTGCTCCCTTGACCCCACCGCCAACGCGCTTTGCCCGCCCGGTACCCTGTGCACCTGGACCTTTCAAGGGTGTACTGCTGACACGGCTGGCCTGATCAAGCCGCAGTGTGCGCTGGCTTGTGTCTAAAAACGACATTCACTACATTGATGGTACGGCTTGTTTGTGGTTGCGGTACGATGAGCCTCCGTCGGCGCGCGTCACATTGACGCCGTCACTGCTCTTGTGCGAAACAGTCTCTCCTAGAAGGAAATCGCCACTTCAGATGGCACATGGAGGAGGAAAGTTGTGAAGGCCTTCACAACTTTCAACTCCTAGGACCCTGCAGAATTTCTCAAAGTTGGCACAAACATGCATGCACGAAAACTGGGTCGCGAGTCCTACCTGATGGGGTCAGTGCAGAGCTTTGCCGTTGCTGTCGTGCTGTACGCATTGTCTACCCCCTTTTGTCCTGCCTCGCCTCCATTTGAGCCTTGGCGTGTGCCTAATTGCCACTCATGATGGTCGTGTTATTGTGCTGACAAAGAGCCTCATGTTGGGGACTTCTGTGGCGCGGGTGTGCGTGTGTGTGTGTGTGTGTGTGTGTGTGTGTGTGTGTGTGTGTGTGTGTGTGTGTGTGTGTGTGTGTGTGTGTGTGTGTGCGTGCGTGTGCGTGCGTGCATACGCATGCTCCTGGGTGTGCGTGTTCTCATTCGTGTTCTCTGAAGACGAATTTCAGTGGGGAATTGAATAAAAAAGGAAATCGTTAGGCAAGAGGGTAGGTAGTAGTAATCGGTACAACAGGCTAGAGCCCCACCTATCAAATTTTCAGAGGCCGGCGTGTAGCCACAGGGATGCAAAATGAATGAAGGAAGGAAGGAAGAAAGAAAGGAAGGTATACCATAATGGCATTACGTAATAGTATTACGTAGAAGTACATCCACGACCAGCCGCTTTCGCTGAAGGGGGAGGACATTCGAAGTGGAGTAATCTTGAGTGGGCCCCCGTGGTGGATATGGTTCGACATGGCTCACCCCACGCCATGGGTAATCAGAGTAATGAGAGTGGTTGATTAACCTAAGTGGTCAGCAGTCGTGGATCATGCTGGACAAGGCCCCACCAACTCAATGAGTAATATTACTCATTGAGATTCAGATTAATCTGAATGAGTGATGAGAGTAACTCAGTAGTCTGAGTGGTCAGCAGTAGTGGATAATGCTGGACGACGCCCCGCCCACACAATTGCAACTTTTTTAAAGCAGTTGTAAAGCTTTAACGCAGGGCGTAGTCTTCTTGAAGAGGCATTGTCAAGGACACCCAACCGCGGCTGAGAAGTCCAGTGTTGCCAAGCAGAATAAATATGCCCTCAGAACGGTTACTTTTATTTTGCGCCTGGGTGTTAGGACGTCCAGGAATACTAGCAACTTGACTCATCAAGTCCTGCTCCCCCTCCACCTTTCTTAACTGGGGATGTCTCGGCATAGCTTTTAAGATGTCCTCATAATGATCTATTGGTACGCCTTTTAAACATCGTGCCAATAGATCATTAATGTACTTGTGATAACTAACATTACAAACCGTAGAAAGCGTACCAATGGATCATTACGTACAGTAAAAATCGTACCAATAGATCAAATTTGCAGCGCTGTTGCTAGCAGAATGCACATGGCCAGATGGCGCATGCACATGGCCATAGAGCATTGACGGTGTTGAAAAGTCAGCTGAACCTGCAGGCCAATATCGACCATTGAAGACATTTATTCGCTGGCCATGGCTAGCCTGTTCATATAGGGGCAGCGCTGTCAGCCTTACGCTTGTGCCTCAAATGCGTCTTGTGCCTCAGCTAATGAGGTCTGTTGGTCTCGTGCCTGTTAAGGTCGTTTTGCCATGTGCCTGTGTCGGTCATCTAGTCTTGTGCGTAGTCAGGTCTCTTAGACATGTGGCTTATTTGATCTGTTGATCTTGTGCCTAATTGGGTCATTTGGTCTTGTGCCACCCAGGACATGCATTCAAGGGCTTGCATGTTGAACTTCCACGTAATTAATGAAAGCAAACGATCAAAGATTTAAAGATTCGAGTTTAAACCTAAGCTTCAGAAGGCACTGCCTAGGGGCCCCGACGTTCGAACATCTTCAAGAGAGTTCGGAAGCTGCATCATGAAGTTCCACACTTCATAGGGGTTTCTAGGAGGTTTAAGAGCTGCATCGATTGATATATACTACTATGATACATCGATGATGTATACTACTGTGATATATATCATAGCAGTTCAAATCGGAATTCCACACCTCAAAAAGCTCTCAAGAGGGCACACTGCAAATAAAAATTCTGCAGTTTGACATTGCTTGACATCTCCGCGAGGAATCAGGATCATGAACTCCGGTTCTGATGTTCTGAGGAATCCTGATTGCTCAAGGATGTAACACGTATGTCAGGATTGAAGGTTAAGGGGAGTCACGTGTCACACCTGTGCACATATTTATGACATGTGTGCTTCGTGTACAGCTTGTATTAAACATAAAACATGTGTGCACATATGTATTCTGTACTGTCTTGTGTAGTAGCAAGCTTACACAGAAAGCTCGGACCACCCACTGCACTAGGAGGGCATATGAATTCATTCTTCGAAGGTCTATTAGCACTGAAGAGATCTCTAGAGTGAAAAGATCTTTCCTCGAATGCAAAGGAATAAAGCGTTCAGGCATCCAAGGTCAACAGCATCTGGGAGACTTATGTAACTCCAGAGATTTCAAGTGCCCCAGATAGATATATCCACAGGACTTGCAGCCACAAAAGGAGTCCAAGTGTACATGAACAAACGCTTTGTGGCAAGGCGACACTGAAGCCCCTTGATCAAGGTTTTCATTCCACTAGTTAGAACATGGGTTTGAACGTATGAATTCCCTCATATGATGAAAACATGCATATATGCATATGCATGACCATGCTTCTGCAAGATCGAGATGGACTTCCTTTTATGAAACAGATGCAGAAATCGCTGCCACACATCTGTTGAACAGCCGGGCATGCAAATAATACTCTCTCTCTCTCTCTCTCTCTCTCTCTCTCTCTCTCTCTCTCTCTCTCTCTCTCTCTCTCTCTCTCTCTCTCTCTCTCTCTCTCTCTCTCTCTCCTCTCTCTCTCCCCCCCTCCCTCCCCCTCCTATCTCTCTCTCTCTCTCTCTCTCTCTCTCTCTCTCTCTCTCTCTCTCTCTCTCTCTCTCTCTCTCTCTCTCTCTCTCTCTCTCTCTCTCTCTGTCTGTCTCTCTCTCTCTCTCTCTCTCTCTCTCTCTCTCTCTCTCTCTCTCTCTCTCTCTCTCTCTCTCTCTCTCTCTCTCTCTCTCTCTCTCTCTCTCTCTCTCTCTCTCCCCCCTCTCTCTCTCCCCCCTCCCTCCCCCCCCCCCTCTCTCTCTCTCTCTCTCTCTCTCTCTCTCTCTCTCTCTCTCTCTCTCTCTCTCTCTCTCTCTCTCTCTCTCTCTCTCTCTCTCTCTCTCTCTCTCTCTCTCTCTCTCTCCCCCCCCCTCCCCCTCGGGAGAGATCTCCCTTTCTCCCTCCCTTCCTCTCATCGCCCCGGGTGCGAAGGGCCCTCTTGTTCATGCACGCATGCTTACACATGGGTGTGAGCGCAGTCGTGCGCATACCTGCACTCCAGCATGGGCGTGCATGCATTGGTGGACAGCGGAAGAAATTGCTAGTCTGGAAAGGTGCAGTGAGAGCTACAAGGACTCTAGACGGGGTTCCCAGTGTAGGACTCAATGTTGCGCCCATGCGGGGATACCAGTCAAACGTGGCTGCAATAATTGCAGCTTTTGCAGCTTTGCTGGCCTGGAAAAACCCAAACTCAGAAGTAACGAGGAAGCTGCAAAGTCCTGTGGTGGGATTTGACTCCCATCATGATTAATGATTCTGCAGCTTTTGATCAAAAGCTGCAGAAGACACGAAGGTGCGCTGGTTTCAAGGCCTTGTGTTCATGACGGAAAATTGAAATCGGAGAACCCTGCGCCTAGTCCAGGGAATGGGTGTTTCAAACTGGTATATTCTGGGTAACTTCTTTTTGATGGGCAATTGGACACGAATTCAGGATCAAGAAATTACACATCAGAATCAGGTGCGATTGCAGATGCGATTTCATCTGCGATTTCATCTGCGATTTCAGAGCGATTTCAGAGGTGAAATCCATCCTTCAGCGGCGACGCGCTTGTTTCCCGAGTCTCCCGAGTCTCCAAGAGTATCTGAAGAGGCCTGTCGTGTCACATCATGTGACTCACATGACTCAGGTGTCTACCGAGATGACGGTCTCTTGCCGCTGCCGGTCTCTGCCCAGCGGTATGAATGGACATTGCCAGAGACCGGCCACTACGGGCAGAGACCGCCGACCTATGGCCAATGGAATATTAATGATGCAGATACCTAATGGTCTCCGCGGAATAAAATCCTCTCAGGAATATTTGAAGATCAAATGGATTGCGAACAACAGTAGACAGCTATGCTGGGCTTACGTGCATTCTACCTCCCGACTTAAACGCATGCCTCTATATCAAGAAGCCCTGTTGTGAAGGTATAGTTTTAGCTGATACATTAGATTGCTGCTGTATCTGTTCCTATAGCCGTGGTAGACACTAACGCCTGCTCACTTTGCTCGGCGGCTCACCTAGACAGAGGGATAGCGTCTAAATCGGGGCAAAATCCGTAATTGGTGTAAACAATGGCAGTCACAAAATCCTTTCCTGTGCCTTTAGACATAATCAAGAGGTTGGAGCTCAAGTGTCACGAATCATTGGCAGACGGGTACAATTTGATCGGGCTGCAACGGAATCGTTCGGAAGCTAAAAGTTCTCATCAGCCTTTGCCAAAACCAGGCAACTCTGCCATCACATTTACTTTTAATGAAGTTTTGCCGATTCTTGAACCAGGGGAAGATGCAAAGGTATGCAAACCTGCAACCTTTGGACGGCACCCATGCCCCACCATCTCTGCAGCTAACTCGGTCTATGTGCCGCAGGACTTTGATGAACAAGTACAAAACGTCATCAGTGACTACATGGACCATTTGACGGAAAGAGCACAGCATCATATGGGGTGAGGCTTTATCCATCAATCATCGGACCGTAGTGTAACAACGGCACTTCGCTGACGAAGGGCATTCTTTGCAGATACCCGATGAATCTCGAACTAGCTTCATACAAAGGCCTTGAAAGTCTGTGTAGGTTCTGCATCAACAACCTTGGTGATCCTTTTATAGAGAGCAACTATGGGGTGCATTCGAGACCCTTTGAGGTAAGATGCATGGATGCCTCTGAACTTGCAAAATAACTTCAGATCATAGAATAAGAGGAATTTCTTATGACATCCAAGATTGTTGGAAGTGTATGCTTAGTGCGAGTTAACTGGGTACGGAGGATACCCGTACACTGGTGGGGCTCCATGCAGATGTCCAGAAGTTGGCACAAACAGTGCACAGTCGTGTCACTCCTGTCTTGGTTAATGCAGATTGGAGTGCTGAACTGGTTTGCTCAGCTCTGGGAAGTCGAAGATTATTGGGGTTACGTCACGAACGGTGGTACGGAGGGCAATTTGCACGGAATCCTGGTAGGGAGGGAGAATTTCCCCGATGGGATCCTTTATGCATCCCGTGAGACACATTACTCTGTGTTTAAGGCTGCTCGGATGTACCGCATGGACGCTGTTCAGGTAGGAATCAAGAGCATATTTACCCTGCCACTTGATGTGGACCTTACATAACCCTTCTAATTTAAGACCCCACAAATGAAAAATTTGGGGCAATTGTCATGCCTGATTGTAATAATCTGCACATCGTAAACCTGGGGAAGTCTAACTGCTGCATGTAAACAGTAGTCAGCATGGACCACCAGCTGTACAAGCATGCATGCTGAATATGCACATGTTGACCTGGACCAACTGAAGGTCATGTATATGCATGCAAATGTACACATGACAACCTGGACAAGCTCAAATGCTGAACACACATAAATTTCAAGCTGGGCCACTTGAGGTGCTGTACAGCATGAACTGGACAACCTGATGTGCTGTAGATACACACATGCTAGCCTGGACGCATTGAGTTGCTGCAAGAGCCTAAGCGATTCAGGAGGGCCACCTGTATGGGATAGCTCGCTCTTTATAACATCCACGCAGCACATGCTATAAGCATTCTTTGCCAGGCGCTTATGGGTGGCCTGGTTGGGCAGGTTGACACCCTTCGAACTGGCGAAATAGACTACGAACACTTCAGAAGGGAGTTGGAGCGGAACAGGGGTCGTCCGGCCATCGTGAATGTCAACATCGGCACGACTGTGAAAGGCGCAGTGGACGATGTCGATCGTGTGCTGGCTATCCTCAAGAAGGCGGGCTACGGCGAAGACCAGTTCTACATCCACTGTGATGGTGCTCTGTTTGGAGTGATGGTAAGCGTTATTGTCTATTCTTAATTCTGATTCTGAGTTGTCAGTACACGTCGGTACCGCTGTACCTGTTCCTACTGCAGCAGCTGCAGCCTTGTGGTGCCTTTTACCTTTAGCTGTAGCCGAATAGGTGGATTCCTTCGATGTAGCCTCATAGGGGCTTGGATTTGAAGCTGGTAAGTCCTTTAGAGATCTGCGTTGATTTGTAAAGATGTACCGTACCCCCTGGAGCAGCGCCAGCTCAATGATTTCATGCCCTGCTAGCAAATGTTACCTAGAGAAGCAGGGTGTTAAATGATGAAGGAGGGCGTCATGGACAGGAAGCATCCTGTTGTACAAGTAAAACAGGGTGTCATAAATTGGGGTGCTCTTGCAGTTAGACCTTAGCCGCTGACTTGGACATTACACGTATACACATGTTTCACCTCCAAGCCTTTGCAACCCTTTGCATTCTGATATGCGTTTTCTGACTTCTTTCATGCAATAAGAGGAGATTGCTCATAAGCTGTTGTTGTGTCCATGGTCATCAACTACCTTACTGATCAGTAATATAGTTCATCCTATCAGGGGAAGCATTTACAAGCCGGTCAACTTAGTTTTCGCTTTCTGCATGTCACTTCCTTTTGGGTTTGAATCTGCAACATAAGTGGTTTGCAGATTGTCGCATACCTTTCAAGTGTCGCATACATTTCATACCAATGGCGATCAATGGCAAATTATGATTGTGCCTCATCTTGTGGGAGGTCGGTGATAATAGTGACCCGATTATAATCGGGAAAGGATTTAATGGGCTGCAATGCCATCTGTCAAGCAGACATTCATTACTACCTTCACAAAAGAGGCGATATATTTATGGGCAATTAATGAGGAAACTCTGATGCTGGGGGGTGGGGTGGGGAGGGGGCTGCGCAGATGCCATCTGCCAAGCAGACATTCATGGCTATCTTCAAAACTTGAGGCGATATATTTAGGGCCAATTAATGGGGAAACTCTGATGTTACAGGGCTGTGCAGCTGCCATCTGTCAAGCAGGCATTCATTACTTCCTTCAATAGATTGAGCACCCATTCATGGGGAAACTCTGATGTTGGGGGGTTGCGCAGATGCCATTTGTCAAGCAGACTGCCAGGCTTACTTTCAAGAAGCCAATCGGTTCAATTTCGGTCTCTGGGCACAAATTCATCGGTGCGCCAATGCCCTGCGGCGTCATCATCACACGGAAGCAGTACGTTATGGCATTGTCCCAGGACGTTGAGTACCTCAACAGCCGGGACGCCACAATCACGGGATCTCGGAACGGGCAGGCGCCCATTTACATGTGGTACACACTCACGAAAAGCGGCTATGAGGGCCTTCGCAAAAGTGTTGAGCGCTGCATGCAGAATGCGAACCTCCTGAAGGTACAGCGCTGTTCGCGTTAGCGAAAGCAGACCTCTCTCGATGGTACTGTGTTGTTCATGAGTGTAGTGGCATCGTCGGTTCCTTCCCCAACCACTTTGTTCACATTGAACAAGTGCCCACTATCTCAAATTTTATCTTTACATTGAACAAGTGCTTAGCGTCTTGACATTGAACAAGTGCTTAGCGCCTTGACATTGAACAAGTGCTTAGCGTCTTGACATTGAACAAGTGCTTAGCGCCTTGACATTGAACAAGTGCCCATCATCTCAACTTCCATCGTGACATTGAACAAGAGCTTTGCGTCTACCAGCATGTCAAATTTGCATGCACCGCTTACACTTTGCACTCACTGAAGCCCACTTGAAAGCATAGCTCTGACCCTTGGGCCCTGTGGTGGGACCATCAAAGTCAGGAACGTCTATATGGGCCTCAAAGAGTACATCAGTCCCACAGGTCCATTCACATGGGGTTTCCAGGCTTCACTGTTCATGCTGCTTGCATTCCCCGTTGAAGGCAAAACCCTTTCATTTCCCGCGCAGGCGGGGCGGGGGAAGCAGGCGCCTTAACCATGTTGTATCTGTTCAATTCTACTTGCCCTTATCCAATACAACTGCATTGAGAGAAAACATTTTCTGTGAATTGGAAGGGGCAATGTGAAGCAATGCATTGCAGGACTTCTCTCTGGGTGGGACCTCTTTCTGGATGAGGACTGAGCATCCCCATCCCCCCCCCCCCTCTCTCTCTCTCTCTCTCTCTCTCTCTCTCTCTCTCTCTCTCTCTCTCTCTCTCTCTCTCTCTCTCTCTCTCTCTCTCTCTCTCTCTCTCTCTCTCTCTCTCTCTCTCTTCCCCCCCTCTCTCCCCCCCTTCTCCCCCCGCTCCCCCCCTCCCTCCCTCCCTCCCTCCCTCTCTCTCTCTCTCACTCTCTCTCTCTCTCTCTCTCTCTCTCTCTCTCTCTCTCTCTCTCTCTCTCTCTCTCTCTCTCTCTCTCTCTCTCTCTCTCTCTCTCTCTCTCTCTCTCTGGGTGTGTGTGTGTGTGTGTGTGTGTGTGTGTGTGTCTGTGTGTGTGTGTGTGTGTGTGTGTGTGTGTGTGTGTGTGTGTCCATGTGTCCGTGCGCGCACGTCTGTCCGTGCCCATTTGCCCATGCGGGCGCCCATGCGTACGTGGGTGATCCTCTTCCTGCGCAGGGAAGCATGCTTCCCTGCTTTCTAATCCTCCTTCCATTCCTCTTCTTGAGTCCAATGGTCATACAACAAATCATGTCACATGGGAAACTGACAAACAGTCGTGCTTTATGTAAAGCATCTGCAACTGGTTGCGAACACTTGAGTCTTGAATTCATCGCCCGCTGTTTGTTTGTGTGTGTGTGTGTGTGCGTGTGTTTGCGTGTGTGTGTGTGTGTGTGTGTGTGTGTGTGTGTGTGTGTGTGTGTGTGTTTCGCTTGCAGCGCAGTGATGGGCTTTCAAAGGCCACTGACTTGCAAAATTGGGTCTGTGTTTTGCAGCGCATGTTGGAGGAGCATGGCGTGCCAGTGATGTTGAATGAGTTATCTAGCACAGTGGTGTTTGAGCGGCCAGAGGATGACGCGTTCATCCGCAAGTGGCAGCTGGCTTGCGAGGGCACCATGGCGCATGTTGTGGTTATGCCCAACATCACTGCCGAGAAAATTAAAGACTTTGTCAATGCCCTGGTAGCCAGCCGCCACTCTCGGGCTTACGTCTGAGCAGCTACTATCATTTTTGAAGCGCACTGCATATAAAGTGCTGCCGGTTTGATCATACTTGGACTGCTAATTTCCTCGCGCGGCCTCCTGGTTTGACCAACCTTTAAGTTTGATTGATGAAGTCATGTATGATCTGCACGTACGGGCTCCTGGTTTTATCGTCCTTCGAGTGATGAATTCATGTATTTTCTGCGCGCTCGGACTCCCGATTTGGCATCCTTTATACAGTAGACCTGGGTACGGGCTCGGGGTTTGAGGAGCCTTCGAGGGACAGTTTTTCATACGGGCTCCTGGTTTCAGCGTCTTGGAATTGCAATTGATAGTTAATTGATAATTGATAGTTAATTGATGGAAGAATGTTCTATGCACATTGCACAGGGTCCTGGTTAAGTGTTTAAGCATCCTCAAAGTGATAACTTGGGTATGAGCCCATGGTTGAGCGTCCTGCAATTGCAAGTAGTACTATTATACTTTTACTAACAGTTCTGCGCACGGGCTCCACCTGGTTTGAGCATCCTTCAAAGTGAATGCTTGCGTGCGGGCTCATGGCTGAGCCTCCGGCAAGCAACAGGTCTGCGCAATCCAGCTGGATGCTGGCATCAAGTAATTGGTTTTGCGCGCGGGCTCCTGGTTTGAGCATCTTTCAACAAACATTAGTGTTTGTGCTGTTTTGTGCAGGGCCTACCGAATCTGTTGGAAGTAGTGGGGTATACCCCGGTACACAGTGGCTACATATATGACTATATAGCTTCGGCCTCCGTATTGAGAAGCCTGAGCAAACATATATGCCAAGATGTATGTCAGTACTGCAGTGTTGTCAATGTGGCCCCTCTTATTGGTGCTCAGTGTGGCTGCAGGGTCACAGTAAGTTCTTCAAATCGGCATACGTACTTTGCAAATTGGAAAGTTTAGGAACGGTTGCAACGGTTGCACAGGTGTACGGCAACATTGCTTTACATCCTACTAGTTGTAGCAGAACTAGTACTGCTATAGCAGAAAGATGTAACATGTATCTTAGCAAACATGCATGTTTGCTAAGATATGTGTGTCAGAAACCATCAAAAGTAGTCGATAAAATTTTGTTTAAACTTTCATCTGTGTACTAGTCGAGTACAGATTGGAACCAACATATTTCACTTTCTCAGATAAGGTTTTGGACAGAAATATCATCATATGCAAATGTTCATGTATTGCATGCCGACAATTTCCATTGTGCCATGACAGCAATGCTGTGCTAAATGTATTTGAAAGAACTTCCGCTAGTGGTATCATATGATAACGTGTAAGGAAATTTTTCAATAGACGCATGCGTAGTGAAAAGGATGGTGTCCGGACTGCGCAGTACGTTCAGTGGCGCTGTACGTTGTATTCAAACTACATGTCGCTACATGTAGTTGTACAACTACACATGTGAAGGGAAATTTATTATGGTGGCTAGGTCTACAGAAACAACATTGTATTGCAAATTTTCAACAAATTCTAGAAGATCTGTAAGTTGTTTAAGTCGTCAAAGTGTCATTGCAAAGTGGTGAAGTGTTGCCATTGCCAGGGTACACCAATATAAGCATTTAGTGTTGTCGGTTACAGATATGCAGTGTTGTCGATTACGGCTAAAGCAGGCCAAAATGGCTGCAAAGGCCCTTTATGTACAGACCGACCCGCTAGTGGTCTAATTTAAAACTTGATTACAGATCGGAATTAGTTTATTCTAGCACCCATACTGGACTGGAGTTCCCAGTCCGGCATCCTTGCATGAACTCCGAAAGAGCTAATAATTGAATCGGTGCCTGATTTGGGGCCCCGTAAACTTAAAGAGTAAATAATGCTCATGAGGCCGACCTAGGCAATCATCTATGAAGGATGATGAGCAAAACTGCTTTTTTCTTTTAGCTTTTAAACGAACTTGCCACTTCCCAAGTTCGCCCCCCCCCCCCCCTTTTTTTTTTTTTTTTTGGGCCTATGCAGAGGATGCTTTTTGGCTCGATATGGAGGCTTTGAAAAGGGGGTTTTTTTCTCCAATGTTCCACCATTTTGACGTCGTGGCAGCTTTAGAGGTGGCCTAACGGCTTTTGCTTACATGTTAAAGTACAGACCAGACTATGGATGGCGGGCATACATATATGTTATGGAGTGCGCACTGACCTCATACGTGTCCCCTGATGTGGGTAGGGGTGATCTGCTATCATCCACTGCTTATATGGTTGGTAAAGTAATCTGCATGTAACAAGGGGTTGTATTACAGATACTGACATCTAAAAGCCTTGCGGTGGTTACAACGATGGAGTTAATCAGACCAGATCTCTAGAGTGCTCCTGTATATTTCTGCTAAGTAGCGCTCCCACGGGAATGGAGCCCAACCCCGGCCCCAGGGTTTAGAGTTGGCGATACGTAGTGTTACGTGGTCTACCAGCAAGAGAGAATGCTGCAGCAATTGTAATTGACTTGTCCAAGGTAAACTGCAATACTGTGTCCAGTCACTGCTGTTGGAAAGTGGAAGTCCTATTCCTTGTATCGTGGTTGTGGCAAGCGGGCGCACAAGACCACTGACGAACAACTGCCGTGACCTGACCGCAGCTGACGCCTGATACAGAAATATGTCACCTTCCCACTGGAGGACTCATTGTTGCGCCCATGCAGAAAAAGCAGCCAAACCCTTTCTGCAAATCACTGTCAATTGTAATTACTGCCAAGTTTGGGTAATCAAGGCCAGAAAAAGCTGCGCGGCCACAGTGCTGCGGTGCACCATGTGGGGTTTGACTCCGGCCATCAAAAGCTGCAGAAAACAGGAGCGTGCCCAGGTTTCAAGGCCTTGTTGTCGTGACGGAAAAATATTTAATGAAATCGACGACCCTGGGCTCAGGGTCGTCGACCCAGTCCAGGGGATCTCCTGGATTGGGTGTTTCAAACTGGTGTATTCTATGTAACTTCTAGAACCTTCTTCTTCCCTCAGTCGGAAAATGAAAGGCGTGAAGGCACGAATTCAGGATGAAGAAGCTACACATCAGGTGTCAGGTGCGATTGCAGATGCGATTTCACCTGCGATTTCAGAGGGTGGAGGGTCCATCCTTTGGACCGGCGAAAAGGATGGAACTTCTATTTCGCTTCGGCGACGGCACCCTAGTCTCCCGAGTCTCCCGAGTCGGGGGGGAGTCCCGAGTCTCCAAGAGTCGGAGGCGGTCATCTCGGGTTGGGTCACCAAACTTGAGTGACCCTAGATGACGGACTCCGGCCGCTGTCGGTCTCTGTGTAGCGGTATGAACCGCAATTGCCGGAGACCGGGCAGAGACCGCCGGACTATGGCCAATAGAATATTGATGGGACCGACACCCCTAATGGCCTCGGCGGAATTAGTCCTCTAATTAACATTTAAAGATCAAATCGGTTACGAACAAGGGTAGACAGCTATGCTGGGCTTCCGTGCATTCTACCTCCCGACTTAGACGCATGCATCTGTACCCTGTTGTGTTGTTATCGTTTTGTCTGATCTGTTAGAGTGAGGCTGTATATGTTTTTATAGCCGTGGTAGAACACTAACGCCTGCTGACTCGGCGTCTCACCTAGAACGAGGATAGCGTCTAATTCGGGGAAAACTTCTTAGTTGGTGTAAAGAATGGCAGTCACAAAATCCTTTCATGCGCCTTTAGACATTGTCACGAGGTTGGAGCTCAAATGTCACGAATCATTGGCAGACGGGTACAATTTGATCGGGCTGCAACGGAATCGTTCGGAACCTAAACTCTCTCAGCAACCATTGCCTAAACCAGGCAAATCTGCCATAAAACTTAATCTTAATGAAGTTCTACCAATTCTCGAACCGGGACAAAATGCAAAGGTATGCCAACCTGCAACCACTGGACGGCATTGATTCCCCACCATCTCTGCAACTAACTCGATCTATGACCAGCAGGAATTTGATGAACGAGTACAAAATGTCATCAGTGATTACATGGATTACTTGACGGAAAGAGCGCAGCATCATATGGGGTGAGGCTTTATCGCGTCAATCGTCGGACCGTAATGTAAGAATGGCACTTCGCTGACGAATGGCATTGATTGCAGATACCCAATGAATCTAGAACTAGATTCATACAAGGGTCTCGAAAGATTGTGTAGGTTCTGCATCAACAATCTTGGCGATCCTTTTATAGAGAGCAACTGTGGGGTGCATTCGAGACCCTTTGAGGTAAGCTGCATGGATGCCTCTGAACTTGAAAAACAACTTGAAATCCTGGAGTTTGAGGTAATTTGGTGAATTTTGGAAGTGTCTGCTTAGTTCGAGTTGCCTGGGTACGGAGGATACCCGTACACTGGTGCAGATGTCCAGAAGTTGGCACAGACAGTGCACAGTCGGATCAATCCTGTGTTGTTTCACGCAGATTGGAGTGTTGAATTGGTTTGCTCAGCTCTGGGAAATTGAAGATTATTGGGGGTACGTCACGAACGGTGGTACGGAGGGGAATTTGCACGGAATCCTGGTGGGGCGGGAGAACTTCCCGGATGGGATCCTTTATTCATCCCGCGAGACACATTACTCTGTGTTCAAGGCTGCTCGGATGTACCGCATGGACGCTGTTCAGGTAGGAATCAAGACATATCTACCCTGCCACTAGGATCGCACATAACCCACGCTTTTAATCTGAGACCCCACAAATGAACACTTTCGTGCAGTTGTCATGCCTGCTTGTTATGTTCTGCACATTGTAAACCTGGAAAACTCAGCATGCTGTATGTGACCACAATCTAGCCTGGACCACCAGCTGTACAGGCATACATTATGTACATTCACATGTTGACCTGGACCAGCTGAAGTCTGGTACATGCATCCGTATGTACACATGCATGCATACGACAATCTCATCTGACAACCTATAGTCTAGCTGGACTAATTCCAATGCTGTACACACTAAATGTCCTGTACAGCATGAACTAGACCACCTGATGTGCTGTACATCCACACATGTTATCCTGGGCCCATTGTGTTGCTGCATAAGCCTAAACGATTCATGAGGACAACCTATCAGGAGCAGCACCCTTTATACAAAAACCAAGCTGCACATTGTGAAAGCCTCTTTTACCAGCCGCTCATGATCATGGTTTGCCTGTTGGGCAGGTTGACACCCTTCTATCTGGCGAAATAGACTACGAACACTTCAGAAGGGAGTTGGAGCGGAACAGGGGTCGTCCGGCCATCGTGAATGTCAACATCGGCACGACTGTGAAAGGCGCAGTAGACGATGTCGATCGTGTGCTGGCTATCCTCAAGAAGGCGGGCTACGGCGAAGACCAGTTCTACATCCACTGTGATGGTGCTCTGTTTGGAGTGATGGTAAGCGTTACCGTCTGTTTCCTATTTCTGAGTTGTCGCAATACGTCGGTACAGCTCTACCTGTTCTACTGTAGCAGTTGCAATGTTGAGGTGCCTTTTACCTTAAGTTGTGGCCTAATCGGTGGATTCCTTGGGGTCAAATTTGGTGTAGCCTGATAGGGGCTCGGATTTGAAGCTGGTAATCCCCTCGTTGCTTTGTACAGATGTACAGTACCGCCTGGAGCAGCGCAAGCTCAAAGTTTTCGTGCCCTGTAGCATGCAGGAAGCAAATCTTACCTAGAGAAGCAGGGCGGTACACAGGGGGGGAGGGCGTCATGTAAAGGAAGCATGCTGTGCTACAAGTACAACAGGGGGTCATGAATTGGGTTGCCCTTGTAGTTAAACCTTTGTGACTCGGACATCCCTTGTATAGACATGTTTCACCTCCAAGCCGTTGCAACCCTTAGGCTTTTGATCATCTGTTTGCTGATTGCTTATTCTAATAAGATGAGATTGCTCATACGCTGTTGTTGTATGCATGGTCATGTAAGCTGATCGTACACATGCTTGTTCGAACAGTAATGTACACACGCTTGTTTGAAGCAGTACACATAATCGTACACATGCTTCTTCGAAGCAGTAAGCATGAATTCACATGGATTCGCTTCCCGCATAGTACTTCGTTTTGTGCTCAGATTCACAACACTAATGTCTTGTCGCATCTGTTTCAAAGCGATGTCATAAATATGTCTGTGCCTCAAACTGTGGGAGACTAGTAATCGGGAAAGGATTGAATAGGCTGCAAATACCATCTGTCAGCAGACATTCAGTACTACCTTCGAAAATGAAACGATATATTTAAGGCCAATAATTGGAAAAACTTCTTGTGGGCTGCGCAGATGCCATTTGTCAAGCAGACGGCCAGGCTTACTTTCAAGAAGCCCATCGGTTCGATTTCGGTTTCTGGGCACAAATTCATTGGTGCGCCAATGCCCTGCGGCGTCATCATCACACGGAAGCAGTACATTATGGCATTGTCCCAGGACGTTGCGTACCTCAACAGCCGGGACGCCACCATCACAGGATCTCGGAACGGGCAGGCGCCCATTTACATGTGGTACACACTCACGAAAAGCGGCTACGAAGGCCTCCGCAAAAGTGTTGAGCGCTGCATGCAGAATGCTAACCTGCTGAAGGTAAAGCGCTGTTCGCGTTAGCGAAGCAGACCTGTCTTGATGATACAATGTCATTCATGAGTGTGGTGGCATTGTCGGTTCCTTCCCCAACACTTGTCTGGCCACCATCTCAAATTTTATAGTGACATTGAACAAGAGCTTAGCATTCACGAGCATGCAAAATTGACAAGCAGGTAGACGTTAAGCACCTGTACGAATTAGAATTTACCAAAGCCTCTTGACATTATGGTTAAGACAGTTGGGCTTTGGGGTGGGACCATAAACTTATGGGACATCTATGTAGGATTATAGAGTAAGCTTAAGGCAGTCTCACAGGTCCATTCACATGGGGTTTCCAGGCTTCACAGTTCAGGCTGCTTGCATCCCCCGTCTAAGGCAAAACACACTCATTTTACGCGCAGGGGGCAGGGGGAAGCAGGCGCTTTAAGCATGTTGTATCTGTTCAATTCTACTTGCACTTATCCAATTCAAATGCGTTCAGAGACAAACTTCTGTGTCTTGGAAATTGCGATGCGAAGCAATGCATTTCAGGAGATCTCTGTGGGTGGGATCTCTTTCCTAATGGTCACTCTTGACAAAACTTCGTTTTAGAGTGAACATCTCCATCCCCCTCCCCCCCCCCCCCGGGCTCTCCCTCCCTCCCTCCCTCCCCCTCTCTCTCTCTCTCTCTCTCTCTCTCTCTCTCTCTCTCTCTCTCTCTCTCTCTCTCTCTCTCTCTCTCTCTCTCTCTCTCTCTCTCTCTCTCTCTCTCTCTCTCTCTCTCTCTCTCTCTCTCTCTCTCTCTCTCTCTTCGCTCCCTCACCCCTTCTCTGTCTCTCTTTTCTGTGTGTGTGTGTGTGTGTGTGTGTGTGTGTGTGTGCGTGTGTGCGCGCGCGCGTGTGTGTGTGTGTGTGTGTGTGTGTGTGTGTGTGTGTGTGTGTGTGTGTTTGCGCACGCCCGTGCGCGTGTGTGTCGGTGTGTCCATTGGTGCGCGCCTGTCCGTGCTCTCCTGCCCCTGCGGGCGCGCATGCGTGCGTGGGCCATCCTATTCCTTCTTCCCTGCTTTATAGTCCTCCTTCCCTTCCTCTCTTTCCTGGCCTCGAGTCCAATGGTCATAAAACAAATCATGCCACAGGTGAGACGGACAAACACTTTCATCCTTTTTAATTTGAAAGCATCTGCAACTAGTAGCAGGCACGTGATTGCATACAGAAAATGCTTGATGTTTGTCCCTTGTAGCACAGTGATGGGCTTTGAAGGCCAATGACTCGCAAAATTGGGTCTGTGTTTCGCAGCGCATGTTGGAGGAGCATGGGGTGCCTGTGATGTTGAATGAGTTGTCCAGCACAGTGGTGTTTGAGCGGCCCGAGGATGACGAGTTCATCCGCAAGTGGCAGCTGGCTTGCGAGGGCACCATGGCGCATGTTGTGGTAATGCCCAACATCACTGCCGAGAAAATCAAAGACTTTGTCACTGCCCTGGTAGCAAGCCGCCGCTCCCGGGCTTACCTCATTTAGAGCAGCTCCCAGCATTTTTGAAGGGAATATTCCCTTCATTAATGTACAAGGTGCTGCTGGTTTGGGCATGCTTGGACTGCTTTTTGCGCACGGGCTCCTGCTTGACCAGCTTTATCCAAATTTGAGTGATGAATTAATGTAAAAAGTGCACGCCCGGTCTCCAGGTTTGACCATCCATCGAGTGTTGAATTCATGTATTATCCGCACGCAAGGACTCCTGATTTGGCATCCTTTAATTGGTAGACCTGGGTAAGGGCTCCTGGCTTGAGGACCCTTCTAGAACACTTGTTCGTATAGGCTCCTGATTTGCTCCTTATTTGGCACCCTTTAATTCGTAAACCTGGGTAATGCTCTTGGTTTGAGCATCCTGGAACTTTAATCAATAGTTCTGGCCAGAGCTATTGATTGCCCATAGGCACAGGCTCCTGGTTTGAGCATCCTGGAACTGTAATCAATAGTTCTGCGCACAGGCTCCTGGTTATCAGTTTGAGCATTCTTCACGTGACAGCTTGGGTACCAGCTCAATTTTGAGCGTCCTGCAATTAATTTTGCTAGGAGTAGCACCATTATACTTCTACTAATAGTTCTGCACAGGGGCTCCAGCTGGTTTGATTTACCCTCAAACTTGACAGCTGACCAAGGTTTCAGCATCCCTCAAATCTGAAAGCTTTAAAATGAAATCTTGCGTCCGGGCTCATGACTGAGCGGCCTGCAAGAAACAGTTGAACGGTACTGCGCACTGGATGCTGGCTTCAATAAATAGTCTTGCGCACAGGCTCCTGCTTGAGCATCCTTCACCAAAGCATTACTATTTGTGCTGTTTTAAGCGGGGCCTACGGTCTCTGTTGGAAGTAGGGGGGTATGTCCTGGTGTAGTGGGGCTACATAGTCTCGGCCTCAGTCGTGAGAGGCATGTGCAAACATGTATGCCAAGATGTACGTCAAGTACTGCAGTGTTGTCAATATGGCCATTCTTGTTAGTGTTCTGTATGGCTGCAGAGTCACAGAAAGTTCTTCAAGGCGGCATACTTACTTTGCAAATAGGGAAGTTTAGGAACGTTTGCCACGGTTGCAAAGATGCATGGCAACATCCCTTTGCATCGTCCTGCGCACGAGCATGCTATAACAGTAGGATTTAACACATATATTAGCTAACATGTGTGTCAGGAACCATCAAAAGTAGTTGATAATACTCTCATCGGTGTACAAGTTGAGTACGTATGGATGGAACCCCCATATTTCAAATTCTCACATATATGGTTGTATAAGGTTTTGGGACAATTTTTAATTAAATGCAGATTTCCGTGTATTGCATGCCGACATTTCTATTGTGGCATGACAGCAATGCTGTGCTAAATGTATTTGAAACAACTCATGAGTGATCATATGATCATACGTATGTGTAGAACTCATATAATTAATTGTTATCATATGATGACGTGTAAGGAAATGTTTCAACGGACGCAGCATACGTATACAGCCGAGCCTGTCAACAAAGTCTTTCTCAGTCGGTGATGGCATGAACGTTGTGCTCAAGCTACAGGAAAGTACGTTCAGTGGTGCTGTACTTGTGAAGGGAATTGTTAATATGGTGGTTAGGTCTATAGAAACAATTGGTTCTATAGACCTAACCACAATGGTGCAACACTGTATTGCAAATGCTCTACAAATTTTGCAAGCTGTATAAGTCGTCTAAGTGTCATAGCAAAGCAGTGCAGTGTTGCCGTTGCCACAAAGTATCCAGGCCAAAATGACTGCAAAGGCCCTTTCCATACTGACAGACCAGTTCGGGGTCTTTTTTGACACTGGGGTTTTTTTCTGACGCTGGATTACAGCTAGTTTATTCTAGTACCTATACTGGACTGGAGTTCCCAGTCCAGCATCCTTGCATGAACTCCGGAAGAGCTCATAATTGAATCCGTGCCTGATTTCGGGGCCCTGAAGAGAGTACTACTCGTAATACTGGTCATGAGGCCGACCCAGGCAGCTACCCATTGAGGACGATGAGCAAAACTGCTGGTTTCTTCTTGCGTTCAAACGAATATTCAACAACGAACATCAACCAATTGGAGTTTTGCAAATATTTGTTACTCCTTTCTTGGAGCCTATGCATAGGAGGCTTTTTGGCTCCATATATGTGCATATATGCATATGGAGCCGAAATTCTTGTCGCTTTCTTGGAGCCATGTTTCTTGTCCAAGATACTTAAGTATACTCCTTTCGTGGAGCCATATGGAGGCTTTTGGGCTCCAATGTTCTACCATTTTGATGTTGTGGCAACGTTACAGGTTGCGTGACGCCTTGTGGTTGTAACACAATACGCTGAGAGCCCCATCCCAAGAGCTATGAATTCGTACTCTTTTGCCATGCAAACTTTCTATTGCATGATTGAGTTTGCATGCATGAGTTCATAGCTTTATTCTGTAAAGACTAATCTGCATTGCATCGTGGGTTCTTCCATGTGTAGTGCTCAACGTTATGCTGATGTATATGTACATGTAATGAACTGTGCTGGTGAGAGCCAGAGGGGGGGGGGGGGGGGGCTGATGGTGATGTGCATGCAGACAAAAGCTAGCTGAAAGCCTGAGACTGCTCAAAATCTTGAAGAATCACAGTCGGCCGCCTTTCAATCTGATCTAATGCACAGCAGTCTACTGGCAAGTAGACTAATTGATGTGCGTCACAAGTCATGGACTTGTGAGACTCGATTGATGTGAGTCACAACTCATCGAGGTAACCACCACAGTATCATTTTGTAATGCGACGGCCGAGTCTGGCCTAAACTTCCTTTTTGTCCTGTTTGTAACCGAGAAAGGTTCTAGCACCTTCCCACACTCGAACACACAGGAAAGGCAACCCTACACTTATCGCAGGAAACTTCGTTTGATGACATCACTATCTTGGTGGGAATACATAGAAGTATCTCCTCCCTTGTTCTTTGAGATGGGGGAGGGTAGGGGTACACCCTACGAAGATGAAAGTGGTGGAAAAAGAAGTGGAGTGTGGTGGTCGCAGTTGGTGTTGAGCGAGGGGGAAGGGGTTGTGGTGGTTGGAACAGGACTCAGCCGCCTTCACTCGGTTGTCTGTGTTGAGGAAAGATTAGCAGCTGCCGTTGGGTTTTCGTAATCCATGCCATGGTAGGAAGCAATCCTCGTCGAGGATTGCGCCCATCATCTCACAACCTTCGCAAAATTTCCCCTCCTGTAGGAAATCGGATTGGGGCAATTGTATGCTGAGGAGAACACGTGGGCTCCAAGACGATCACATGGACTTTGTCGCACAACGAACGTCACATATCGTGCAATCGGTTGCCTTGTCCTAGGCATCGTAAGACTGTCAAAGAGGATAAAAGATTAAGAGTGTGTGCTGATCTAGATTGATTCGGTAGCTGCGAGGCCGCTGGGCACTTTGCCCTAGTTCAGATGGCGAATGAGCAGGGAGCTCTATTCAGAGCCGTCGGCTCATTTCGAAGGAAACGCAGTGATATTGAAAGTGCATTATCTTATGGAGGATCCCTTCTGTCTGTCGATGATCTTATGCTGCGAAATCTCTTCTTGTCGGTGTTTAGGCATCACCATCCGAACCTAGCTCCGAAAATCGACAATATCTACGCACTGTCAGAGTCCTGGTGCTTCTCCGAGTCTGACGCAGATTTCAAAAGATTGACGGAAGCTCTTGAATCTCTGCAGCCTGAAGAATTAATCTTGGTAAGGTCGATATATGACGGATCCTGGTCGAATAACCCTCGAGGAATATGTTGACCAGAGGCCTGGGAGCATTGCATGAATGGCTTGCGCTAATAATCCATATCAGATGGTTGTAAGTTGGTATGCTTTCAGAATGCAGTCTGCGGGCTGCTTACCCACGCGGCATTCACAGAAAGTCGAGCGTCTGAGAATCTTTTGGTGCTGAACTACGACCTTGTAGATCAAATATGACTGGAAAACTGTCTTCTCATAGTCGACATGTTTCCCGAGTAGATATATTTCCCTTGGATCCGGGGAGGTTTTCGGACATCAGGGCGGAACCCGTTGAGTGCACATTCCAACGGAAAGTCTCCCGCGCCAGTGTTAGTATCTATTAGAATTCGCCTTTATTCACTATCTGTGACTCGTAATTGGGACGGAGTAAGGTTTGGAAAGCTGCTTTGAATGCTGTGGAATCCCTACAACAATCCTGGTGGGCCTGGCCAAGGAAGGCCTATGGCTCCCTTCGTTACGCTGGATGCTTAAAAGAGCAATCCTAGGAGAATTTGAGGACACGTTATTTAGCTACCTTGGACGCTGGCTGCTGTTAGGTCTCTTTCAGTTCTAGGTTTCAAGTGTGTGTTCCGATCAACGGCAGCTCACGATAAGGTGCGGAGGGAACATCCACTTCCAGATTTTTGAAGCTATGACATATCTGAGTAGATTAAAATGGTGTTAAAAGAGCTCCTGCACTGCCCCCCCCCCACCCCGGCCCCCCGCCCCATTGGGGGGCTTTGTTTTTTCCTTTTTTTTGGTGGGGGAAGGGGGGGGAGGTGAGAACCAAATAACATTGTTAAGTGGCAAAATTCTTCGAAGTTTTTCAGCGTGTTGGTTTTTTAGAGGTAGGCAGATCACCCAGTTTCTAAGCCTGCTTTTAAACAGATTACGGACGTTGTGCAGCTTCCAATTCCCAGTTAGGCTGCAGATTTAGGCAGTGGGTGCCTCAGCCCCCCTTCGCTTTTGGTGGCATTTCTGGCAGTGTAGAATTTACTGCGGGTTGGACTCAACATTCATTGGAATGCTCATAATAGTATGTAAGGATTTGTTTTCAACAACAGTTATTGGGCTGACGGACACCGCTATTGATTGAGCGGAATGTTGCGTGGTCATGCTTTCTTTGTTACATTCGGAACCGTTTCTTTGTTTTCTCACACACTTTTGTACGTAGTGGTGAAGGTGGATTGCTGATTTGAAAAAAGATTGTCTCAAACGTTAACCAACAGGTCAAAGATATATCAAAGGACCAGTTCGCGGGAATTGAGTGTTATCACGGATGGACATTATTGGAGAAAACAAGGCATGTGTTTTTTATTCCTCCTCATGACCAACCAGTGGCCTGCGGGGATAGGTGGCCAGTGCTTTTTCGGGCCTGCTCAACCTGCACAACCTTTCCGAGGAAATTGCTAATGCGGAGATGGAACGTGCCCTTCGCCGTGGCGAGGTACGCCTGTTGGTCTTCCTACCCCTCTTTCTTGCCCCCCCCAAAACTTGAAGGTCCCTTCAGAGTGCCTCCGCCTCCCCCCCCCCCGCCCTCACACCCCCGCCCCTCTCCCTCTCTCTGCGCGCCCTCCCTCCTCTCCACACCCCACATCTCTCTGTCTCTGCATAAGCTCGCGCGCATGTGTGTGTGTTTGTGTGTCTGTGTGTATGTGTGGGTGTGTGTGTGTGTGTGTGTGTGTGTGTGTGTGTGTGTGTGTGTGTGTGTGTGTGTGTGTGTGTGTGTTGGGGGGGGGGGGAGAGGGGCACGCTAGGACACCTGTAAGTGCAAATATTCGTTGTGGGCATTGCTGGGACACCGTCTTCTGTCTCAGCCGCTGCGGGCGGCCGGGATTTGGGCAGGTGACGGGAACGCGGTCCACCAACAGGAGCATGAGGTGGCTGACAGAGGAAGGCAAAGCCACCCCACAGCAGATCCACGATGCATTGTGTAACCAGAGCGTGGAGCTTGTTTTCACAGCTCATCCCACCCAGGTGCTTGTGCCCCCTCGTCTCTCTCTCTCTCTCTCTCCCTCCCTCCCTCCCTCCCTCCCTCCCTCCCTCCCTCCCTCCCTCCCTCCCTCCCTCCCTCCCTCCCTCCCTCCCTCCCTCCCTCCCTCCCTCCCTCCCTCCCTCCCTCCCTCCCTCTCTCTCTCTCTCTCTCCCCCCCCCTCTCCCTCCCTCCCCATTCTCTCTCTGGGCGCGCGCATGCATGCGTGCGCGCGCGTGCGTGTGTGAATGTGTGAGAGTGTGTGTGTGTGTGTGTGTGTGTGTGTGTGTGTGTGTGTGTGTGTGTGTGTGTGTGTGTGTGTGTGTGTGTGTGTGTGTGTTTGTTCGCACCTTGTAATGCACTCTCTGTACTCTCTTGTTGCTTCCCCCCCACCCCGTTTTTCCTTGTTGGAATCTCTTGGACTTGAAGTTCGGAGGGCTGGGAGGGAGTTCACAGTTTGAACTGTTTCAGCTCATGGTTTCCCAATTTGCTCTGTTCCATCCACTTGTCGTTTGTCTGCTGCCTGCCACTTACGTTTTGCCATGTGCTGGCCAGTTGTGTTTTACCATTTGCCCGCCAGTTGTCCCTTGCTATTCGCTTGCCACTTGTCTTTTGCCATTTGGCTGCCACTTGTATATTGCCAAAAGCCTGCCACTTGGCGTTTGGCTTTTGCCTGCCAGTGGCCTTCTGGCACGTCGTTTGCCATTTGTGTGTTGCAACTTGCCTGCCACTTGTCCCTTGCCGCTTCCCGTCCACTTGATATTTGCCGTTTTGCCTGCCAGTTGTCCTTTGCCGCTTCCCGTCCACTTGTTATTTGCCTTTTTGCCTGCCACGTGTCCCTTACCACTTCCCGTCCACTTGTTGTCTGCCTTATTGCCTGCCAGTTGTCATTCTTCGTTGCGTGCCACTCGTCTTATGCCGCTCACCTGCACCTTGTCGTTTCCCCATTGCCTGCCAGTTCTCTTGCCACTCCCCTGCCCCTTTTCGTTTGTGTTTCGCCTGCCAATGTTTTCCTGCCGCTTGCCTGCGCCCCCGTCTCATGCTATGATCTGTGCGCACATCCCTCTTGCCTGCAGTGCTCTCGCGCCTCCTCAATTTGTGTCTGCCAAGAGGGAGAATGGTCTATGTGCAACTACTGTATGCCTGTAGGCCGGCCTGCCTGCCTGTGTGTGTGTGTGTGTCTGTGTGTGTGTGTGTATGTGTGTGTGTGTGTGTGTGTGTGTGTGTGTGTGTGTATGTGTGTTTGTGTGTTTCCGTGTGCATGTGTGTGCCCGGTACAAGTAGTTGAGCATACCTCGCGTTCTTTGGAATATCAAGGACTTGTTGTCCTGCGTATTCCCTTGCCGTTTTTGCGTGGAGTCTTGGGGCCTGTTGCTCAAGAGATGGATGCCCGGGTATTGGAGACCTGTCCGGCATCGGAATCTCTCTGCTCTGCTTTAGAAATACATTCTCCTAGAAATGGGAAACGAAGAGACTGATTTTTCGAGGGGAACCGTTCCTGGAACCAGGCGCTGCGCGGGTCGCTGCTCTCCAAGTATGCGGAGATTCGCAAGAACATGGACAGGCTCCACACTGTCAACATGTCACCGTTCGAGAAGCTTGACACCATAGATCAGATCAAGAGCCATGTGCAGGGGGCCTGGCGCACGGACGAGATCCGCCGCCAAAAGCCCACCCCCCAGGTCTCCCCTTCCTCCCACTTGGAGGCAATAGTAGCATTAGTGGTGGTGGTTTATACAGGGACATTGAAAGAGCAGCAGCAGTAGCAGCAGTATTAGCAGCAGCACTGGTAGTAGTAGCAGTGGTGCTGGTGGTAGTGGTTGTGGTTGTGGTAGTGGTAGTGGTAGTGGTAGTGGTAGTGGTAGTGGTAGTGGTAGTGGCAGCCACAGCGCAGCAGCAGCAGCAGTATCAGCAGCAGCAGCACAGGTAGAAGTAGCAGTGGTGGTGGTAGTTGTAGTCGTAGTGGTAGGGGTAGGATAGTGGTGGTAGTAGGAGTGGTAGTAGCAGCCACAGCGCAGCAGCAGCAGCAGTATCAGCAGCAGCAGCAGTGGTAGAAGTAGCAGTGGTGGTAGTCATGTTGGTAGTGGTGGTGGTGGGGGTAGGGTTGTGGTAAATGTAGTGACAGCCGCAGCGCAGCAGCAGCAGCAGTGGTGTGGCTATGGTAGCCAGCGGCAGCAGCAGTAGGAGGAGGGGTGCGGAGGAGGAGGAGTGGTAGCTGTAGTGGTAGTGTTAGGTAGTAGTGGTAGGAGTGGGAGTGGGAGTGGGAGTGGGAGTGGCAGTAGCAGCAGCAGCAGTGGTGGCGGTGGTGGTAGTGGTAGTGCCAGCAGTAGTAGTAGTAGTAGTAGTAGTAGTAGTAGTAGTAGTAGTAGTAGTAGTAGTAGTAGTAGTAGTAGTAGTAGTAGTAGTAGTAGTAGTAGTAGTAGTAGTAGTAGTACTTTTAGTAGTAGCAGCAGCAGCAGCAGCAGGAGCAGGAGCAGTAGTAGGAGGTATAGTTTTAGTAGTAGAGGTAGTAGTAGTAGTGGTGGTGGTGGTAGTGGTGCTGGTAGTGGAAGGGCTAGTAGTGGTGGTCGTATGCGTGCTCGTGCTCGTAGTTCTGGTCATGGTAGTAGTAGCTTGGGGTCGTAGTTATGGTCATGGTAGTAGGTGAAGTAGTAGTTTGTGGTCATGGTAGTAGTAGTAGTAGCTTGTGGTCGTAGTCGTGGTGATGGTGGTAGTGGGAGTGGAGGTGGTTGTGGCAGAAGTGGCAGCGGCGTCAGCAGCAGCCGCGCCGGTAGTGGCGGTGGTAGTAGTAGTGGCAGCGGTGGTGGAAGCCAATTGTAAGTACCCCGGGGGGGGGGGGGGGGCTATGGGCGGGGAGTATTGGTGGTTTTTCACATACTATCTCTGCGTGGGCGGGGTCATGCACACTTCACACTTTTTCTAGCAGTGGTGGTGGTGGGTTCCATAGGCAGCAATGAGGCAGGGCTTGTTATTGTTTTATTTTATCTTATTCTGATAGACTTGGCAATGGATTCTGTAGACTTGCGTCTCTGGTGTTCCACAGGCAGAGATGAGGCAGGGGGTGCGATTACAGATTTATTAAATATTCATGTTTGTAACCGTGCCGAGGGATTCATTGTGGCGACACATGTGGCGTCCCGAAGGCAGAGATGAGGCAAGGCATGCGGTCTTATATTTGTTTTAGGACTCGTGTTTTGTAATCTTGTGGAGGAATAATCTTGTCACGGGATTCACTGTGAGGGCTCATTGGGCGTTCCGCAGGCAGAGATGAGGCAGGGCTTGGGCTACTTTAGGGGCACCATCATTGCGGAGCTGCCGGTATTTTACCGCCGAATTGATACGGCTTTGAAGAATATTGGTGCTCCACCTCTCCCCATCGAGCACCAGCTGTTCAAGTTTGGCTCGTGGATGGGCGGCGACCGTGACGGTAACCCGTTTGTGACGGCGGACACCACCCGTGACGTTGTTATCACCGCTCGCCTGGTGGCTGTGAACGTGCTCTTCGATCTGATCGAACATCTGATGTTCGAGCTCTCCATCTGGAGATGTAACGCCGACCTCCGGTTCGAGCCCTGGTCCAAACTATCTCTAACTTATTCATGTTTCTCTCACCCCCCCCCTCTCTCTCTCTCTCTCTCTCTCTCTCTCTCTCTCTCTCTCTCTCTCTCTCTCTCTCTCTCTTGTGTGTGTGTGTGTGTGTGTATGTGTGTGTGTGTGTGTGTGTGTGTGTGTGTGTGTCTGTGTGTGTGTGTGTGTGTGTGTGTGTGTGTGTGTGTGTGTGTGTTTTGTGTGTGTGTGTGTGTGCACGTGTGCGCGCGTGCACGCGCGCCGCACGAACTTGACAGGTTCCCCCACCTAGAATTCACACCAAGAGGACTTTTCCTGTGCTCCACAGTGCCAAACATTGCTTAACACGAGAGCCGGGGCGTTGCGATTGAAGAAAGGGATTTGGTATTGTTTGGCAGGCGTTGGCGGACGAGATTCGAGCCCGGCAGCTTCCGAACGCAGCCTCCATTGCCGAGGAGGGCAAGCGCCGTAACTACACCGAGTTCTTCGGGGTCATGCCAGCGACAGAGCCTTTCCGTGTGGTTCTTTCAGAGGTGGGCCTTGTTTGAGATGCCATGTGTTGCTCGTACCGCCCTGAGAACGGCCCCGTCTTCGAGGTTATGTCGTCTATGATTTTCGCCCCCCCCCCCGCATCTCCTTTTTTGGGCGTGGTTTGGGCTGTTGGGGATGTCGTTGTTCCCTCGCAGATTGAAACGTGGTCTTGAATTGTTTCAATCTGTTCAGGTTCTTGGGGCCAGCTTGCATGTTGGGAGGGTTGGGGTCATGAGAGGGGTGAGAGTGTGGCAGGGTTGGGGTTGTGGCACGGTGGGGAATTTGGGAGGGGTGGGAGTGTGGCAGGGTTGGGAGGGTTGGGGTAATGGGACAGGTGGAGTATGGCAGGGCTGGGAGGGTTGGGGGGATTCTAGAATCAGGGGTATGGGAGGGCTGGGAAGGTTGAGGGCATGCCAGGATTAGAGGTCCAGGGGGGTTGGGAGTAAAAGAGGGTTGGCCCCCCTTTTTTTTTTTTTTTTTCCACACGCTTAACCTGGGGGAGCGCGGTACAGATGCGGGACAAGCTGTGGCACACGCGTGAGGTACTGCACCAGTGTCTCAGCAATCCCTCCCGAAACTTGAAGGAGGTCCTGGAGGCGGATCCCGATGCCTACTCCACCAAGGACGAGCTCCTGACGCCTCTCATGAGGCTCCGACAGTCCCTCGTCGAGACCGGGGTACCCACACCCTATCTACGCTCGCAATCCCCCCCCCCCCCCCGGTGGACACTGGTACCCTGATTGACATGGGACACCCACCCCCGTCTCCCCCGCTCAGTATTCTCTTCCCTCAGGGCCTTGGGTACCCTCAACAGTACCCGGGGCCCAGCCACTCCCGGCCCCCTGCCCAACCCTCTCCCCTGTTGAAACCAGGTACCCAGTCGAGTCCCTCGGCGCAGGGTAACCCATTCGACACCGGTGGTCCCCAACCCCAGAGCCCCGCCCGAGCCTCTCTCCATGGGGGACTCATTGCTGTTGGCTCCCCAGAGCCCTCTCCCCTCAACGCTGGGTACCCTCATCAGTTCTGGTGTACCTCTTTGGTTCCCGGCCCGAGACCCCTCCCAGCAGCACTGGGTACCCTCATCGACACTGGGGCGCACTCCCCCCGCTCAATGCCCTCCTTGTCGACACTGGGTACCCTCATCGATACTGGGTACCCTGATCGACACTGGGGCGCACTCCCCCCACTCAATGCCCTTCTTGTCGACACTTGGTAACCCTGAGGGACACTAGCTTGCAACCGCCTATTAGTAAATGGGAGCAAGGGAGTCTCCCCCTCTCCCTCTATACTGGCTACCCTGTTCCACACCTCTGTCTCCCGCAAAGGTGGTACCCTTGAACAGGATGTTGGCTGAGGGAGCCAGGGGGCCTCCTCAAATCTTTGTCCTTTGTGAGAAGTGTATATACCACATTGGGCGATGTGTGTTCTGGGATCTCCACTCAGGGGTGTTGATTAAACTGTGCTATGGTTGCTTCAAAGGTAACGTAGGTCTAAGGGTGGGAGGGTTGTGGGGTTTGAGTTCCTCTAACGTAACAGCGCGAAGAAAGGAAGCTTTTGTGGTTCCTGGAACACAAAAGTAAAGTTGTTGGATCATGCGAAAGAGTGATTTGGCTCATAATTTATGGAGTTGTTCGACCACAAGAGAAGAATGATGGACCTCCACACGCAGAGGGTTTGGACTAAAAGGAAAAATTGGGGGATCACAAATGGAAGAAGCTGTAAAAAAACAAAAGGAAAGGCTGTTGGATTGCAAAAGAAAAACTGTTTGAACTTTAAAGAAACGTGTAATGGAACTCTAAGTAATGATGTGTTGAAACCCGAAAGTGGAGTTTTGAATGCGGGAGGGCTGATGATTTTCAAAAGAAAAGTCTGTTCTTGGAACACAGGGGGAAAGAGCTGTTCAGACACAGAAGGACAGCTGTTGAAATGTAAACGAAGAGAGCTCCAGAAACACAAACAAAGAGCTGTTTGTGTTGCTAGAGCTCTCTCTTGCATTTCACCAGCAAACGAAGAGCCGCTTGAAGCCGGACAAAACCTTTTGAACTGCAAAAGAGAATGAGACCACGAGGTTAAGAGTTGTCGTGTCATCGGGGCAGGACATCGCGAACACAGGGGGAAGAGCTATTCAAACACAGAAGGCCAGCTGTTAGAACGCAGGAGAGGAACTCTGGAAAGGCAAACAAAACGCGAACGAAGAGCTGTTTGCAGCCTAAACAAGACCTGTTGCAATGAAAAAGAAAATGAGGGTTCCTAGACCCCACCACGAAGTTAAGAGCTGTCGTGTCAGCGGGGCAGGACATTGCAATTGCGGATGGAACGCTGCTGGACGTCATTCGACAGGTCAACACGTTTGGCTTGAACATTGTGAGCCTGGACATTCGCCAGGAGTCCACCAAGCATGCTGCCGCAGTGGATACTATCACAACCTTCCTGGGTTTGGGCTCCTACCTGTGCGGGCCCTCCTCTTGGATGATGCAAATTGCATTATGTGGTTTTGCCCATCTTGGTTATTTCGACGTGCATGATGTGGTTTTGCCCATCTTGGTCTAATTCAACTTGAATGATGTGTTTTTCCGCATTTTGGATGGTGTGCGTTTGCATACCTTGCATGAATCGACCCGCATGATGTAGTTCTGCGCATCGTGTGTGTTGCGACTTGCAGGATATGGTGTTGTGACCTGCAGGGTTTTTTTTTTTTTTTTTTGGCTTCTTGCAGGATGTGGTGTTGTGACCTGCAGGAGATGTGTGTGTGTGTGTGCGTGTGTGCGTGTGTGTGTGTGTGTGTGTGTGTGTGTGTGTGTGTGTGTGTGTGTGTGTGTGTGTGTGGTTTTTTTCTTTTTTCTTTTTCTCCCCCCCCCCCCCCCGGACTTGCGAGATGTGGTCTTGGGCCTCTTGCATGATGCAACTTGCACGATGCGGTTTTGCTGCTCTTACATGATGCACAATACATCACTGTGATCTGCGGCTATTCCCTGGAATTGTTACAGGACTTGGTTGAGATTTTTCATTGGCCCTATGCAACCCTGAGTTTGATAGCGGGCGAAAGTCTTTCTTTATGTGAATTCCAGTGCCAGGCTGCGCTTAGCAACAAAACCTTTGCCATAAAAGCATCTCTGAGTAGATTGTTCATCCTCCCCTCCTGCACGCTCTCTCTCTCTCTCTCTCTCTCTCTCTCTCTCTCTCTCTCTCTCTCTCTCTCTCTCTCTCTCTCTCTCTCTCTCTCTCTCTCTCTCTCTCTGTGTGTGTGTGTGTGTGTGTGTGTGTGTGTGTGTGTGTGTGTGTGTGTGTGTACGGCTGGGGGGTGATTGCAAGGGATTGTAAGCGATTTCATAAATGCAATCCTTGTCCCGAGTTTCCGAGCGACCATGCAGGGAGTGGGATGAGGAGAAGAGGATGAGCTGGCTCCTCACAGAGCTATCTAGCAAGAGGCCATTGCTCCCCCCGGCATGAAGGCAGAGGGAGAGGTTGCTGATGTTCTCTCCACCTGCCGCATGCT
>KV908346.1:475809-500809 GCA_002005505.1 Botryococcus braunii | reverse complement strand
TGAGCATGACACATGATGGAGTATGACAGATGAGACAGAGTACAATCATATGAGGGAGTACATGATCAGATGAGGCAGAGTATGCATACTCTGTCTCGTCACGGCAGACAGATGACGATTAATGACAGTTGAAACTCCAGAAGACACCTGGGCGCGCAAAAGTAAAACGCCAGGGCTTTGTTTTGTGGGTTTGATGTTGGTAACTGTGAAACACACTAGAGCATGGTTCGGACTTCGTTGAGGAGTGTTGCAGACAGATTTTGCAAAGACGGGGTCAGAGTCGAACATGAGTTTTCAACATCTGTCATGAATGCCAGCGGCAACGTTGCATTCACAAATGCATTGAAGGGCTTCAGAGTCCTCGTTAAAGGCAACCGAGGCCGTAGAGATTGGGTTCAAGTTCAGGTGCATGAATGTGGAGTCCTGTGCTTCTGTCTTTTGTAAGTGCTACAAATGGACCGACCTGTGACCCTCTCAGTGTAGTGCGGTATGTGTGCTTGTCATCGCAAGACACCATCCATTGGGTAATCTTTGACACGGGAAGCCCAATCTTACTAAGATGGTGTACACGTTGGTAGGCAGCGAAGCTGCGTGGTACAGTAGGTGCATGGAGGGTTGCAACTCGGCAGGATGTATGCCACTGATATTCGTAACAAAGATGAGCAAACAAAATGCAGTGAAATATATGTTTAATGCACATGCTTATCACAGTAGTTTACAGCAACTTTCTACTCTTATAATCGTCCCCTCTAGTGTATATGTAGAAATTGTATGTATACAAGTCCTACTCCCTCGCACTAGCACTCTTACGTTGAAACTACCTCCTAATAAATACATTTAAGGCCGATCTGGAGGTCTGCCCACCTACAGCTGGCATCTGCTTTATCTAGATCTGAGCAGTGGACTGGCATACCCTGACAGTCGGTTCGTCATTTGTAACTAAACAGATTAGATCAATGCCAGCACGTTCCGAAAATACCAAAACGTGCCTTCTCAGTGTCATGCCATGCGACCGCAAGGCCAAGCCAGGTCGCACATATGTTTCCCCATGCATGCTGCTTTCTCTTCTCCCAAAAGCCTTGGGGAAGAGGGGGAAGAGGTCCATGACGTACACATGCCTGACATACTCCATAAATAGGCCAACCCAATATTAGGCAATCTCAACCCCTGTTAGAGGCCTGAAAGAGGACTCCACTATGCTGTGGACATCCAACCGTAGACCTGAAAACTCTCACAACGCCCATGAACGCGATAAAAACGTTCTCAACTGTTTTGCTGATTCCCAGCGCTCCTGCAGTTCTGTTCCACCACATTATGAAGGCTGAGAACTTTACCTGGCAGTTGTTCTGCATGCAAAAGTCGAAGCTATACGATCTGCTTTGAGATCTGCAATGTGTAATGTGATATGCAGTGAAAGCCTCAAGTGATACAGATCAGTTTTACGACGAGTACTACGTGGTACGCTATGACTAGCTCAGCATGCTTTGCCAGTCATAGCGTCCAAACCAGCGAGATCCAGAGCCAGCATCCTTGCTAGTCCAATGCCCTGGTACACGAAGTCCACGTGATATGGGCTCTTCATAATAAAGACTGAAGAAGCAGAACTTTCTTAAGAAGGCCAACTCATATAGATCTTTTGTCCACCGAGCATCATATGGTGGACTGCTTAGCTAGACATATACTGTTCACCGGCAGGGATCACGACTGTTTGCCGGCAAGGATGAGGATCAATTTTGAAATCTTTAAACCCCTGCATTCAACTAGTGCCCCTTCTCACTTGGGAAGTGTGTCAAGATATCTTCCAGAAATGTCAAAGCCCAATACTGGGCCAAAACAATACCAGACTGCCACCTGCAAGCAAACTGAATCATCCTGGGAGAAATCTTGGATGGCCAGCTCCCATCCCATGCCTGGCCAGTCAATTTATGAACTTATGTAGCCCTTCGATCGAACAGAAGCATGCAGCACGCGGCAACCAGTAGCACAACTTAACAGGCACATCAAAGCATCTTGAAAACAGATCAGGCTGCATTTTGACTATGGAGGAACACGCAGACACAAGGATACACGGACATACACACGCACCCGCACCCACACATAACCCCTCAATCATGGAATACGGTACACTCGGATACCCCAAGCGATGCGTTCTCTTACGAAGGACAGAACCTGCACTACTACTTTCTCCGGCGGTAGGGCGTAAATGGGAGATTGCGCAGGCGCAGAAACGACTCATCTCAATCAGACCGCCAATGCAGGACCAAAAAACAAACAGACGCCTCAGTGTGGATCTACCACATCACATCTCGCCATGCGGGATTCCGAGGATCAACACGCCGAGCGGGCTCCTGTTGCGATTAGCTTCGTGATCACTTCGAATATTTGCATCTGGCCTACAGCCGCAGCTGCAAGGGAGCTCGCAGGATAGGATGCTGCGGGTCGTTGCTTCGCAGCACGAGGATGGCCTCGTGTAGCCCCTGCTGGAGGCCGGTGCTGTTAACAAGCACGCCCACAGTCACTGCTCCGCCAGGCGGGACCGCAATGCTTCGCTGTGTCAGCTGCACCCACGCTACGGACGTCGGCACGTCGGGCTTGTCCGAGGCGGGGGACGCGCTTTGCTTTGCCTCGATTCCTGGAAGGACCCATGGGGAGTCTTCCTCATCTGCGGCAGCTCCATCTGGAGCCAAAGCAGGAAGCACCGGGGGCTGGGCAGTGGATAATGCAGGTTTTCTTGAGCTTCGGGGGCTGGGCGGCCGACGCCTCACAAGCAGACGCATGGCAAGGGAGGAACTCTGCGGTTCGCTGGGGCCAGGGGAAGGCGAGTCAGGCGGTACAATTTGAACCACCGACTTGGATGCCACCGCCCCGATGGACGCGGATTCGACTTCAGGGTGGGGAGGGGAGGCCCTGTGCAGAGATGCTGAAAATTTGGGCGCTGGGGCTGAGGGACTGGCCGCGGGGCTCAGCAGATTGGCGAGAGTGGTGGGGATTGTGCTGTTGACTTTGATCGGGGGAATCTTCAGGTTCTCCATGACTTCCAGGTGCTCCCATTTCATATCGCCTGCATTAGCCCGCCTCTCCTTAACATCCTCCATCTTGCCAAGTTCATTCAGTCTCAAAACATTTCGTATACAGCATCCCTCCTCTCTCCCTCGCCCCCCCCCTTTCTGTCTGTTTTCCTCCCATTCTTCACCCCCTTCTCTCCCCCCACCTCCCCCCCCCCTCAAACCAGCCACGCCAAAGGAACTTCCTGATCTACGACTACTTCCAAATGCAATGGTTACCCCTGTAAGGGAGCTACATGGCACCGGGCCCTCCAGAAACCATTACGGGCTGCAGCACGGTTGTGTGCTATATGTTCAGCAGTTGAATGATGCTCATTGCGCAAGCCCAGCGCCTGTGATATGGAACGATGCCAGGGCACCTCACATCTTTCGCACTCTTGGAGAGTTGAGGCTGAAGTACCAAAACTTAAGGTGCTTTCTCAGTGTCGCGCAACGACGTCTTGAATACAACATTGTTCAATACACAGTTGAATACACAGTGGATGCAGTGGCATAACGTTTTCATTGCAAGAAGCGCACACGTGTGATGTGAACGGCATACACGTCACCTTCTTTGCGCTCCGGCATTTGTTATCAGAGCGGTACGGTCCACAGAACACAATGGGCCTTCCTTGGGGCACTGCCGTGCAACAGTCTTTTTAACAGCAGGAAAGGAATTTTCAAGGCATCGCAACAATGTTTTGAATGCGGGAACGGAGCCCCCTTTCTCAGGGATTGCTTCCAGGCCACCTCACCTCTTTTGCACTTTGGCAACGTAGACACGGCAGTATGCAGAAACAAGGGCCTTTCCCCGAGGTAGTGCCGAGCGACAATGCGGCCGCACTGGTCATCGCGGAAGATGACGGCTTGGCTGTCCACGGTGATGTTCAGAACATTCGGGCCATAATCCGCGCAGGCTTCCCTTGTCTTCAGGGTTTGGTTGCCAACCAGCAAGAACTTATGGTGCGGGGACATCACGAACCACAGCGTGCTGTTATCACCTGCAGCCAAGGCAACACACGCAGTGAACAACCAAAACAAAGACTATTCTCTGCTGTTTCCGGATGGCCTTCCAGGGTTGGATGGCCTTTCAGGGTTGGGACCCTTCAGAGTTGGTTTTCTGTTTTTTGCAGGGCACCTGATTGGCTTCTCGTGAAGGGCTATGCCCTGAAAGGGCTATTTGCTGACCTGGTCACTGTCGAAGGGGCAGGACTCGAAGGCGAAGGAGCCAGACAACGTGGAGAGGGTTATACGAGACAGAAACTGAGGCCTTATCCATGAAGCAGAGTCTCTTTGGAAATCAAATCAAATGAAGAGGGTTGTGTCACGAAAGAAAATACAAGAAGAGTGCAGATGCAACTTCAATGCAGGTTGGCTGGCACGCACATCTGCTCTGTCATAAGGAGGAGAAGAAGAAAGAAGAAGCAGAAGAAGAAGCAGAAGCAGAACAAGAAGAAGCAGAAGCAGAAGCAGAAACAGAAGCAGAACAAGAAGAAGAAGAAGCACAACAAGAAGAAGCAGAAGAAGAAGAAGAAGCAGCAGCAGAAAAAAAAGAAGATGGAGAAGAGAGGAGGAGAAGCTTACATCCACCAGCCACTAGAGGCTGGTGACAGGATGATTCATTCACTACTTGCAATCTGTGCCCATCCGCCAATGCTTGCTGTATGCTTCGAAGCTCATGCCCAGGCACCCTCCCAAGGCTCCAAGACACAGAATCTGCTGGATCAATGCTTACCAAACTGTGTGGGGAAGCTCTCGATTGATGACAGTGCAAGCCACTGCCAGTTGCAGCTGCTCACGCGGGAATACGCTGCAATTATTTGCATGGGGAGGCTCAGCTTCCTTGTGTAATGAGCGACTGCTGAACGCGTGATGTTTTCGTAGGTGGGTTCGTCCTTTGCTGTGGTACAGGGAGCTTCCAAGGCCGCACGAGAGGCCCTCACAAGGGAATTGGGCTGTGCTTTGCTCATGGTCCAAGACTGCAAAGCCGAAAACGCCAAAGTCAGCTTCCCATGGCCGACAATTCAACAACTCGCAAATTTACATCCATAGCCTCCAAAGCACGAGAGGCCCACACAAGGGAGTCGGACTGAGCTTCGCTCTTGGTCCAAGATTGCAAAACGAACAACTCAACATTTAGCATCCCATTTCCTTGCAGCTGTTGTTTGCTTCGTTAGTGCACATTCTGCTCTTGACTCCAAATCTCAGTTAATGTGGGATACAAGTACTCTTCTTCTTCCTGTCCTTCCATGTCCCACAATGCTACAACTCAAAAGTAAACGTCCATGGCGGATAATGCAACCAACAAAATGTTGACATCCACAACTGATAATAGACAAGAGCCTCTCACAAAGGGAGCTCATGCCCAAAGATTGCAAAATCTAGCGGCTCCAGAGTTAGCATCCTGCCCAACAGGAGCTTTTGCAATTCCGGTCATGAGGTTTCACTTTGTTTCCAGGTCCCTCTGGCCCCCTGACACGGCAACGGAAATTCCGACTCGAGGCAAGACGATGGGCCTTTCTGTGCAAAGTGCGCGCAGGAAACGGGGAGCAACACATGGGCATTGTACTCCAACAAGACACAGCCAATCAATGGGGGTTTTCCCTGTTAAGAGTGCTTTTCTCCGTTCTGGCAAGCAGATTCTTTCATGAGCCTGTGACCACCACAACAGATCACCGGTCGGGAATAAACTCACCTCCTGGGTGACTGAGGAGGGCTGGAGCACACTTGGGCAATCTGCTCCCGAAATAATGGAGCTTCCTCGCGGCAAAACATCCAGACCCACATTCAGCACAAGGCTTCCCAGGTTTTTCAGTCTCAGGGAATGGAAATTTGGATCGCGTTGACCTGGATGGGTCTGGACGGGCGGCAGAAAATCAACTTCCAGGAACGCAGGACGAGGGCAAAGTCCCTGTGCAAATGCGAGAATGTTTAATCCTTACACCCTTCCCTTCCTTTCCCAACCTCCACTTACATTATCTTCCTCCCCCATGCACCTCCCATATCTCCCCACCCATTCATGTACTATTCCGTTCTTTGGCCTCTGCAAATTGCATAAGATCCCCTCCTCTTGACCTTTGCATATCACTCAACATCCACAGCATTTGCAATTCACTTCCTCCAATGCGCATTCCCAGAATCCTATTTCCCAGAATCAAAAATTAAGGTGAACTTCGACAATACATATTCATGGGTACATGCCTCCACAACGACACAACCATGCTTTTTACTGGCTATTGCTATGAGGAATCATGTAGCACCTACCGGACTAAAAACTCACAGGCATTGATTCGGACAAAACACCAAACAAAACTGCGCAAACACATGCACCTACTCTTGGATACAAAAATGCACGCCTGTCCGCACCCACCCAACCCTCCCCCCCCATTGACCCCCCCCCTCTCTCTCTCACAAACACACTGGGTATGTGGGAGGACAACGCACCGAGTCCTGGAATTGGAATAGTTCCATGTTTTCAGTACGGTCCCCTGAGATACCCACAACCCCAGATGCTGAACCAACACTCAGCCAGCTCATGCGCACAGAGCCCGCTTTCAGGGTGCGACCACCAGTGAAAACTTCCACCTGGAAGGTCGATGGGTCCCAATCATCCTCAGATGCGACATTGATGTACGTTACAACTATCCGATCTGGCCGTCTCTGCAGCATAATCTGCACGGACAATTCAGAAAGGTCAGCACCATGTACATCTGCCTCTCCGCATGACTGGAAACTATCCAATTCCTTCTTTAGTGGTCCTGGTGTCGCCAATGATGAACAATGGTAAGACAAAGCAGTTTGAATCAAAGGCAACTCCTAGAGGCGTGGAGTGGAGAGGGAGAGGGAGGGAGAGAGAGGGGGGGCAGAGAGAACGAGAGAGAGAGAGAGAGAGAGAGAGAGAGAGAGAGAGAGAGAGAGAGAGAGAGAGAGAGAGAGAGAGAGAGAGAGAGAGAGAGAGAGAGAGCGCAAGTGTTGATGTTGAAGGCCCCTACCGTGCCATTCGGAGTCAGCGGTTTTTCGGATCCCAATGGGGCTATTCTCCTGGATCCAAAGAAGGTCCCCCAGTTCCCTGCGCTTGCAATCTCTTGCGACGGTGCCGATGGAATGGGTTGACTGCTGTTGAAAAGCAGGAGATCTCCGTGAGGGGTCACAGCAATGGACCAAACCTTCAAGGTTCCAACTGTTATAGGTCCTGGAGCCGAACACAATGCAGTTAATTGTCAGGTGATGAAAAATGAATCCTAGAAACCAAACCTGGACCTAGAAAACCTCTCCCTACAAATAGCCAGGCTTGAGTTGAACACCACAGTCAATCTTCACAATGTCAGCAACTGCAAATCCATCAAGCACCCCTGCAAAAATGTGCTTGTTCGCGCACAGGTCGTCCCAAGTATCCTTGATTAGTCTTGAGTCAGCTCTGTGCCACCCTGGACACACCTCCCTCCTGCAGTCATAACTCAGGAAACACGCCCGGGCCGTGGCAGGCCCACTGTTTGAGTGTAAGACTGAACAGGCCTCCTCAATATAAAGTGCCACCAAGACAAAGCTTGTCTCGTGCAGAGCCAATCTTTACAGAGCTCATTAATAACAGATCATAAGTGCACGGCAGGACTCCCGGGTCAAGGGGTGCCAAAGACACAACAAGAAGAAATTGACGACCAATCCCCAAGTATGAGAGGACCACTGCCCCAGAGCATTTTCGTGTCTTTAGTCGAGTCAAGAAGCGCTCTCATGATGCTGACCAAAATCAAACTTGGCTGGGCTTGGTTCTACCTTCAAGGGGCACAACATAGCCTGTGGAGTTGCCTGCCACTACGTCTGAGGTTATGTCGATGCCCGCCGACCGGGAGGATGGCAGATCTGAAATTCCCTTTTCAAGACATGTGCTGAAATCCCCGCTGTTGTGTGGGATGAAGGTCAGCGAGCTGTGGTTCAAACCAAAGCTTCCCCTGAAGCCCAAACGCAACAGCATGAGGACGCAACCTTGAAAGCAACTTCTTAGCTGACCAAGCTAAGACATCAAATATCTGAAAGATCACAGCTACTTTGTTAGGCAAGAGTGCCTTGCGCCACGTGATCATGGTGCCAGGCAGCATCCTGCTCTGGATCAAATCAAGCAGCTGACACGTGTGCTCAAGCCGCTAACGTGTGTGTATTGAAGGTATGGTTCACGTGTCTATCGGAACACCCTCGTGTGTGTATTTTTCAGCATCACGGGCATACCTGAATGCTTGAGCAATAGACTTCATGCGCGAGTCCACTGTAGGAGCTTTAGCAGCCGGTGCCTTCAAGGGAGCAGCAGATCTTGCACTTTTTGATGACAGCAGATTCGATGGCCGCAATCCCGGAGGCAGCAGCGACTCAGGGTCCAGAGTCACGGATTGCCGTGAGCTGGACGGGGTTTTGGACTTGGGTACTGGGGGTCCCCCTGGGCTCGAAGGGGTCTTGGACTTGCTATCTGGAACCCCCTTTGAGGTGGAAGGGGTTTTCGACTTAGTTTCTGGAACCCCCTCTGAGGTGGAAGGGGTTTTGGAACTGGCTTCTGGAACACCCCAGAGGCTGGAAGGGGTTTTGCCCAGGAGGTCAGGGATCCCCCAGAAGGTGCCGAAAAGACCACTTGAGCTTGGGGTGGGGGGAGGCTTTGGATGTGAGCCAGGTGCAGGTGGTGATATCGCAGCAAGAATCCAGGAGCCATTATCTGGAGGCGAAGGAGCTGATAAGGGAACAAGGCTCATTGCTGCACCAACATCAAGCATCCCACCAGCTTTGCACTTGTCTTCCAGGTCAGGGAGCTTTCGTGCTGCCTTCATCAGCAGATCCTTCATCTGTGCAGAGTGCCCTTACTTATGTGAGGGAAACACGATTGATGCCTTTTCCAGCCTCAGCAGATTGCACCCCCCCCCTTCAAACACTTCGCATCTCCACCACTCCCTTTCTTACCTTGGTTGAGAGGGCAAAAACAACCTTGCGGTCTTTTCAGACAAAGCAATGATGCTTAAGCACAATGCTTACCCCCCTTTGTGCATCCAGCAGGCTCCTCACCCGTTAAAGAAAGCCAATGCTTCCCGTTAAAGAAAGACAAAGAACCAGTAAGGAAACTAAAAAAGCTCCGACTTCTCAACGTCAGCCCCAAGACCTGCAACCAAGCGCTCGGACTGCAATACAAGAGAACAAAAAAACAATGTAGTAAAGATGGATTGGCGTGCCGACAGCCCCGAGCCCCTCGCCCAATCATCAGGCCCCCCCCCGTTCCCCCCCTTCAAAGCCAGCCCCCCCCCCCCCCCCAAACTCTGGAAGCAGTCTGACATTGCATGATATAGAATGTCCGCAGACCCAGCCATCCACAAAGCGTTGAGATTGATCCATACCTCAGCGCCTGTGGCATTCGTGAAGCCTGCCTGGCGATATGCTGCCAAAAGAAGAGCAGCAGCCCCTGCAACATATCCAGCTGACTGGCTGGTGCCATCATGTTCCCCATACTGTCCCTTCAACACTGTGCTCAGAATGTGACTGCCAGGCGCCGCTATGTCTGCAAGCTGTGCTCCATAGTTGCTGAAAGCCGCCAGCTGGCCTGTCTCGTTGGTAGAGATCACGCTGAGGATGTTTGGCATCTGGTATGCGGCAGGAAATGTCGGAGTGTCATCAATATCTGTACCATAATCGTTGCCTGCTGCTGTAACAAACAGCTGCCCAGCCCTGTTGGCAGCTGTGATTGCCGTCTGCGCCCAGCAAACGCTCATTAACTCAAATACTCAATACTCAAATACTCAATCACTTTCACTAGCCAAATACTCAATCACTTTCAATTTTAATCTCATTTCCTTTCATTTTTTATCTTGGGGCTGATATGTGCACTTATGTGGACTAGTCTGCTGTGCTTAACGTGTTTCAATTGGCTGGGGCTTATAGTGTGGGGACGTACCTTCAATGCATCGCTGTCTGCGTTGAGCCCTCCATAGGAGTTGAGAGTGATATCCACTCCCATCTGCAATGAATAGTCCAGGCATTTGACAGCATCCGACGTATAACCATTCCCCTTGTTGTCCAGAAACTTGCAACCCATCACCTTGACCACTGGGCTAATACCGCAAATGCCAAGGTTGTTATTGCATACAGCCCCGACCATCCCTGCAGGAAAGCTTACGTTAGCAGTCATGCAATCGATCAAATTTGCAAATACATTTCCTACAGTAGGTAAGCTCAACAACGCAGTATCTGCTGCAGAGATGTAAATCGGGAGGGTAGGTCTGTAGTTTGCCCATTAACAGATTCTGCGAATACCTGAAAGATGGGTTCCATGAAAATTGTCATCCATGACATCCCCTGTAATGGTCATGACATTAATTCCACGGTAGTCATCAATGTATCCGTTATCATCGTCGTCGATTCCATTGTCAGGAATTTCATCCGGATTCGTCCAAATGTTGGCTGCGAGATCTGCCGGTCAACAGCCCCAAGACTGTTAAGACTGCCATTCAAATACTGCAGCAGTAAGTGCCATTGTAACGGGACATACCAGGATGATTGTAGTCCACGCCAGAATCAATGACACAGACAATAACATCTCCTCCGTAGGTTCGATTCCAGGCCCCTTGTTCCACAAGGCCATTGTCTAACGGACTGTCAGTGAAGAGACCAAGCTGATAGAGTGCCCACTGCTGTGAAACGCCTGGGTCATTTGGGGTTGCGTAGGCACTCACAATCTTGTCCTCTTCTGCAAATTCTATCTCTGCAAAATCCAGACATCAATATGACTCAGGCTCCCAGAACTGTCGTTACTAAAGGTTTGACTTAACCCGATAAATAAATGTGCACGGACAATAACACTGGATGACAATAGTGCTCGTGAAAAAGAAAGTATCGAGAAGATCTTTGCATTCATGGAACAGGTAGCAGTTACCCAAGATGGGTTCCCCTCCCTCTCCTACCTGGATGGTTCTTAAGTTGCTCCAGAATCCATTGATACGATACCCCTTCTGGGATCTCCACCATATCCACCCCAACGTGTTTGCCAAGAGACACGAACTGAAGATCAGAGATGTTTGCGCTCTGCAAAAGACTTCGACCGCTTCGCAAATGCTGTTCCGCCAAGCCTCTTCTGAGTCGTCTGTGGAGCTCTGGGGCATGCTCTGTTCCTGAAAAACCATGTCTGAAGAGTATGCGTCCATTCGGTGGTGCAGCTGAAGTTGAAACCAATGCACAGGCAACCTGCGAGACTGCCGGACCTTTATAACACACCGTACGAGCACATGTTATCTGGCCGATATGACTTTCCTAGATATGAAGAAATCGAATAAAATTATAGTTAAAAACATCGTTTTCATGATCGGGAAAATAATGGTGCCTGATGACTGTGCTGTACGGCCCTGATAGTGCTATTTTCGGTGATGATAAATCATCTCCAGAGATCGTACCAGGAGAGTTGCAACGAGTCTTGATTGAAGAAAATATGGTCTGAGACGAAGATCCTCATGCATGTAGTCCAACATCATCCGGGCCTTGCTGGCCGGTGCCCATGCCAATGGGGTAGCACACTTTTCCTGGTCGTCAGCACATCAAGCAGATTATATTCACTTCAGTTGAAACACTGGATCATAAATAGGACAAAACGTTCAGAATACAGATCTCTTCAGTTCTTCTATCTTTGAATACAGAGCATGGGCGTTACCTTGGACGGGGTCGAGGTTCGCAGAACCTTGGCCGGACGCGTTGAAATCGAGCAGCAATAGGCACGCTGCACGTACAGTACTGCCCCTCGATTCAGGGGACTCACGGCTCGCGGGTCACGAGGAAGGTTCTCGGTGAGGCCAAGCACGGGAAGAGTGGCTAGTAGCCACTGGCGGTAGCCCTCCTTCCCCCCAAAAAACGGCAGGAAAACAATGCAGGACAAGCTTCTCAAGCCTCCCCTGCTTTGGAATTGTACCAGGAGGCGTCTTCCACTGCGTTGGGTATCAGACCTTGACTGTGGCAAGGAAGAAAGCGTCACCACTTTTGACGAAGGCAATGAATCAAGGCCAAATGGAAATTCTAAGCAGTTTCGTTCCCATCATATTTGTACAACTTCGTTATCTGAGAGCAGTCAAAGTACTGTCTGAAAACCCAGGGGGTTGTCAGCCCCTCAACCGCTCTGAGAACAGGGTACAAATAGCAGAAGCAAGAGGCATTTCATAGACTTATATGGCAAAAAGGAGGTGTCAACCTTTGCCTATTTGTTTGGTGATTTCAGCATCTTCCTGCAATTCCTATGTTTGCCATACAAGAATCTATCACACCAGCTCATCTCCGCTGAAAGCACGAGGACGCACCAGTGGGGTACCGCCCGCGGCACCTCTCGGTACGGCATGTGCCGACCCCGTCCCGCACCGCGGTCCGCACGCCGACGTTTGCCGGGTTTACACGCACACGCCGCTGTCGCAGCAGTTCGAGCATCCACTTACGAAAGAAAGCAACATGTCTTCTCAACTCGACATTTTCACAGAGAATTAAGCCGTAAATCCTGACTGAAATTTGTTTCTTCCTTTCTTAATGGCCATGATGTTTTGTTCCGTGAGAAGCCTTACTGCAAGTTCTCGTACTGCCTGCAGATCAGCTCTTGGTCTGTTCGGCACGACAGCAATCCATAAGAATCCTGCCAACGCACAGATAGATCTATGTTACTGGAGTCAGATCCCTTCAATGTAGGGTTACTGAAACAACCACGCCCATGTCTAAAGTTGGCATTGAAGTTAACCCTGGATGCATGTCATGACACGGGCGTGGTTCCTGCAAGCCCGCATTCTTCCGACATGACCTTTGAATAATATTTTGGGAAAGTATTTTCGTAAACACGAACGCCCAACCAAATTCAAGTGACACCTGAGAAAACACACACACACACACACACACACACACACACACACACACACACACACACACACACACACACACACACACACACACACACGCACGCACGCACACACACACACACACACACGCAGACAGAGAGAGAGAGAGAGAGAGAGAGAGAGAGAGAGAGAGAGAGAGAGAGAGAGAGAGAGAGAGAGAGAGAGAGAGAGAGAGAGAGAGAGAGAGAGAGAGAGAGAGAGAGAGAGAGAGAGAGAGAGAGAGAGAGAGAGAGAGAGACAGAGAGAGAGAGACAGACAGGGGGGGCACAGGGGGGGGGACACAAGCATGCCCCACCCATACACACACGGGCGCGCTCGCGGACACACAGAACACAAGCACACACACACACACACACACACACACACACACACACACACACACACACACACACACACACACACACACACACACACATGTGTACACACACACACACACACACACACACACACACACACACACACACACACACATTCTTCTCAATGATTTACTCCAAAACAGCACCAATGATGTCTGAAGCCAGACGTTCTTGTGCTTTTAATCAAAAAGGGGGGGGGGGGTGCTTTTGCACTCAATTTTGGGGTTTGACAAGTGGGCTTTGAGAGGACCATCAACATTCTCTGTCTGCAGGACCCAACAAAGCAGATATACGTGAATAGGGGTACTTGACAGAATTGGCTGGGGTCATGACAGAACTTGATCAGGGGGCCTTTAAAAACATGATCCAGGGCCCTTGGCAGGACCAAGCGGCTTGATAGGACAAGGAGCCCTTAGCAGAACTTGACCAGCAGGCCTGGAGAGGAAACACAGACCGTGCCTGCTAGCATGTGCCAACACTGCATATAAACTTGACCCGGCTTTTGGAGGACCAACAAACTGTGTTTGCCAGCATGACCCAATACTGCAGAAAAGCCATAGTCGCAGAGCAACTGCAATACTGAAGTCCCGCCAAACAAACGCCTACCCTCCCCCCCACCCCCCCCCCCACCATCCGCTTCCCTCGCTTTTGGAACCCGTGCCCTTTTGCTTGCCCTCAATTACACGTGCCATGCCCCTGTCGACCAGACTCAAAGGCTGGAAGCGGGAACTTGCGAAGGTCACATTAGGCTGGCATTGCAGCACCACAAAGTACAAACCTTGGCCATGTACAACAACAGCCTCCGAAAACACGCAGAAAATGACGCGCAAGGGAACGCACATGCTTCCAGGCTGAAAGGCAAATGAGACATGAGCGAGCCCGCTGCCCTTGAGGCTGGCCATAAGTGAGCAACGTTGGGTGACCCAGTTCAACCTCGTGAAGTGAGACCATGGAAGCGGAACAGCCATGTGTGCTGGGCGTTGCAGATTAGCTTTTGCCACGCAGATGTGCAACCAATGCGTGCCTAAACACCCTTACAGTTGGTCCACAAAAGTTCACCCCACGAAACCCGTCCACCCCGAGGTCACCACAATAAGATCATGCCACATCATGACGGTCCATCAGAGCTCAGACACAGCTAGCTGCGGTGCAGCCGGAAGGGCTGGTGTCCGTGCACCCTCCAAGTCCAGGTGGGGTTTGTTGGCCCCTCTGGAGGTCTGAAACGTAACCCAATTAATCCTTCTTGAGTGGCAGTCTGTCCTGCTTGATGCCATCCTTGGTGATAATGTAAATCTCAACTTCGTCTCCCTGCAAAGCCGCAATGACAAGAGAGTCATTAGTTGAACTACACCAGCATCATCGACCATAGATGAAGTTCTTTAATCCATTACATCGCAGAAGGACAGCTCTCCATGCACCGTCATGTGCTAATTAATAGGAACATATGACTCTTTACTACACATCTCTTGAAAATCCCACCAAAAAGGAACACTCTGAACTCCACATCAAAACCCAACAAAGCGTAGATAACAATGCCAGCCTCGTGAGCTCAGTCAGGGACATGTATCATCTGTGGCCGTCCCTTCTCATACATGTGTGCGATAAAAACATGTACATGAAGGGGCACTGTCCACGCATCCCCTCGAAATGATACACAATCGAATATCCCAAAACAATAAACGCCGACTGCACTGCACATTCCCTCTTGTAACCCCAATCAAAAAACCCAGTGAATTTCAACAATAAAATTTCAGCAATAAAAACGTACACCGGAAGCCAAGATCCTTCGCAAAATATGTGCCTGCCCTCTTGTCAATAGATAATGCAGAAGACACTGTTTCCTGAGCATTGGCCACGCAAGAGCACTGGCCTGCCCTTTAAGATTCCAGGAAGGATGAAGAAAATACCGTTTTAGAGATCAGGGAAGCATACCGTGTAGATGTCCCTTTCCCCTGCAGCGATGAAGCATGACTTCACAAGGTCCACAGCCTGGTCCAGGGGAAGAGATGTCTTCCAGCTCTGGCATCACCATCACACAATATGTTCAAAACAAAGGATCCCACTACCAACCACGGAAACCTAACTTAAGCACAGGCATTCCTCGCCTTTACATAATGGCTTACCAAACCCACTCGTTAGCTCCCACATATTTGGCAGCCAAAATAATCCCCAAAGGAGGGGGGGGGGGAAGAGGGGAGATCACTTCTTTTTGATGGCGCTGACCCAATCATGGCAGTAACATATATCAGATGTGGCCACCACCCTTTTGATGCCTTGACATTAGATCATCAAATAACAAAGAGAATTAAGCCCTGCACCGTAGACTCAAGACAAACTAGGGAAACAAGAGAAACAAGAGATAGATTGTACAGATCAAGTTTATTTTTTTTCATCTTTTGTAAAAACTAATTATTGGGGACAGGTTCATAAAAAGAACATCAAGCTTTATGTGTGTGCACAGGGTTGGGAGATGAGATGTTATCAGCCACCAAATGTGGCGGGTCAATAAAAAAGATGATGCATGGTACCCATGATGCATGGTACCCATGATGGTCCATGGTACCCATGATGGCATAATGAGACTTTGATCCTTTAGCATTGCCCTCATGTGACGTCCCCCCAAAAAAAAATGGTTTTAGTTCAACTTCGGGTGTAGGAGTACACACAGATGGAGATATAAATGACATGGGTCTGAAGCTGGGATTACACGCTAGACCATTCCTTCCGAAATGTCCCAACACAAGGAGGGAGAGATAGACAGGAATAGCAGATTATAACCCAGTCGAGCCGCTAGGGCTGGACATGCATTTATCAGACCATCAGACCAGACCCTGGTAAAGAGGAGAGACCTCTGAAACCTGATGGGAAACTTGTTAAAGATCACCTTCTTGGGTAGCACAAGGGGGTTGGCTGCCTTCAGCTGATTGTCAAGGACTGCTGACATCAAATCACGTCCGCTCCCCTGAACAACAAAATTTCCTCAGCAACTTCATAAGCTAATTCTGACAGACACTTTGAGCATTTTGAGCTCAAGCCGGCACAAACAACGAAGCTCTGCCATAAAATCCAGGGCATGGCTCTTGCAGGATTTGTGCATCTTAGGGGTGGACCGCCAGATCTACACCTTCAGGAGAGATTCTTGGAAAGGTGGATGTGCAAATGAGGGACATGTCTTTGCAGGTGGAAGAGCCCTGCATTTGCAATGCCCCAAGTTGCCCAAGAACAATACCGACCCCGTCGCCAGAACAGGAAAAGGTAGTTGATGTGCAAGGTTTGTGTAAGATACAATTCAGAGCCTTTCAGCCACCCGCGGACACCTTGCTGGGTTTGGCCTACATACCTCGGTTTAAAGCATAGTCGCAGATCCCTCCCCCCCCCCCCAACTTTTTTTACTATTATTATTAAATACTTTTTGTCTAACTCTTTGACATTCTTTCTAATTTGAGTGCAATATCGCATCGAGCTCTTAAGCATGGATTCCTGCAATGGCATAGATACTGACACGTGCTGTTCCAACTCTGAGACAACACTAAGATATGCAGACTGAAAACCGGCGAAATTACCTGGCATGAATACCCCACGAGTTCCCCGCTACCAACAGCGTCATACGTATAGACAGCTCCTTTACCTGTACAAAAAACACGTTTCATTTACTGGGGCATACACCAGAACTGGTGGGCATGGCAAAAAGGACAGATGGACGCAAACTTCTTCAGGGTATCAAAGCGAGGACAAGGGGACAAGTTTCTCACCTTCTTCATCAAGGCCAACTGCTAGGTTGAACGTGTAATATGGGAAGAAGCGTTTGTAGTACAAAGTGTTTGCAAGCAGCTGTCCAAGAGCATGGATCCCCAACGGCCTCCGGTGGTTGAACTGGTAAGTAACATTGCGGTACTGAAGAACCTTGTGGAGTGTTACCATGTCTGCTTGCATACCAGCTGTAACCACCAGTGTCCGGTTGGATCTGCATCGGGTAAAAAGTCAGCAGCAAATCAGCAGCAAACTCTAATTACCCTGCGATTTCAGCCAGCCTCCATGTGCCCACTCATGAACGACGGGTACTTACAGCTTCACAACCTTTGTAGCATTGCGCGTCAAAATGGAATACCCTGTGGAAAGTCGAGTGCTAGCAGCAACTACGCAGTAATCATCACCAGCTACGGCCACAGCTGTCCTGTTAAGACATGATACAAAGAGTTATCAGCTTCTATCCCTTTAGCACATACGGATTATACACCAGGAGGAATCTCCTGTGCTGCAAAACACTTTGGTAACTCGTCGGTGATCGAATGAAACTATGATCTAGGTGAATATGTGTCAGCTGCGCGCACCCTCCATTATCGTCGTACCTGCACCATAACCAATTTCTCATAAACAAAACCAACAATGAAGGGAAAATGCATAAACCACATGGCAGCAAGCGAGACACTTACGGGCTCCAAGAGGCACGCTCTTTCGTTCCAGCAGATTTTGCACATACTGGGCCATCAGGACGTAGAGCGTGCATGGCAGTTGCCATCACTTCCCGTGAGAAACGTTTCAAATTACTTAAATAAATAAGCAACTTTCAGTTTTGCCAACTGTAGCGGGGAATGTACCGAGCTTGGTAGCCCAAAATTCAAAGTTAACGGAGAGTAACATGCATATTACATATCAAACAGGTGGCTCGTCTGATTTGTTAATAAATCAATGTCCCTCCTCAAGTCAGTGTGATACATGACCCTCCTGTCAAAACGGTGATCACATGATCCACGTGACTAAGATTCGTACATTAAAAATCAGCTGACGAGAGTCGCCGATGGCATGATCCATGCATCATACATCAAGTTAAATAATTTCTTGCATAAAATCTCAGATAAATATGGCTACTGATTCATTAACCTGTTCGATGGATTAGTCGTTAAAGTTGGACAACTCGTCCGTTATAGGTCAGGGAGATGCGCATTCAAGCAAATGGCCTAAATTTCAACGTATGGGTTGATGGTGCTCCAGTAGCACCTCCAGTACTTCTACTCCATGGATGGCCAGATAGCTCTCAGATATGGACAGGACAGGTTCGTGATCATGTCTCGGTAACTTCATGGAAGCGCATCTGCTCTCTACTCGCTAGGGCATTGGAGTGCTTCCACGTCCAATAATTCGAGTTTCTTTTGTTTCAGGTAGCAGCTCTCATTGGTGCGGGTTTCCGTACGATTGCGCCAGACCTTCGTGGGTATGGTGGTTCCGATAAACCCGACGGCGTCCAAAATTACACTTTTAAAAACATCATGCAAGACATAATTGGAATCCTCGACAATCTAAAGGTTGACAGGTAAATTGGTTTCAGGAAAGTGCGGTTGCTAGAGGACATGGGTGGGCGGAGGGAGGCTTGAAACCTGTATCTTAGATTCTGCGCATGAATTGTACTTTTACTCTAGTAGAGTTTTTCGGGAATCCCCAAAAATGCACTGGAATATGTGTGTATGTCTAGCTGTGAATCATTAGCAGCACATTGCACTGTCATTCTTGGCTTGCAATTCACATGTGTTGTTACGCCATTTCTGGGCTATGTGTAGTTAGTGACCCGTGACAGCAATCTTCAACCCTTTGCTTGTTGAAATGAGCCAGACTGGGCACGACTGTCTGCTGACCTAACATTCCTTGCACATGTACGTTTAGCACAGTCATGGACGGCCAATTGTTATCATAAACGTTTGCGTTCGATGTCTCAGCCTGCGTCCTGTAGGAGATGATTGGGCAGCTTCTTTGTATTGATACTAGCTGAAGGGTTTGGTACTTGCAGTGGCAGGCTTATAACAATTGCTGTACCAGAGCCTGCCATTTAGCATACTCGAGATATTTTGGGATTGGGACTAACCATGATTAGTAATAACCATAGCACTGACTATATGATTGGTACTAACAATGGCAAATTTCTTTACCAAATGACAGTCCTGCTTTTGGGAGTCCCAGGTTCTACCTTGTTGGACATGACTGGGGAGCTTCTTTGGCTTGGTACCTGGCGTACCACCTTCCCACTCGGGTCATAAAGCTGGTGGTGATGTCTACTGGAAATTTCGGTTGCTTCTTTGCTGGCCCTGCTGGGGATCGGCAACGCCAGGCCTCATGGCAAGCTCGTAACATACGCTCTTTTTTCGGTCTCCCGCTCTCTCTCTCTCTCTCTCAATCTCTCTCTCTCTCTCTCTCTCTCTCTCTCTCTCTCTCTCTCTCTCTCTCTCTCTCTCTCTCTCTCTCTCTCTCTCTCTCTCTGTGTGTGTGTGTGTGTGTGTGTGTGTGTGTGTGTGTGTGTGTGTGCGGGTTGGGTGGGTGGTGGGAGGGGTTTGTGTGTGTGTGTGTGTGTGTGTGTGTGTGTGTGTGTGTGTGTGTGTGTGTGTGTGTGTGTGTGTGTGCGCGCGCGCGCGCGCGCGCGCACGTGCGCGCGCAGGCACACACGCAGCTGGGCGCAGCATTCCCAATAGCGAGGCAGTTTTTGCGAAATAGACTCGAGCTTGCACTGTCTGGAGGTAGACCCTGTTGGTCTCTCTGACTAGAGAACGCTTATTCGTGGTGGGACAACAAAAGCTTAAGTGATCCAAACCACTAAGGAACTTTCTGCAGGAGACAACCCTAAAACAATTGCAACACAATCAAGAAAAAAGGGGGGAAAAGAACAAACTGTGACGGACAGCGCCAAGGAAGTTGGGTGGGGGACAATGCCTGTTCCAAAGCACAAAGGAAACTAGTGGGAAAACACTCAGTTAGTGGGGAAACGACCCATTCAAGAGTGTTACAGTCCTGCCTGTCAGATTGGGCCATCAGTTTTGTGCATCGGTGTTGGTACTAGAGCTTGCAGACATACAAGCTCCTTTCCAAACGCTCGTTTGGAGTATGTACACATCTGTTGCGTATATATCGCTCACTGATGTTTCGCATGCACTGTGATGGTGTCATCTTCATGTGCAGCAGTTCTGATGCGTGCATGCTGCCCCTTGAGTTACTTGTTTAAGGTGAAATGCTATCCAAGTTGGGGCTTGTCTGCCTCGGCTTTGTTTGTCCCTCACGTACCATGTTGCATCTCCCGAGGACAGAGGGTAACGCTGACAAGGGGGTGGGGATTCGTGTTGTGAATTTGTCAGAGTATAAGCGTGACAAGGGCTCATGCTGTGAATTTGACAGAGTATGAGCGTGACCAGGGCTCGTGCTGTGAATTTGACAGAGTATAAGCGTGACAAGGGCTCGTGCTGTGAGTTTAACAGAGTATAAGCGTGACAAGGGCTCGTGGTGTGATTTGACAGAGTATAAGCGTGACAAGGGCTCGTGCTGTGAATTTGACAGAGTATAAGCGTGACAAGGGCTCGTACTGTGATTTGACAGAGTATAAGCGCGATATGTCTGTACAATGGCTGGTGACTTGGGCTCTGAACTCCACTGTTTGTAACCCTGACAGGGCATGGGGATACGTGCTCAGAATTTTACAGACTGCAACCCTGACAAGGGTTCGCATTTTGGCTGTGAAATTGACAGACTGTAACCCTGACAGGGATGGCATTTGGGCTGTGAATTTGACAGAAATGTGACCCTGACAGGTACATGCTGGCATTCATGAGGCCGGAGGCAGAGAAGTGTCTGTCCGCAGACAACTGGGCGGCATTTCGACGATTCCTGGGGCATTGCAAGCCGGACCAGCTGGAAGAGTATGTGCATCGGCTATCCAAGCCGGGTGCTCTCACAGCGAGTGTGAACCTCTACCTTTCCCACCACCTCCACACCGTGCGAGTATCAATAATTCATGTTTAATGCTCACCATAATAAACACAAAAGCAGTTGTGGTAAAGAAGCCAGTTCTGATAAAGAAAGCCACACATACAAAAGTGGCGAAAAGCGAGGAGAACTGGGAAAAAATGAGGTAGAATTGTGTTGCTATGTGGGGTCTGTAGTGGACGCGTCAGGTTTGGTTCTTCTGGGATGTTTGGGAGGACAGCCTCGGCTGGGGTTTGGGGTTTAAAGCCAAAACTCCAATTGCATGCCTGCCTGCAGCTCGCAACTGGAACAGAGCCATCAGGTGCCCGGGGGCGGGGGGGGGGGGGGTGTGTCAGAAAATGTCCGGAAAATTTATGGACCTGAAAGGATTCTTCCTGCAGCTCGAGACTGGTACAGAGCCAACATGCGGTGGGGTTGTAGAGAAATGTCTGGAAATTTGTGGGCCTGAAGGTATTCTTCCTGCAGGTCTCAACTGGTACAGAGCCAACATGCGGGTGGAGAGCTTCCTGGCGAGCAGCCCTTTCGAGCTGCCACAGCTGGAGGTGCCAGTGATGGGCATCTGGGGCAGCCGGGATGGCGCCTGCCTGGAGCCCCAGATGAAGAATTCTGGGAGGTCACTCCTTTCCCTAAGCACTTTCCTTAGGGACCAGGCCCTTTTCCGTTGGGTCCCTATCCCTTGGAGCCCTTTTCGTTAGCTCCTAACCATTAATGGCCTTCTGCTTTTGGGAGTCGGGCTGTTTTCTCTCTCTCTCTCGTGTGTGTGTGTGTGTGTGTGTGTGTGTGTGTGTGTGTGTGTGTGTGTGTGTGTGTGTGTGTGCACGTGCGTGCGTGCGCGCGGGCGTGTGTGTGTGTGTGTGTGTGTGTGTGTGTGTGTGTGTGTGTGTGTGTGTGTCTGTCTAAATCGGCGGGCGGGAGTGTGTGGGCGCACATGCGTGAGCGTGAGCGCGTGTGCATGTATGTGCGCGCTATCGTAAATGAGTGTGTGCCCGTGCATTGGAAGCACATGTGTGCCGGGGTGCATTGGAAAGTTGTTTAGGAGCCTGCCGTGCACTGTGGGAGGCGGCCTGGAGGTTCAAGTCTGTACATATGTATATGCGGGTATGCATGCTCAAACTCAGTTGAACGCACTGATTGTGTTTCCAGGACCTTTCATCTTTGCCCTGCTGCTCCTGGGCCCCACTTGACCATTAATGTGCACGGTGTCCCTATCAGTTGTTTTGGCATTAAATATATATCCATCTGCCATTAAGATGCACGTTGGCTCTTTCAAGAGCCAACGTGCCGTTAACATGAAGATTGTGTGTATCAGCCGTCTTGCACCATTCTGATGGGTACGGAGGTGTTGAGCGCTCTTAATGTGTTGAGCGCTCTTTTCCCACCTGCTGTGGAGAGTCAGAAATGCATGGATGGAGCAATTGCTGCATCTTGTTTTACACGCAAGCGGTGGCATGACGAGCCATGGCGCGACTTGCGCAATGGCGGGACTTGCAGGTTTGTGAAAGAAGGGCTGTGGAGGTACGAGCGTGTGGATGGAGCGGGGCACTGGGTCACAATCGATGCGCCAGACCGAATCAATGCGCTTCTGTTGGGCTTTCTAGGGGCACCCGTGCAGCCTTCTGCCAAGCTGTAACATCATGAAACCATCAATCTTGCATGCCAAGGAAGCATCCATCTCGCAAGTCTTCCTGTGAACCACCCCCCCCTCCACACCCCCCCTCCTGGGAGGGGGGGCCCCTCCCCCTTTGCCTGGGCATGCTGTAGAGCACATAGCATGAGTCCATAGCAGAGGCATTTATGACACACAATTGTAGTTGTGACCACCTGGGCCTTGACTTAGAACCATATGGCTTTACCATAATGCATCTTCTCCCCCCCCCTTTCCCTTGCGGTTTATTATTGAAGACTGTAAAGTGTGTACGACCCGGCGCACGCGGCATGTTGCTGGGGGGCCAGGTCACTAGTACATAGGAGAACAACGCAGCTAATCATGCTGCCGACGTTGGCTCGCCAACTTGGCTTCGAACTTTACAAACTAGGCTCCTGAGTCTCAAATCCTGCCCTTGCGAGAGGGTCCAGCCTCTCTTCACTTGCGTCAAGTTCATAGAAACATTCCCTTGATACGAAAAGGATGACTTACACCCAAAAACGTTGAAACTGATAGCAGGGCACGGGTAAAGAACACGCCAAAGAGGTTGGTAACTGAACGAACTGATCAATTCGTTCAGCTTCGGTTACTCATGAGTAACCACATGTAGACCTCGATCCAGATCTATCGAGGTCTACATGTGGTTCTCGATTCTCAGCATTCTCGATCCAGAATGCCTATACACATAGGTCGAGAGCGGTCAGGCGAAATTACCTAGCTGGGTCGGGATTACCTAGCTGGGTCGAGATTACCTAGCTAGGTCGAGATTACCTAGCCAGGTCGAGATTACCTAGCTGGGTCGAGATTACCTAGCTGGGTCGAGATTACCTAGCTGGGTCGAGATTACCTAGCTGGGTCGAGATTACCCAGCTGGGTCGAGATTACCTAGCTAGGTCGAGATTACCTAGCTAGGTCGAGATTACCTAGCTGGGTCGAGATTACCTAGCTAGGTCGAGATTACTTAGCTAGGTCGAGATTACCTAGCTGGGTCGAAAACACCAGCTTCCTGTGGCGACCTGCACACACCAAAAGGATCAAGGCCAGTTGACCTGTGGCGCTGGGCCTGCGGAGAGGCATGTGTCCCATCGATGAATCCCATGACATGAACATTGTCGGGGAATGGACACAAGAAAAACACGTTAAAAATTGTTTCTTCCGAGTATGAAGACCGCCTCATCGGCCAGTCTCAATATCGTGCATACGCTCAAGCCGGGGGTACATAGATGCGTCAGCGCTCTGCGCACAACGTTGTCAACCCCTGACGGAATTGTTTGCGCAATCACCCAAAAACGCTTAGCAACCCAGCCCATCCATACGGTGGACTATTAGTAAGCCATTCTGATGATTCGGAAAAGACGTTATTTGGTCGCGTGCAGGCTTGAATCAGTGCAGAGGCTGTAAATTAACTTTGAAGGACGTGGCTTAAGCCACGCTAAGCTTAGAGCAACGCCCTCAAGATCTTGGGGGCGTGGTCTGGTCTGCCAGTTACAAAAGCCATTGATAACCATAGTCATGGGCTATTATAATTGCCACATATGGCCCTGAACATAGCATATATTGTATACATGCGTGCAATGAACATTGCATTATTGCACTCCGCGAACTGTATCGTGTCTTGAGGGGTATGGCCCCTGAAGCATTCCACTCATGTACATTGTACATGCACATTGCATACATTGCACATCTTATATACTGCACATTGCACGTACTGCACACTGCATGTTGCACATTGTTAATCATGTTTCAAGTAATGATTATATCCTGTCTGAGGGGATGGCCCTTGAAGGCATGCTCTGGGCTGCAGCCGGCTCCAGCCGCCCCTCTTATGTGCATCTCACAGCTAGATCAGCATCAGGTTTTCTACTTGCAGACTTGGTGTCCATCCATTAAAAAAAACTAGGAGGCAGTAACCTGTTATTGTTCCCAAAAAGGCAAGGACAAAGCCACTTGATTATCTTATAAATCCTGCAACATGGGCACAGCCACGTGACTATCTTATAAATCCAGCAACATGGGCATAGCCACGTGATTATAATATAAATCCAGTAACATGGGCAAAGCCACGTGATTATCTTATAAATCCAGTAACATGGGCACAGCCACTTGATTATCTTATAAATCCAGTAACATGGGCAAAGCAACCAAACGAGTGACAACACGGAAAGCGGCACGCTACGTCGGCGCCGTTTAGTCCCAGCTTCACCTCCGGGGCCTGCGGCATGCGCTGCGGGGGTCCTGGTGACTAAGGCTCCAGCAACAGGGTCCACTGCACCGGTGACTAAGGCTCCAGCAACAGGGTCAACTGCACATGTGACTGGGGCTCCAGCAACA
>KV908346.1:438309-470809 GCA_002005505.1 Botryococcus braunii | reverse complement strand
TTTTTTGAGTTGAATGTATCACACATTGCAGCCCGGTATCGCTGCCAATTGGCTGCGAGTGGGGATGGAGCGCCGGCTTCCGGATGGATCCATTTCTTCACTTGCGAGTGGACATGGATCACCGGCTTCCATTTCCCTAACATGCGGCCTGGGATGTCCTCTGCACCTCAGCTACTCCATGACATCCGTATGGCATCTAGCCTGCGGGTGACGCCCGGCATCTGTGCTCTCTAAGGAGAGCTCTCTGCGATGGTATTTGTTGCTCTGCTTTATCTCAGTAGGTTGTTTCTTCTGTTTAAGCCAAGGCGGGAGGGTGTGTGTCTGTGTGTGCGTGCGTATGCATGTGAGATGCATGCGTGTCCATGGTGGAGGTTGTTTGTTGTGTGTGTGTGTGTGTGTGTGTGTGTGTATGTGTGTGTGTGTGTGTGTGTGTGCGTGCGTGCGTGCGTGTGAGTGTGTGTGTGTGTGTGTGTGTGTGTGTGTGTGTGTGTGTGTGTGTGTGTTTGTGTGTGCGTGCGTGCGTGTGCGTGTGTGTACGTGCGTGTGCGTATGTGCGTGTGCGTGCGCACGTGCGTGTGCGCGCCCGCGCGTGTGCGTGCGTACGTGCGTGTGCGCGCCCGCGCGTGTGCGTGCGCACGTGCGCGCGCGCGCGCGCGCGTGTGTGTGTGTGTGTGTGTGTGTGTGTGTGTGTGTGTGTGTGTGTGTGTGTGTGTGTGTGCGCGCGTGCGCGCGCACGCGCATTCGTGCTTGCGTGCATGGCATTCCCAATAGAGAGTGTGGTTTTTGGAAAAGAGACTCTCGTGTCTGCAGAAGCGTGCAGTTTCTCTACATAGACCTTGTGGGTTTCCGTGCACAGAACACGTTTGTTCTGGATGGGGAAGAGAAACTCCTGTGTTCAAAAGCACCAAGGAAGTATCTGAAGAAAAAATGTATTTACGACGAAAACAACAAAGTGGGGGAAACGTTTTAAAGGTGGCAAACAGCACCAAGGGAATTTGAGGTGGTGGTGAGGGGGAGGGCAAATACATATAGAAACTCACAAAGGAGGGGGTTTGGTCAACAAATATCGGTTCAAAAACACAAAGAATGATTCTGGGCAAAACAATGACCCGTTTGAAGGTCACACAGCCCTTCTCGTCAAACCGAGCCATTTGCTTTTGGCAATGGTGTTGGTATTACGGCATTCAGACATCCTAGCTCCATTCCAGAAACTCGTTTAGAATAGGGGCATCTCTGGTGTAGATTCGCCGTATGGACTGTTTCACATGCATTATGACCGTGTCAAATTCTGCATCTGCAGCACTTCTGACGTGTACATGCTGCCTCATGCTACTAGTGTTTAAAGGCAAATGCTAATCAAGTTGGTTCTTTGCCTGCCTTAACTCCGTTAACTCCTAAAAACATCTTGCTGCATCTCATGAGAGCTCAGGAGGACATCGGGTGGTGATTCGTGTTCTGAACTTGCCAGTGCTCCCGATGGTTACCCTGACAGGGGGTGACCTTGAAACAACCCTAGGGTAACCCTGACAGGGGAAGTGGATTCGTGCTCTGCAATTGACAGAGTGCAACACTGCCAAAGACTGGGGATTTGGGCTGTGAATTCCACCGAATGGACCTCTGACAGGGGGTGGGGAATCCCACTGGGGATTCGTGATCTGAATTTGAGGGATTGTGACCCTGACAAAGGGCTGGCATTTGGGCACAGAAAGTCACAGAAATGTGACCCTGACAGGTACATGCTAGCATTCATGAGGCCGGAGGCAGAGAAGGGCCCGTCGGCAGACAACTAGGCTGCATTTCGACGCTTCTTGGTACACTGCAAACCAGACTGGATGAGTATGGCATCGGCGAGCCAAGCTCATGCCCGATGCCCTCACGGCGAGTGTGACCTTCTTTACCTTCCCCACGACCTCCACACCGTGTTTGACATTACTTATGACTAATGCCAAAAAATGACAGATGAAATGCCGACCAAATTTGTCAACCTTCTCTTTAAAGATAACATGGAAAACGTCATGATAAAGAAACCCAGACATGTAAAAATGGTGAAAAGCAAGGATGACTGGGAAAAGAGAAGGACACTTTGAGTTTTGTCGAGAAGTGTAGGGTCTGTACTATACGCGTCAGGTTTTGTTCTTGGGAGGACAACCTCAGCTGGGGTTTGGGTTTCATGCAAAAACTCCAATTGCATACCAAAAGCAAGGGTGGGAGGATGGGGTGGCAAAGTTTGACAGTCCCTGTTGGGCTTGAGGTGGGCTTAGGAGGGGCGTTGATAATGTGGTGGAAGTATGTAGCCTGGAGGGATTTGCTTGCGCCGGTCTGAATATTAATATTCTATAATGGTACAGAGCAAAGCATGAAGGCTGCTGGAGTTTCTCTAGAACTATGTGGCCTGCGGGAAGTCGCTTGAGCAGGTCTGAAGTGGTGTAGAGCAAAGCAAGAAACGGTGCCGAACATAGCATGATGAGGGTAGTGGGATTTAACTACAGATGTGTATCCTGGAGGAAGTTGCTTGTGCAGCTCTGAAGTGGTACAGAGCACAGCATTAAATGGTATATGAGCAAAGCATGAGACGTGCTGAAAGTAACGGTGAAGGAGAAAAGGTGAAGTCGACAGGGCGCAGCTCTTTGGAGGACTTGAGCTCACCACCAGTCGGATCATCTTCGTGATCACTAAGGTTTCAGCGATACCTTCAGATACCTCAGGAGACAGGATACACATATAACTAAACACGTTTAGCCTTAAGCGAGTTTTGCTTGTCCAGGTCTGAAGGGTACAGAGCAAAGCATGAACTATACAGTGCCAAAGTATGAGAGGGGGGGGGGGAGGGGCTGGGCCATCCCTAGAGATAAGTAGGCTGGCCGAATTTGCTGTTTTGCGGGTCTAAAGTAGTACAGATCTGATCTCTAGAGCCAAGCATGTGGGGTGGTGGGAACTAGCAGTACTTGTGTTAAAGTATGTGGTGCCTAAACTTAAAGGGTGCTTCTTGCGCAGGGTGGTGGGATCGTCGATGGGCAGAGCAAAGCATGAGGGGCCTAGGGAACTCACTAGACATATCAGGCGATGAAATAGTTGCTTTTGAAAGTCTGAAATGTGTCAGAGCCAAGCATGGTGGCTGTTGAGGGAAACACCAAGGACTCCGTCCACTACAGCATTACTGAGATGGTGGTGATGCCGAGGATAAAATGGCAAAAAAGTAGTACATGACTGGAATTGAGGACGTCCTAGAACTGTGTTGTTATCAAGAATGGAAGTATCTGCGGAGCGTGTTGATTTAACGTGCGTGCGTGCGTGTTAAGCGTGTTTATTTAAGCTTGTACGGAGCCACGTTGCGAGGTTCCAAAGTTGTAGGCAGATATGTGGCCTGAAGGGGCTCACGTTATTGCAAGTGTCAGTTGGGACAAATCCACGTGCCGGAGGTTCAGAAATTTCACCGCTTTTTACGGGCTGCAGAGTATCAGCTTTTGTTTTTGTATTAGCTGGTAGACAGAGGACAACGTGCATGGTGTTTTGTAATGTCTAAAGATTCGTGCCTGAAGAGGAACATGTAGTCAGGATTGCAAAATGGTATAGAGTCTGAACTGGTACATAACTAGTGTAGGCTCAACTGGTAATGCGAAAGACGTTAAGAAGTACTACCAACATTTGTTCAGCAAGAAATCAGCGCTTCTGCAAGTCTCAGGTAGTTAGATGTCCATGCAGGGTGTACAGAATTGTCAGGCAAATTTTGGCCTAAAGTCAAGTATCTCTGCGAGTCTCAACTGGATAACAGCCATTATGCGGTGGGGGTGTCGAGAAATGTCTTGAAGTATGTAGGCTTAAGGGATTCTTCCTGCAGGTCTCAACTGGTACAGAGCCAACATGCGGGTGGAGAGCAGCCCTTTCGAGCTGCCACACCTCGACGTGCGGTGGGGACGCCAGGTCTTTTCCCTTGGGTCGCTTTCCCATAAGGCCCTTTTCTCAGCTCCTAACAATAGATGGCCTTCTGCATATCAGAGTCAGGTTGGTTTCTGTGCATGTATGTGTGCATGCCCGTGAGTGCGTGTGCGTGCGTGTGCGCATGCGCATGCGTACGTGCGTACGTGGGCGCGCGTGCGTGCGTGCTTCCGCGCGCGAGAGTTTGTGTGTGTGTGTGTGTGTGTGTGTGTGTGTGTGTGTGTGTGTGTGTGTGTGTGTGTGTGTGTGTGTGTGTGTGTGTGTGTGTGTGTGTGTGTGTGTGTGTGTGTGTAGCAACAACTTGCAGTTGAGGTTACAAGCCATGGAGATCTTGAGCAATAACGGGACTTGCAGGTTTGTGAAACAAGAGATGTGGAGGGAGCAGGGCACTGGATTACAATTGATTCACCAGATTGCATCAATACACTTCTGATGGGCTTTAAAGGGGCCCCCGGGCACCATTCTGCCAAGCTGTAACATCATGAAACCATCAATCTTGCATGCCAGATAAGCATCCACCTCGCATGCGACCTAAACCCATGCGAATGGCCAATAACTATCCTGTGAGCCACCCCCCTCCCACCTTTCACCTCCCCCCCCCCCGCCCCTGCCCCCGGGCATGCTTTGGCTGTGGGGCCACAGCATGAGTCCATGACAAAGCCATTTGCGACACACAAATGTAGCTATGACCACCTGAACCTAAACTTTATTAGAGCCAACCGTATGGAACACTGTACCATAATGCATCTGCTGACTTCCCCCCTCCTCCCAACCCATGCGGCATACGAAGAAAAAGTGTGAAGCGTACATGACCCTGCAGGGCACGCGGTATATTGCTGGGGGTCCAGGTCACCAGTACATAGCAGAACAACGCAGATAATCATGATACCGAGGTTAGATCATGAGTCAGATCACCAACTTGGCTTCGAACCTTTTAAATTAAGCTCCAATCCTGCACTTGCGAGAGGGTTCAGCCACTCTTCAGTTGCGTCAAGTTCAACGAAATCTTCCCTTGATCCGAAATGGATGACATACACCCAAAAGCGTTGAAACGGATAGCAGGGCACGGGTTATTACTTATTTAATTAATGAATTCTTTATAAAGAACACTCCAGAAAGATTGGAAGCTGAACGAACTTATGAGTTATTTCAGCTTCGGTTACTCATGGATAACCGCATGTGGACCTCGAGAATGCTATACAGGTAGGTCGAGACTCTCGACTCGAGAGCGCTCAGGTCGAGATTACCTTAGGTAATATACTATTACCTAGGTCGAGACCTAGGTAATCTACCTAAGTCGAAAACACCAGGGTCCTGCGGCGACCTGCACACACCGAAATGATCAACACCATTTGACCTTGGCCTGCGTGGACGCATGTGTCCCATCGATGGATCCCATGACATCAAGGTGGTCGGGAAATGGACACAAGAAAAACACGCTGAAACTTGTGTATTTTGAGTATGAAGACGCTTCATCGGCCAGTCTCAAAATTGTGCATACGTTCAAGCCGTGGGTACATAGATGCGTCAGCGCTCTGTGCACAGCGTTGTTAACCTCTGACGGAATTGTTTGTACAATCACCGAAGCAGGTTTAGAAACCCATCCAATTTGTTTGGTGGACTGTAGTGAAGGCATCGTGCTGATTCGAAAATAGACATTATTAGGTCATGTGCGGGGTTTAATCAATGCAGCTGCCGTATATGGATTTTGAAGGACGTGGTTTTAGAGCCACTGCCTCAAGATCTTGAGGGCGTCGGCTGGTCTGCCATTTACAAAAGCCATTTGTAACCATGGTCATTGGCTGTAATGACAACCAAATATGACCCTTAACAGGGCCAGATTCTTATATGAATTGCATGTACGATCTTTGATCAATCCAAAGCCTACCCCATTATTGACGTACGTACATAATGGTCACGACCGTCATATGATGGCATGTGCAATGGACAGGGGAAGCATTCCACCCATGTGCATTGTACATGCATATTGCCTACATTGCCATTGCCTATTGCATACACTGCACATTGCTACATTGCACGTTGCATACAATGCACATTGCATATAAGGCCAGTCGCATATACTGCGCAGTATGCATGCACATCGCATATACTGCACATTGCAAATTGCACATTGCTCAGTGTATTGTGTCTTGAGGGGCATGGCCCTTGGTCTGGGCTGCAGCCGGCTCCAGCCGCCCCTCTCATGTGCCACTTATAGCTACATCCTCATCAGGACTTTTACCTACAGACTCGGTGTCCTGTTAAAAAACTGTTGTGTTTGGTATCAGTACAGAACGGAATCCGAAGATTAAAGTTGGAATTAGTGAGCTAGACGGCTCCCTGCCGTCCCAAGGCCTTCGGCCTTGGCGTCCTTTGGGATCCTTTAGGACAGGCGTCCAGTAGGATCCTACTTACGGGATCCTTTGGACTAGTCCGATAACCCCTCCTGAGTTTCAGGACATGCACGCCAGCTGTCCGCCAGCTGGAGAGATGCTTCAAGACTAGGCCATGGCCACGTCAGCCTTGGATTCGCTGATCGATCGCACCCTCGAGATCGTGGTTCCCAAATCGGGTACCCACAATCTCGCTGGTACCCACAGCACAACATCCCTCCCCACTTAAGCAGTTGCCCTCCTGGCAACTCCAGTGGCACCTTCTGGCGGTGGGAGACCACCAGAGACCAACCCAACGGTCGCACCGTTGTCAGCGTATCCCGTACGCTCGATCTCGCCATGAGACCTAGCCTTCCCAAAGGCGAACGCATTGCTTGCTACCTGCCATTGACAGCCACAAGCCCCCCAATGCACAAGAACCCAGATTAATGCCCAAGAAACTGGAGACTCTGCTCCAGCCACAGTGGCCAAGCCGAATGATGGTGGGTCAGGCGCTAGGAGCGAGGCGGCCAGCATGACCCTGATTTCAGGCGGTACTATACCTCCGTTAATGCCCCCAGCACACATTCGCAAGACCGGTCCAGCCCACGAGCGAGACAACGCAAAGGCTTTTCTAGGGCGTCGCAGGGCGTCCCCCGCGTTGGGACGCCAGGCTACAAGAGCACCCCGCAATTGCCGGACAAGTGGGTATGGGTATACAAACTACACACTTGCAATCTGACACCCGCATTTCGTTCATTCTCACAGTGTTCATCGTTTGACAGGCATGACACACTGTCTACCGTTGAGGTTTGGATTTTGCACGCACAGGTTTTCTACCCCTGCTCTGCGTATGGGCTCTTGGCTGACCCCAATATTCATTCACCAAATCCTCGCAATGCTCGAGAAGGGCTTCAGCTGGCTCCCAGCTATTGTGCTCTTGTGAGTATCCTTTCCAATGGACAAGGAACTCCAGTTGAGCACCCCGAAGTCGATCCCCTAAAATCTTTTCCACCTCATACTGAGGTTCGCCATTGACAATCTCAGGCATGGGGGGAGGTTTTACACACCCCCCCTGCACATAAGTATTGAGCAACGACACATGGAAGACATTATGCCAATTCAGGGTTTCAGGGAGAGACAGCCGATACGCGACCTCGTTCACCTTCTCCGTCACCACAAAAGGCCCCATCCACCGTGGCAAGAGTTTCTTCCCAATCACACTCTTTGGCCGAGCATACCTCGTTGAGAGCAACACATGCTCCCCAACTTCAAACGAGATTGGAGACCTGCGCGCATCGACGTAGGCCTTCTGCCGGCTCACCGCTGCGTCCAGGCACTCCTTGGCCCGCTTCCACAGCTCTTGCATTCTGCGCTCAACCCCTTGTGCTTGAGGAACCTTGCTCACAAAGTCTGGGTGCCCAGGCACCCGCGGGTGCTTGCCATATACCAAGAAGAATGGCGTACACTTCATGGAGTCATGCCAGGCATTATTAATTGCAAATTCGCACATGGGCAAGTGTAAGTTCCAATCTTTCCCATCTGGTGCAACATAGTGCCTCAACACATCCTCCACCACCCGGTTCGCCCGCTCAGTCTGGCCGTCGGTTTGCGGATGATACGCCGACGAGAAGGACTGAGTGACTTTGAGCAATTTACACAAGTCCACAAAGAATTTACCCGTGAACCGGGGGTCTCTGTCAGACACAATGGTCTTAGGCATGCCAAAATCCTTAAACACATTGTTGAGAAACAACCTTGCAGCACCCGCTGCCGTAACCGTGACTGTTGTTGGCATGAGCCTCACCATTTTAGAGAACCGATCCACCACCACAAGTACAGCATCATGCCCATCCCTCGTTTTTGGCAAGCCCATCACAAAATCCATTGAGATATGTTCCCAAGGGCGTTCTGCAACGGGCAAGGGTGTAAGAAGACCGTGAGGCTTACCAGACAAGGGCTTATTTCTCTGGCAGGAGTCACAAGATGCCACATAATTGCAAACATCAGCGTACAAACTATGCCAGAAGAATCCCCTTTGCACCAACCTCGTAGTCTTGCGCTGTCCGAAATGGCCTGCATAGGTGCTATCATGGCAAATTGCCGTCACCTCTTGTCGCAGCCCCGGCGCATCCGGCACAAATACGCGCTGATCACCATCCCTGTTGTCACACCAAAACATGCCGTCCTTCTCCACCAGCCCTTTCAGTCCCTCTAGCTCGTCCCCGGTGAGTCCCTCGCTTGCACTTCTAATCTTGGCGAGTATATCCGGTGTTTCCTCAGACCACAACCGCAAAGAGCCCTCATCCTCACGCTCTGACCTAGCAGTAACCCTAGTTCTAGCAGTAACCCTAGACCCATCAGTAACTGATGGACCCCCTCCTGCCGCCTTGGGAGAGCGGCCGGCAGCCGACCGTAGAGCACTGCGTATACTATTAAGACTAACAGAGGGTCGGCGCGAGAGAGGATCTGCACAATTCGTGCGACCAGGACGATACTCCCAAACAAAATCAAAGCGTTGCAGGAACTCTGACCAGCGAGCTTGACGAGGAGACAGGGCAACCTTGGTAGGCATGAAAACATTTGGTTTATGATCCGTAACAACGGTGAATTTCACACCCTCCACATAACAACGCCAAATTTGCAGGGCATGAATGACCGCTAACAACTCTTGCTCACCGACAGGGTAGTTACGTTCTGCAGGAGACAACACGCGTGATTCAAAAGCCACAGGCTGATCCTCCTGCAGAAGAATGGCCCCCAAAGCGGTCCCCGATGCGTCAGCCACAACCACAAAAGGTTTTGAAAAGTCAGGTATACGGAGAACAGGTGCAGTTATTAAGGCCTGCTTCAAATTGTTGAAGGCTTCCTCCTGCACTTGCGTCCATGCCCATGGCGCCTGATCTTTCAACAAATCCATGAGGGGGCGTGCAATGCTTGAGTACCCCAGGATGAATTTTCTGAAGTAGTTAGTCAGGCCCAGAAAACAACGAATGTCATGGACCGTGCGAGGGGTAGGCCATGCCCGTACTGCCTCAACCTTTTGAGGATCAGCGCGGACGCCTGCTCCACTAACCAGGTGTCCAAGAAATGCCACTTCTGACTGAAAGAAAGAGCATTTCTTCAGTTTGCAGTACAATTTGTGCTCTCTAAGCAATTGTAGTACCGCACGAAGATGCTCGTCATGTTCAGCTGCATTCTTGCTATACACCAAAATATCATCCATATACACAAGTACACACTTCCCTAACAATGGCTGAAGCACATCATTCATCACCTTCTGAAAGGTAGCAGGGGCGTTGGTGAGGCCAAATGGTAACACCTTAAATTGATACAACCCCTGCGGCGTGCGAAAAGCCGTTTTCGGAATGTCCTCCTCCGTGATTCGTACCTGATGGTACCCTGACATGAGATCCAAAGAGGAGAACACCTGTGCTCCATTCAAGTGGTCTAAAAGGTCATCAATCCTTGGCAGTGGGTATTGATTGCGCTTCGTGAGTTTATTTATCCCTCTATAATCAATGACCATCCTTAGTGTGCCTTCTTTCTTTCTGACAAAGAGGATGGGGGACGCAAATGGAGATGTACTGGGTTCTATAAATCCTTTACTCAACAACTCCTCAAGCGTTTTGACAACCTCAGCCCGCTCTGCTGGACTCAGGCGGTACATGGGACGGGAAGGAGGCACACTGTCATTAACTATAGGGATCGCATGGGAGATATTACGAGGAGGGGGCAAGCCAGAAGGCAATTCATCAGGAAAGACATCAGAGAAATCATTTACAATTCGTTCTTTCCTATGATTTTCAGCCATACTGCATCCCTCATCCCCAGTATTTTCCATCGCTTCCGCCATCGCGGAAATATGTTCAGGCAAAACAAGGAAACCCACACCCCCTCCCTTCACCCAACGGATTCCTACTGCAGCACTTACAACTGGCACATTAGGATCTGTACACTCTGTCATTGCAACCTTAAATGCCTGCCCATTCAGCTTGAAATGCGCCGTCTTGGTCTCCCATAACAATGCCGCTTTTGAGCGAGCAAGAAATGGTTCACCCAAAATAACCTCGTGCGCATCCAATGTACAAACAAGACATGGCACTGAAACATCATGGCCACGGATGCGCAAGGGCACTTCACACAACATGTTGGATTCCTCGGTACTGCCATCTGGCAGAACAATATTACGCGGCGAGACAGCAAGCAATTTAAAGCCTAGCCGTTTTGCCACTCGCCGAGAAATGAAACAACTGCTTGCTCCACTGTGAAGAAGACATCTCACGCGGCTGTTGCGTCCTTGGATCCCTGCACCCATCACGAAGGTCAACTTCGTGATTCTTGGTGCCAATCCCTCGGGCGCCCGCGAGGCAGAGCAGGTGTACAACATGTCATGTGAATTAACGTCAAGCTGGGCATCATCAAAGGAACGCTTAACACCAGTTTTTGCTGCAGAGGGCACCGGGGAAGGGGGGTGTACCTTCTTGGAAGGGCAGAACTTCGCAATATGGCCAACGACGCCGCATTCATAGCACTTGGGTGGACCCTTCTCTTGCTTAGTCCGGGGGTCCTTTGGTTTGCCTGCATGGGGGGGCTTGGTAATCCCCGCATCCTTAACCCCCAGGTCCGGCTTGGCCTTTTTCGCCTTGGGCGAGGCCGGTACCCGGTCTGGCAAAGCACAAAGAGCGTCAATGTAACTTTGCACCGGCGCATTACCGCCTGCAAACTTAAGACGCAGTTGTGTCGCCATCGAATATGGCAAACCCTTCAGGAACCTATGCACATCCTCAGTCCCCGAGTGCCCCGCCCCCATCCGTGCACGGAGTTGTTGGAATTTGCTCACATATATGGTAATGCTACCGGCGGTTTCCAAGGTTAAGGCATCAAACAACGGCAACAACACTTCAGGCGACTCAAGCCGACCGAAATGTGCCGTCATAAAGGACTCAACCTGATCCCAGCGCAGCAAAGTGCCAACACCCATGGCCGACACAAACGCATTCCATAACATGAGAGCAGATCCTGTGAAGCTTGCTGTTGCACGTCGAACACAAGAATCTCCCACGTGCAAGTTTGCCGTAAGTGGAAACTTCGAACGTGCAGCAATGACCCACTCCTTGGGTGAGAGCTCACTCTCATATCCTGAAAACTCCGGCACCTTAGATATGGCGGGCATACTCACTCGAGGAGAGGAATCACCTGCCAGGTTTGCCATAGTTGTGGTACAAGCCCTCATGAAGTCGGCTTGTGCCTGCCAAGCGGGTTCCATGTAAGCCCGCATGGCGGCTATCACATCCGCATTTTGGCGACTAGCTCTCTCCGCCTCAGTCTCTGCTACTTCACGTTCCACAGGTGCTTCACGATCAATAGCTATAGGTGCTTCACGATCAATAGGTGGGTTGAACTCCCCACGTGGTGCACCCTCATTAGGAACAATATCGGACATAGCTTATGCGGAAGAGTATTAAGCTTTTAACACACGAGAGAGGACGACTTTAACGTCGCCGATACCAAATGTTGTGTTTGGTATCAGTACAGAACGGAATCCGAAGATTAAAGTTGGAATTAGTGAGCTAGACGGCTCCCTGCCGTCCCAAGGCCTTCGGCCTTGGCGTCCTTTGGGATCCTTTAGGACAGGCGTCCAGTAGGATCCTACTTACGGGATCCTTTGGACTAGTCCGATAACCCCTCCTGAGTTTCAGGACATGCACGCCAGCTGTCCGCCAGCTGGAGAGATGCTTCAAGACTAGGCCATGGCCACGTCAGCCTTGGATTCGCTGATCGATCGCACCCTCGAGATCGTGGTTCCCAAATCGGGTACCCACAATCTCGCTGGTACCCACAGCACAACAAAAACTAGGAGGCAGTAAAACTGTTATTGTTCCCGAAAAGGCAAGGACAGAGCCACTTGATTATCTTATAAATACAGCAACATGGCCAGCAAAGCCACGAAACGAGCGACAACACGGTAGGCTGCCCGCTCCCTCGACGTCTTGCTCTCCCAGCTTCACTTCCGGGACCTGCGGCCTGCGCTGCGGGGGTCCTGGTGACTGGAGCTCCAGGGACAGGGTCCACTGCACCGGTGACTAAGGCTCCAGCAACAGGGTCCATTGCCCCGGTAACTGGGGCTCCAGCAACAGGGTCCACTGCACCGGTGACTGGGGCTCCAGCAACAGGGTCCATGGCACCGGCGATTGCGGATCCAGGAACAGGCGCCATGGCGCCGGCGGGGTCAATTTCCGCCTGGCCTGGAGCACTTTCCCATGATGGCCCATGGCCGCTTGTCTCTGAGGCATTATCGTCACGGGTGTCCCCTGGGAGATTGCCCGGAGACTCTGTTGGTGGTGCCGCTAAAGCCGTAACCTCTGGCATTGTGCTCGTTGGTACCAGATCAGTGCTTTCTTCCAGAGCTGCAACCCCTTGCATCGGGATGGCAGGTACCAAATCAATGCTTTCTTCCAGAGCTATAATCCCTTGCATCGGGATGGCTGGCACCAGATCAGTGCTTTCTTCCACACCCGTAACCCCTGGCACCGGAATGGCTGGCACCAGACAAGTGCTCTGTTCCACACCCGTGATCCCTAGCATTGTGGGGCCTTGACTTGGCGACCCTGCCGCAGTGTGTGGCTGTGACGCCGTGCTCTCCATATGGCCAGTCAGTGATGTTGCAGAGCCAATTGGACCTTGGCTTGTGCTTGGTACCCCATCGCCTGGAGCAGGTGCCTGTGGGGATCCGGGCCCTTTCGTGTCTTGCATCGATGAAGCTGAAGTTGCTGCAACTGGATCTTGGCTTAAGCTCGTGCTTGGCATCCCTTCGTCTGGAGCGGATGTCCTCAACTCCGGCATTCGCGACCGCATTTTGAATGTTCCAAAAACGAGGAGTGTATTTGGTGTGTCGGGCAAAGCTTCCTGTCGGTCGCTCCGGTGCAACCGATCGGTTGCATCGGATGAAGACGTTGAAGGCACTCGAGACTCGGCAGGTGGACTTTGCGGGTATTCGACGAATAGGCTCTCCGTTGATGATGGCCGCACCATTGCTGTTGGAAGCGCCATTGACTGGGCCGAGGTCATGGGCTTCGAAAGGTCTTGCTCTCTCCCTCTTCCTCTTGAAGTCGAACGACTAACCCCACGACGAGGTGTTCTCGGGCGAGACCGCGGCTTATTACTAGTTGAGTAGTACTCAACGGTAGTCTTGTCGAATCGACAAGGTGAAGGTGGGGTCCTGGGTCGCCGTGTTGACTTCGTGGGGTCTTGGATCCATGCAGATGTCCGGGCAGTTGCAACGTCTTCTTCTTCGTCTTCTTGCTCGTGGTCGAGCTCGTCCATGAATTGTCGAAACCCCTCCTCCCCACCCAAGATTGCTTTGTCTCGCTCCGACAAGGAAGCGTCATGCATCACCTGATCAGTATCGTAATGCGTGTCTGCGGAACTTAATACGGCTTCAAATCCTGGGTATGTGTGCATAACTGTCTCGGGCTGGAGCCCTGATTTGCGCCCGCTACTGGGTCCTGTCTCGGGCTGGAGCCCGCCAGTGCTTGCTACCTTGGCGGTGGGTGCTTGCTCGCCAATGCTTTCTGGCTCCCTAATGGGTAATTGCTCGCTAGAGGGTTCTTGCTCGCCAGCGATTTCTCGCTCACCAGTGGGTGCTTGCTCAATAGAGGGTTCTTGCTCACCAGTAATGGCTGGCTCGCCAGTGGGTGCTTGCTCGCTAGTGGGTGCTTCCTCGCGAACGCCAGTGATTTCTGGCTCGCCCGTACTGTCGTACCAATCTATGGAAAGAGGTTCAGGGCTTTGTTTTGGAGTTCCCGGCATGTTGCCTTGATGACCAACGTTGCTTAACGTTAGCTGGACATAAGCATCGCGACTGAGAGGCTCTCAGTGCGTTAATTATGAGCAGCTGTTTAAACTGTAAAACGTTCTAGGATTACAGATACAGTCTTATGGCTTGCTGGCACGCCTATGCAAAAACAATAAATCTAAGTTTAAACTTGCACGTTTGTAATTATATGGGATACGGCTTTATCAGCCACCAGGCTTCATATCTCCCGTGCGTGACTTCGGTCACTTCAAGACAAGTTTATGATAATTTCATATTCCCCGTACGGCAACATGGGCAAAGCCACCAAACGAGTGACATCACGGTAAGCGGCACATTACATCGGCGTCGTGCAGTCCCAGCTTCACTTCCGGGGCCTGCGGCATGCGCTGCGGGGGTCCTGGTGACTGGGGCTCCAGCAACAGGGTCCGTGGCACTGGCGGGACCGACTGCCGTCTGGCCAGGAGCGCGTTCCCCCGACGGCCCCTGGCCGCTTGCCTCTGGGGCATTATCGTCACAGGTGTCCTCTGGGAAACCGCCCGAAGACTCTGTTGGTGGTGCTGACACTGCCGTCTGTGGCATCGCGCTGAGTGGCACCAGATCAGTGCTGCCTTCCACATCCGTATCTGCTCGCATCATGCTGGGTGGAACCAGCTCAGTGCTTGCTTCCACATCCGCAACTAATGGCGTCGTGCGGGGTGGCAACAAAGCAGTGCTTCCTTCCACATCCGTAACTGCTGGCATCGTGCTGGGGGGTACCAGATCAGTGCTTCTTTCCACATCCGTAACAGCTGGCATTGTAAGGCCTTGACCAGGCAACCCTGCAGCAGCGGTTGGCTGTTGTTCCGTGCCGTGAGGCTGTGACGCCGTGCTCTCCATGTGGCCGGTCGTTGACGGTGGATGTTGGCCTGTGCTTGGTACCCCATCACCGGGAGCGGGTGCATGTGGATGCATCGTGTCTTGCATCGATGAAGCTGAAGTTGCTGCAACTGGATCTTGGCGTAAGCTTGTCGGCATGTGCAACTGTCTTTGAAAATATTTATCAGGTAGGAGGTAGACTACATTGGATTGCACTGCATAAGCTGAAGGCACCTGGGCCTCGGAAGGTAGCCGCAGGTAAAACTTCCGGTAGATGGGTGGTTCTTGTAACGGGCCGTGAGGTGGCGATGCCGTGCTGGGTGGCACCGGATCAGTGCTTCCTTCCACATCTGTACCTACTGGCATCGTGCTGGGTGGCACCAGACCAGTGCTTCCTTCCACATCCGTGTCTGCTTGCATCGTGCTGGGTGGCACCAGACCAGTGCTTCCTTCCACATCTGTACCTACGGGCATCGTGCTGGGTGGCACCAGATCAGTGCTTCCTTCCACATCCGTAACTGCTGGCATCGTGCTGGGTGGCACCAGGTCGGTGCTTCCATCCACAACCGTAACTAACGGCATCGTGGAGGAGGTAACTGCTGGTAACTGCGTGGGTGGCACAACTAATGGTCTCGTGCTGGGTGGAACCAAATCAGTACTTCCTTCCACATCCGTAACTGCTGACATCGTGCTGGGTGGCACCAGGTCGGTGCTTCCATCCACAACCGTAACTAACGGCATCGTGCTGGGTGGCACCAGATCAGTGCTTCCTTCCACATCCGTAACTGCTGGCATCGTGCTGGGTGGCACCAGATCAATGCTTCTTTTCACATTCGTAACTGCTAGCATTGTGGGGCCTTGACTTGGCAACCCTGCCGCAAATGGTTGTTGTTGTTCCGTGCCGTGAGGCTGTGACAATGTGCTCTCCATCTGGCCGGTCGGTGACGTTGGATCTTGGCATGTGCTTGGTACCCCATCACCGGGAGGGGGTGCCTGTTGGGATCCGGGCTCTTGCGTGTCTTGCATCGATGAAGCTGAAGTTGCTTCAACTGGATCTTGGCGTAAGCTTATCGGCATATGCAACTGTCGTTGAAAATATTTATCAGGTAGGAGGTAGACTACATTGGATTGCATTGCATAAGCTGAAGGCACCTGGGTCGCGGAAGGTAGCCGCAGGTAAAACTTCCGGTGGATGGGTGGTTGTTGTACCGGGCCGTGAGGTGGTGACGCCGTGCTGGGTGGTTCCAGATCAATACTTCCTTCCGCATCCGTAACTGGTGGCATCGTGCTGGGTGGCACCACATCAGTACTTCCTTCCGCATCCGTAACTGGTGGCAACGTGCTGGGTGGAAGCAGATTAGTTTTTCCTTCCACATCCGTAACTGCTGGCATCGTGCTGGGTGGCATCAGATCAGTGCTTCCTTCCACATCTTCGTCTACAGGCATCGTGCTTGTTGGCACCAGATCAGTACTTCCTTCCGCATCCGTAACTAGTGGCATCGTGCTGGGTGGAAGCAGATTAGTTTTTCCTTCCACATCCGTAATTAATGGCATCGTGCTGGATGGCACCAGGTCAGTGCTTCCTTCCACATCCGAAACTGCTGGCATCGCGCTGGGTAGCACCTGATCATTGCTGCCTTCCACATCCGTAACTGCTGGCATCGTGCTTGGTGGCACCAGATCAGTGCTTCCTTCCACATCCGTAACTGCTGGCACCGTGCTGGGTGGCATCAGATCAGTGCTTCCTTCCACATCTACGTCAACAGGCATCGTGCTGGGTGGCACCAGATCAGTACTTCCTTCCGCATCCGTAACTGGTGGCATCGTGCTGGGTGGAAGCAGATTAGTTTTTCCTTCCACATCCGTAATTAATGGCATCGTGCTGGATGGCACCAGGTCAGTGCTTCCTTCCACATCCGTAACTGCTGGCATCGTGCTGGGTAGCACCTGATCATTGCTGCCTTCCACATCCGTAACTGCTGGCATCGTGCTTGGTGGCACCAGATCAGTGCTTCCTTCCACATCTACGTCTACAGGCATCGTGCTGGGTGGCACCAGATCAGTACTTCCTTCCGCATCCGTAACTGGTGGCATCGTGCTTGGTGGCACCACATCAGTGCTTCCTTCCGCATCCGTAACTGGTGGCATCGTGCTGGGTGGAAGCAGATTAGCTTTTCCTTCCACATCCGTAACTAATGGCATCGTGCTGGGTGGCACCAGATCAGTGCTTCCTTCCACGTCCGTAACTGCTGGCACCGTGCTGGGTGGCATCAGATCAGTTCTTCCTTCCACATCTACGTCTACAGGCATCGTGCTGGGTGGCACCAGATCAGTACTTCCTTCCGCATCCGTAACTGGTGGCATCGTGCTGGGTGGAAGCAGATTAGTTTTTCCTTCCACATGCGTAATTAATGGCTTCGTGTTGGATGGCATCAGGTCAGTGCTTCCTTCCACATCCGTAACTGCTGGCATCGTGCTGGGTAGCACCTGATCATTGCTGCCTTCCACATCCGTAACTGCTGGCGTCGTGCATGGTGGCACCAGATCAGTGCTTCCTTCCACATCCGTAACTGCTGGCACCGTGCTGGGTGGCATCAGATCAGTGCTTCCTTCCACATCTACCTCTACAGGCATCGTGCTGGGTGGCACCAGATCAGTACTTCCTTCCGCATCCGTAACTGGTGGCATCGTGCTGGGTGGAAGCAGATTAGTTTTTCCTTCCACATCCGTAATTAATGGCATCGTGCTGGATGGCACCAGGTCAGTGCTTCCTTCCACATCCGTAACTGCTGGCATTGTGCTGGGTAGCACCTGATCATTGCTGCCTTCCACATCCGTAACTGCTGGCATCGTGCTTGGTGGCACCAGATCAGTGCTTACTTCCACATCCGTAACTGTTGGCATCGTGCTGGATGGCACCATGTCGGTGCTTCCATCCACAACCGTAACTAACGGCATCGTGCTGGGTGGCACCAGATCAGTGCTTCCTTCCACATCCGTAACTGCAGGCATCGTGCTTGGTGGCACCAGATCAGTGCTTCCTTCGACATCCGTAACTGCTGGCATCGTGCTGGGTGGCACCAGATCAGTACTTCTTTTCACATTTGTAACTACTAGCATTGTGGGGCCTTGGCTTGGCAACACTGCCGCAAATGGTTGGTGTTGTTCCGTGCCGTGAGGCTGTGACAGTGTGCTCTCCATCTGGCCGGTCGGTGACGTTGGATCTTGGCATGTGCTTGGTACCCCATCACCGGGAGGGGGTGCCTGTTGGGATCCGGGCTCTTGCGTGTCTTGCATCGATGACGCTGAAGTTGCTGCAACTGGATCTTGGCGTAATCTTATCGGCATATGCAACTGTCTTTGAAAACATTTATCAGGTAGGAGGTAGACTACATTGGATTGCATTGCATAAGCTGAAGGCACTTGGGTGGCGGAAGGTAGCCGCAGGTAAAACTTCCGGTGAAAGGGTGGCTGTTGTACCGGGCCGTGACGTGGTGACGCCGTGCTTGGTGGTACCAGATCAGTACTTCTTTCCGCATCCGTAACTGGTGGCATCGTGCTGGGTGGAAGCAGATTAGCTTTTCCTTCCACATCCGTAACTAATGGCATCGTGCTGGGTGGCACCAGATCAGTGCTTCCTTCCACATCCGTAACTGCTGGCACCGTGCTGGGTGGCATCAGATCAATGCTTCCTTCCACATCTACGTCTACAGGCATCGTGCTGGGTGGCACCAGATCAGTACTTCCTTCCGCATCCCTAACTGGTGGCATCGTGCTGGGTGGAAGCAGATTAGTTTTTCCTTCCACATCCGTAATTAATGGCATCGTGCTGGATGGCACCAGATCAGTGCTTCCTTCCACATCCGTAACTGCTGGCATCGTGCTTGGTAGCACCTGATCATTGCTGCCTTCCACATCCGTAACTGCTGGCATCGTGCTTGGTGGCACCAGATCAGTGCTTCCTTCCACTTCCGTAACTGCTGGCATCGTGCTGGATGGCACAAGGTCGGTGCTTCCATCCACAACCGTAACTAACGGCATCGTGCTGGGTGGCACCAGATCAGTGCTTCCTTCCACATCCGTAACTGCTGGCATCGTGCTGGGTAGCACCTGATCATTGCTGCCTTCCACATCCGTAACTGCTGGCATCGTGCTTGGTGGCACCAGATCAGTGCTTCCTTCCACATCCGTAACTGCTGGCATCGTGCTGGATGGCACAAGGTCGGTGCTTCCATCCACAACCGTAACTAACCGCATCGTGCTAGGTGGCACCAGATCAGTGCTTCCTTCCACATCCGTAACTGCTGGCATCGTGCTGGGTGGCACCAGATCAGTGCTTCTTTTCACATTCGTAACTGCTAGCATTGTGGGGCCTTGACTTGGCAACCCTGCCGCAAATGGTTGTTGTTGTTCCGTGCCGTGAGGCTGTGACAGTGTGCTCTCCATCTGGCCGGTCGGTGACGTTGGATCTTTGCATGTGCTTGGAACCCCATCACCGGGAGGGGGTGCCTGTTGGGATCCGGGCTCGTGCGTGTCTTGCATCGATGAAGCTGAAGTTGCTGCAACTGGATCTTGGCGTAATCTTATGGGCATATGCAACTGTCTTTGAAAATATTTATCAGGTAAGAAGTAGACTACATTGGATTGCATTGCATAAGCTGAAGGCACCTGGGTCGCGGAAGGTAGCCGCAGGTAAAACTTCCGGTGGATGGGTGGCTGTTGTACCGGGCCGTGAGGTGGTGACGCCGTGCTGGGTGGTACCAGATCAGTACTTCCTTCCGCATCCGTAACTGGTGGCATCGTGCTGGGTGGCACCACATCAGTGCTTCCTTCCGCATCCGTAACTGGTGGCATCGTGCTGGGTGGAAGCAGATTAGCTTTTTTTTCCACATCCGTAACTAATGGCATCGTGCTGGGTGGCACCAGATCAGTGCTTCCTTCCACATCCGTAACTGCTGGCACCGTGCTGGGTGGCATCAGATCAGTGCTTCCTTCCACATCTACGTCTACAAGCATCGTGCTGGGTGGCACCAGATCAGTACTTCCTTCCGCATCCGTACCTAGTGGCATCTTGCTGGGTGGAAGCAGATTAGTTTTTCCTTCCACCTCCGTAATTGCTGGCATCGTGCTGGGTGGCACCAGATCAGTGCTTCCTTCCACATCCGTAACTGTTGGCATCGTGCTGGGTGGCACCAGATCAGTGCTTCTTTCTAGATCCGTAACTGCTGGCATCGTGATTGGTGGCACCAGATCAGTGCTTCCTTCCACATCTATGTCCACAGGCATCGTGCTTGGTGGCACCAGATCAGTGCTTCCTTCCACATCCGTAACTGCTGGCTCCGTGCTGGGTCGCACCCGATCAGTGCTTTCTTCCACATCCGTAACTGCTGGCATCGTGCTGGGTGGCACCAGATCAGTGCTTCCGTCCACATCCGTAATTGCTGGCATCGTGTTGGGTGGCACCAGATCAGTGCTTCCTTCCACAGTCGCGACTACTGGCATTGTAGGGCCTTGACTTGGCAACCCTGCAGCTGTGGGTGGCTCTTGTTCCGTACCGTGAGGATGTGGCGCCGTGCTCTCCATCTGGCCGGTCGTTGACGGTGGATCTTGGCATGTGCTTGGTACCCCATCACCTTGCGGCGATGAAGCTGAAGCTGAAGTTGCTGCAACTGGATCTTGGCTTGTGCAAGGCATCCCTTTGCCATATGTTTTCCGCTCCGGCATCCGCAATCGCCTTCTGAGTGTTCCAAAAACGAAGAGTTCTTTTAGTGTGTCGGGCCAAGCTTCCTGTAGCTCGCTCCGATGCAGCCGTTCGGTTGCATCGGATGAAGAAGCTGAAGGCACCCGGGATTCGGCCGGAGGAATTGGTGGGTAATCTACGGATGGGGTCTCCGTTGATGATGGCCGCACCATTGCTGTTGGAAGCGCCATTGACTGGGCCGAGGTCATGGGCTTCGGAAGTGCTTGCTTCGTCCCTCTCCCTCTTGAAGTCGAGTGACAAACCCCACGACGAGGTGTTCTCGGGCGAGACCCCGGCCTAGTAGTTAAGGAGTACTCATGGGCACTCTTGTCGAATTGAGCAGCTGAAGGTGGGTTCACTTGCTCGACAGACGTTTGGATCCATTTAGAATTCCGGGCAGCTCTGACGTCTTCTTCTTCTTGCTTTTCCTCGAGCTTGTCGATGAAGTTTCGGAACCCCTCCTTCCCAGCCAAGCTTGCTTTATCTCGCTCAGACAATGAATCTTCATGCATCACCTGATCAACATCGTAATGCGCATCTGTAGAACTCATAACGGCGTCAAATCCTGGGTATGTGTGAACAGCGGTCTGGGGCTGGAGCCCTGATTGGCGCTTGAAATTGGATACGTGCCCGCCAGTGCTCGTTGGCTCGCAGGTGCTTGCTACCTCGGCGTTGGGTGCTTGCTCGCCAATGCGATCTGACTCGCCAGTACTGTCGTACCGCACTATGGAAAGATGTTCAGCTTTTTGTTCAGGAGTTCCCGACATGTTGCCTAGAGGACCAACGTACGTTGTTAAAGTTAGCTGGAAGGCTGCGCCGCGACTGCTCGGCTCTCAGTCCGTTGCTTATGAGCAGCTGTTAGGAGCAGATCGCAAATACAGTCTTATGGCTTGATCAATGAGGGCAATGAGGACTCATGAGGGCACACCTGTGCAGAAACAGTAAATATACGTTTAAACTAGCACGTTGTAAACATATCATGATACGGCGAATGTATACACTATACGTACAAACACATGTTACTATAGACTTTGTTAAAATATAACTGAAAGCAGCTGATTAGCTTGTAAATTTATTAAATGACAATAGAGCGATCCCAATCTTGAGAGCGCTCTTTAAGCTTAAGCAACTAGAGCTGTGCATGCAGTTGTGCAATTGTGCACGCTGCGCAACGTGGCGTGCACCTTATCAACCTAGTGAAATACGTCATCATATCTTTTCAATGAACGTCAGTTACCGTCTTATGTAAGACGTTAGCATCGATGTTCAAAACGTTTGCCTCCAATAGTTATACTGTATACACAATATGCACAGTATACCTACTGATCTTATGTTATAATATTTCACCTCGTCATTGTTTAAAAGTATGCAAAGTATGCTACGCAATATCAATACCTATAGGTGGCCATAAAGAAAGTCTTGAACAGGCCCGGGGTAGTCTAAAATTAAATGTATCAAGCGGAAGCGAGCTTAGTTTAGAAACGGTCGTTTACACCATTTATTTATATTACATTTTTCGTTGTAGTATATCTCGTCTTCAACAGTGTTCAAAAATGTACTTGCAATGAGTACGTACGTATACGCGTTCATAATTTTGCACGCTTATAAGCCTAAGGTCACTTTGTTGCATAGTGCAGCTTCATGAATTCAGAGGTTTCTACAACTACATTGACCTGCATGTGTCAAATTAAAGATATGAAAATATAAAAGCTTCCGATATAGGTATATACATATATGTGATTTGAGACTCCGCACGGCCTGCATGTGGATACACAAGCTCCGAAGCAGATACGTACATGATACGAACACGCAGTGCTGAAGAAATCAGTGTAGGCATTCCAATACACGTCGTTGCATCGATGTGGAGAATGCGTTTGAAATTCTTTCAGGATATGAATGAGAAATTAAGACCAGCAATGGATGGGCTTGTCGTTGAGAACTTTTTCTTTAGTGCTCATCAACCTGAAAGACACATTAGAACGCAAGTCAAGAGCTATTTGTAGCCTCAGTACATAGAAGAAGAAATCGATTAATCCTTGTCTCCTTTTTGCTGATGTGTTGACACTTCGCAGAGCAATGCACATCTTTTTGTGTTGGTAACTCATCCACAGTCTTTTGGGATATCTGGAGTCTTGAAAAAACAGCTCTTTAGAAGCTTCATATCACCCCAGCATCCTCCACAGGAATATGCACATAATCTTCGGGGTTTGCAAGGGGCCTATGCCCCTCGTTATAATGATGGATATGGTATACGATCGCCTTCCATAAGGCGATAGATGTCGGCAGCCAGGGTCTTTATAAGCTAAAAACGATTCCCCGCTCTACTCGATTTTTGGTTTCTGTTTTTGGAGGTATCAAATGAGGAAATGCTAGCTTCGATACGCACAGAAGCAGCCTCTAGCTATATATGGAACAGAAATCAGACTTATTCGTTGCAACACAATTGTTGTTCTGTGAGCAACGATAGACTTTGCTTGCGAATTCATTTACTTTCAAAAAATAATGAACCGATCGGGGCCGTGGTGTAACTATTCTGAACATACATCTTACAGTGCGCTGGTCGTCCGTTGGATACACATCTGAATGTGCACCACGTGATTGCTATATAGCAATTATTTGCGACATAGCTTGTGCACATTTAAAAGTGTACCAATATTCTCTCAAGTAGCTACAGTGGTTAATTGCATCTGCAGCTGGCTCAACATAATAGGTAGTTAGACATCGTAATACAGACTGCCTGTTAGGACCGTCTTTTCAGCCTATAGGCAGTTGCAAGCCGACTGCTGCACAACATGCTTGAACCAAGTCATGTTTCTTGTGAAGACGTGAATTGTGGACAGACCGTGGGCCTTTACCTTGAAGGATGACGTTGAACTTATGTAAGTCGCGATGCAGTTATGGAGCTCGAGCTCAATCGACAAAAGATACGTCAATTGTATTTCGAAACCGAGCACACGAATTTTGTTTGTGATAGCTCTCAAGGTCCCTGAAAAGATTCTCTTTGGACGTAGCTATGGTACTGCGTATAGTATTGCTAGTGTACTCTAGACCACCGGTGCCGGTCGGCCAGATTTCCCTTGATTACTCGTGCTTAAGCTAGCTATATCTACCATCCAACGGATGTCGTTGGAGACCCAAATTTGCAAACAGCAATATATAGTCTTATTCAACTGCGTGCCTTCAACTTCCTGTGCGTCAGGACCTTGACAATGACTTTGAAGACCTGTGTAGTTTTGCAAAACTATATTGTACTATCGTAAGTATACTTGTAAGACTCATTTGATCTACTCGCCTGATGGGGACGTCGACGTTGTTTAACCTCAATAACTGTATCAACGATACTACCATCGCCTCGTGTTGATATTTGTGGCACTCGGGTGGCCTCCTTAGGGTAAATTCCCTCGTTCCTTCCTAGATGTCTGGAGTAGAACTCGCCGAAAATGCCCCGGGTACCGCACCGATCGGTGCAGTACCAGTCGCGATATCAATGCCCGCAACAGTGGGCCCCGGGGCGACGATTATTAAATGACCGGACCTCGCAAACTAGCTACTTCAGGTAACTCACTTTAAATTAATTAGTCTCCATTTTGATGGAAGCACCACTTAGTTTCTTCCAACCAACTCATGTCGCGCACTGAAGTTAGCTAAAATACACGAAGAGGGTGGTACTGATTAAGGACTCACCTTATAGACATCGCTTGCAACTTAAAAAGCGATCATGTTTTTAAAATTGTATTGTGTTTTATTGAGTTGAATCTATCACGTCGTGCAGCCCAGTATCGCTGCCAACTATTGCCTACTAATAGGTTATAGTTGTAAGAGCACATGGGTTCACAGGTAGAAAAAAGGCTCTTAATCCGATCTTCGATTTCGTCCTGAATTCCGCCTGAATTCTATGTGCTGTTTTTTGCAAGATTGAGAACCTCTTTTGTTCCTGTGAATTCACAGGAAGTTTCGAAACTTCACGTATACGTAGCTGTTGCAGTCATTGTTGACACTCGGCAATATGATGTACAAGCTTCACTTCACGTGATTTACCAACCAACCTTAAGGTTATCTCAAATCAATGAATCATAAATGGTCTAGGTGATTTTTAAGTCATCTATTTATAAATAATCTATCCTAAATTTAGGAGGCCCCTTCCATCATGATGGGTGATCACATATGCCACGCATGCTGATCCGGTCTACAACTACCTTTCGCGCTCATTTTGAGAAGCAATATTAATATGTTGAGCATTATCATTATTGATTACTGCCTGATGGCTGTGGACCTCAGGTGGACTATTGGAAATTGCAGGTTTATCGTGTACGTGTGGCTGCGCATGCGCAACACGTGTGGCATGCCCCAGATATGTTGGGAGCCTGGCTGACGGATTAGATCATCCACATGTGTATATGAATTTGAGCTGTACAATCTCAGGTCCACGTGAGGAAGAATCAAAAGAAAGAGAAGCGGAAGAAGAGGAGGAGGGCGAGAAGGAGGAGGAGGAGAAGGAGGAGGAAGGGAAGAAGATAAGGCAGAAGAAATCTCATCGTCAGATTTTCATGATTTTCAAGAAAGTTTCATGATCATATTTTCGGAGTGAGGACTCTAGCTAGCGTCCAACATTTTTGTGTAGATTTTCAAATGTTCTGAAAGGCTTGGTGACTGAAGGGTGGGCAAGTGGATATCTTCAGTCGCACGCACTTGCTGATCTTCCAGAAGCCAGAGCAAGATGGGTTTCCGGCCCTGGCAACTAAGGGAGCGCTCACTACATGCATTGAAGCCTCTTCCAAGCAGCTGACTGCTCGTGATGCTTAGGAGCGACCAGGAGTGGCGCTCACCTGGTTTGCTCCATTCCCCGGCCGCGGCCTAAAGGGGAAATCGGTTAGCTTCCAGGAATTACAAAAACACGTTGTCACGTATCTGTTGAACTTGAGTGAGACCATGCATGGGTCCGTATATACTCATATATTCTCATATATGCTCAACCATGGTCCCTCGAATTTCCATTATGTGTCCCATGGTCCCACTTGAGTTGGAAATTTAATATCACATGTCTATCAGAGGGTGGATCTTCCTGATGCCTGTACTACAGTACTAAATGGAGCGTCAAAGTGGACGTGCATTAATTACCACGTGGTACCATTCAGAAGGGGCATGGGTCACACAGAATGACTATCTGATTGAGTAGGATGTTATTGAAATTGTTGATGAGATTGTGAAGTTTGGTTTCATATGGGTACGATTATATACAACTCTATCTGTCACCCGACTGCGTCCCGATGACACGCGTGGAATTGGCAATTTTTTCGAATATTAAGGTGAAGTTGGATCTAGATTACACGTTTTGTGTCTGTCTCTTTAGGTTGGTGCTTGGCCGTACTGTGAGGCAACCGGATGAAACTGGCCTGAGCATTTTGGATGCTGTGCATTTTGTTCATCTGTTGTGTAGTGTTCCCTAGCAGACAGTCATAGTGAGACTGTGGCATGGATGTACATGTCCACTGACCTGATGTCTCTGCTGTTCACAGGTGCGACAGCATAGGATAGTGCATCATTGTTGCTGTATTACTGTGTCAAACATCCTTACTGTACACTTTAGGCTCTCAAACAGTCAGGGAGGGCGCCTAGAGTGAGTATTGGGATGTACCAGTAGCCGGCTGAGTTAGCTTATCCTGATGGTAATGTCCTAAAAGCACATGCAAGACAACTCTGTAACTGAACTTGGATGGAAGTCGTCTGAGCATTTCGGGTGCTGTGCATTTATTCATCACTTGTAGATCCCTGGAGTTGTTCGCGAGCCGACAGCCTTAAGCTTACTGTACAGCGAGACTGTTGCGTGGACGTACACTGACGTGCCTTGTCTGCTGTTTTGCCATTAACATACAAAAGCCATGCCAGAACTATCTGCTGTTTAATTCTAACTCATGTGTGACGAACTGTGACGAACATTACATGGCCCTTCTCATTGCCGAAGGCCCAGCTGTGACACCTCTGCGATCTTTTTCTGCATTCGACAAGTAGTCAAGAACTTTTTCACGCGCCCTCACACAGTCGTTAAGGTGATTTTCACCCAAACAATTGTGGCGATCGTTCTTCAAGAAATGCATACAGGAGAACAAGTGCTCACGAGGCCGATCGGCCTGCACAAATGAAAGGCTAGAAAGAAATGAAAAAAGACTTAGCCAAATCAATCTTGATTCTTGTTGTATTAAGAAGGGTTTGAATTGTTGCGATGTTTTTTGTTTCCAGCCTTTTCCAGAAGTTCTGAATTCACTGGATTGTTCAAGGAAGGAAGGAAGGAAGATTACATTCAAGGACATCAGCCGCTGATGATTAGCGGTACGTCATGATCTGAAGTTCAGATCTCCAAGGACATCAGCTGTACATTATGATCTGAAATTCAGATTCTGAACCGGCACCTGCTTATCGAACGCTCTCACGTCAGACCTTGGGCCGGATCCTTGTAGTCAACTTAATCTTATAGAGTATCAAATCTGAAATACTGTCATGACAACGAAGGTCGGGAGGGGCTTTGCGTACTACGTCCTTGCTGAGGGAGATCCCTCCGCCCCAGCTGTGTTGCTTCTTCATGGCTTTCCGGATTCGCACAAGCGATGGGAATTTCAGGTGCTGTATAAACTAAGTTTCTGTGGCAATGAGGGTCAGGGACGATCGTTTGGGGCCCGAGCGTTACCCTCCGCGTTCTCTTCGGGACCTGGTTGACGTTAATGTTTTATTGTAAACTTCAGGTGGAACCGTTGGTGAAAGCAGGATATCGTGTGATTGCCCCAGATCTGCTGGGAGCTGGATTGACGGATAAACCGCAAGAAATAGAGCCGTATAAGCTGAAGCCCCTGGCTGATGATGTCCTTGACATTCTTGAAGCCCACTCCGTAGACAGGTACATTCTTGCTCAACTTTTCGGGAATAAGAAGAGGTACCAAATTAATGTCTGAACAATGGAAGATATTGGCAAGCATTAATCATAAACATCGTGACAAAGGAAGGTTTGGCCCTGCCTTCAACCCACCAATGAAGCTTGAGCCCTGATCACATCAGGCTTCCAAACCAGCTAAGGCTTCCTGTGTTATACAGGTTCTATCTCATAGCTCATGACTGGGGATCTTCACTGGCTTTTGCGCTCACTTACATGGTGCCAGACCGCATAATAAAGATGGTGACTTTCTCTGTTGGCCACGTGGCAACCTACTTTGCAGGACCTGGAGGTCATAAGCAGCGACAAGCTTCATGGTGCGTTCTTTCTTGGCAAGGAGGATTCTACCAGCTTTCTTGAACCACGAAATATGGCTTCAGCACAGGGCCAGGCCGAGCCCCCTCTGGCAGGGAGGATGGGAGGCCAGACGGCAGACAAATTGCTTTGTCAGCTTTTCTCTAAAAACCGCTTTTGTCAGCTTGCTAGACATCCAACACGTAATTTTAAACAACAACGTTGAGATTCTTGAGCCTGCAAACAGTGATAACAGCAACCCTTCAAGGACTTACAAGCCCTGACCCAACACATGTGCATGCATGGGCACCCGTGTGCATGTAGGGATATCAGAGGGCATCCATGCTTGCCACTCGTACGAGTCGCAAGGGTTTTAGAATACGTACAATTAGCACTTGCCGCGCATACGAGCAGCAAATTCAGCGGGCTCGTAATCGTGTGATTAGAAGTGCGGATGCCCTCTGTGCTCTTGCAAGGACTGGAGGGCTGGGATTGTTGTTACAGGATTGCCCAGGTTCAAGTTGACCGTCACGGGACTGCCCAGGTCGAGGTTGACCATCTCAGGTTGGACTTGACCATCGGAGGAATGCCCAGGTTGGGGTTGTTCGATTAGAAATGCGGATGCCCTCTTTGTTCATGCAAGGACTGGAGGGCTGGGCTTGACCGTCCCAGGATTCCTCCCAGCATCCCAGGATTGCATAGGTTGTGGTCTACCATCTCAGGTTGGGGTTGACCATTAGAGGGATGCCCAGGTTGGCGTTGCATATCACAGGAACGCCCCGCAGCCCTAGGCGGTACATCTATGCCCCTACCCCTCTAAGGGGGAGACATGAACATGAACATTTCATGGCCAGCTCCTGATTCTTCTCTAAGGAACACCTTTCCAGCCACATTGCTCGGGAAGTCCAGCCGGGATCCACTGTAGGCAATGCTGTGCTGTCCTATGCTAGCCTGTGCTATTCAAGTCTACACTTCATGGTATTGACCACACCCTGCACTGTACTATGTGGTAATGTGTTACCAGGGACCCTGAACCAGCATTTCAAGCAAACCATTGCTTTTGAAATCTGCAAAGGAAAACCAAAAATGCTTCATCTGGCAGGCTCATTGGGCTTGAAGAGGTGTTAACAAATGGGTCGGAAACCTACAAAGGACGTGTTGGAAGAGAAGCTGCAGCGCATGCATGTTGCAGGTACATTCTGTTTTTTATTAGCCCTGAGGCTGAGGCGGTACTGATGGCAGACGACTCCAAACGCATACGCGAGTTGATGGGAGAGGGCGCGGGAGCTTCTCCAGAAGATGTGCAACGACAGATGGAAGAAATTGCTCGACCGGGACGGTTGACAGCAGGTGACCCCGAGCTCTTGCCCTTTTTCCCAGCTGCTTCTTATACATCCTTCCGCATCATCCCAGATTTTTGATTGTAGGTGTTCCAAAGTCCTTCCCCCTTATCTCATGCTTTGACCGTAGGTGACTCCAATCCCTTGTCTCTCACCTCTCTTTCTTTTCTGACTGTGTATCTCAGGGTTTTAAATGGGGTGTCCGCACCAATCTCTCCCCTTATCTCAGCTACTTGATTGCATGTGATCCCAAGTCCTCGCCCTCTGCGTCTTTCATACTTCCTATCTTGGGCTTCCGTTTGTGTGAGTGACCCCAATCCTTCCCCGCACTTTTGGTGTCTTGATTGTAAATCACCCCAAGTCCCTACCCTTACACCCCCTTTTTATTGTGTATCTTGGGCTCCTGACCGTGTGGACAACCCCAAGTCCCTGCCCCTGAACTTAGGCTCTTGATGGCTAGGTGACCCCAAGTCCTTGCCCTCCCCCCACCCCTATGTCTGTAAGATGTTTCGGGCTTGTGGGTGACGCAATTCCTTACCCCCTCACCTCTTGTTCATTTCATTGCAGGCGACCCGAAGTCCCTTCCCTGCATCTAAGAAATGTGATTGTAGTCCCTGTCATTGCTTCCCTCTAATCTGGTCCACATGCCGCACCCCTTCGGGTTGATGCAATGGCCCCCAGCCCCTGTGGCACTCTCCTACCTGTCACTCTGTGTGTGTGTGTGTGTGTGTGTGTGTGTGTGTGTGTGTGTGTGTGTGTGTGTGTGTGTGTGTGTGTGTGTGTGTGTGTGTGTGTGTGTGTGTGTGTTTTGGGGGGGGGGATTCTATTGGTTCATTAAGGTCAGAAGGACTGCCTGCCAACATGTGATCAGGCACATGTCACGGGTTGAGGTACCGGTTGTGGGTTGCAGTGGGATTCATTTACTTGTGGCAGAAGCCTCAGATTGGATAGGTACTGCTCTACTACATCGGGGAAGAGTCCCAGGGTATCTCCTGGGAAGGCCTTAGTTGGTACCACGCAAGGCAAAGCTGGGAGAGGGTCTGGGGTTTTGGAGTTCCACTGCAGCAGGGTTTCTCCTGGGCAGGCCTCAAGCGCATAAGCATAGCCGGGAGGTGTCTAGGTTATGGGACCTCACCAAGGCTCGGTTTTTTTTGGGCAGGCCTCAATTGGTATCGAGCCAACCACACCTGGGACGGCTTTCTGGCCACTGAGCCTGGCGAAGCTCCGATTCTGAATTTTCCCGTTATGGGCGTGTGGGGAGTGAAGGACATCTATTGCCTGGAACCCCAAATGCTGAATACTGAAAGGTCCGCCCAAATTCCAACGACCTCATCCTCGTATTCTCGTGCTTTCTTATCTAATCTTTCAAAAAAAACAAATGTTGTAATGCGGAACACTGAGAGGTGCGCCCAAATCTGCACATCATCAGTTTCTCGTTTTTTGGTGCTGATTACTGAAAAAGGTCCGCCGAAATGTGCATATTCTCCTCTCCCTTTTCTCGGTTTTTAATGATGATGGGGCAGCCCAATTCACCACTGTCCTCTGCCAAATTCTCGTGGGTTTCGTGCCCGAGACTGAAAGGTCCCCCTGAATTCTGTCACACACACTCCATGTCCGCGCTTCATCACGCTTGGAGTTTCGACTTGTTGTAATTGTACACACACAGAGCCCTGGCCCAAACCCTAGGTCTCTTCAATGACGATCCAAAGTATATTATCTCAACGAGTGCACTGCAGATAATATCTGCCTGCACATCTACATGGTCCAGATCTGTTCCAGGATCTGTTTCCGCAATCAGCTGCTGGAATATTCCATGGCCATTGATTATTTTACCCATGGGTGAGTGTACAGTGGTGTGTATGTGTGCAGGTACGTCAAGCCAGGCTTCTGGCGGTACGAAAAGATCGCAGATGCCGGACACAACATTATGACGGACCAACCCGAGGAAGTGAACGCCCTCTTGCTGGATTTCCTGAATGCTCCCCTTCCAGAATGAACTCCGCAGCCCGCTAGCTGACGCGTCGTACGACTCTGGATCTTAAGGTGACCTGCAGCTTCTGGGGTGGCCCTTCAAGCAGGAAAGAGGGAACAAAAGAAGGAGCAGCGTAGTAAACGGCAAAACGAAAACCAATAAACACCTGACGCATTTGGGAGCTGGGCAGCTCTGTAGCTGTGTCACATGCATGTGCAGTTATATGTCGATTGGTTTATGTCTGGCCCTGTACTAGTACACTAGTGTTTGTACACTGGTCTTTGTTTTATCAACCCCTACGGATTTGAGGTGTAGGTTCAATCCCATGAAAGTAGAATCCATTAAGTAATCCTGATCCTGTGCGTGTACGAAAAACTGGCAAGGGTCCATTCGATTAGGTAGGGTGTAGAAAGGGTCAGGTTTTGAAAGCTTTTAAAAAATTGACCACAATACCTTAGGGACCGTGAAGCTTGGCCTTAAGGCTCCACTTGGGATTGCTTTTGGAAGATTTCATCTTCCACAAGGACCATATAAAATTTCACCTTGCATGGTCTAGAAGCCTTTTCACGGTCGTCTAATGAGGATGTTATAGAGTTAGGACGTTATGACCTCCAATTGCACTGTTGCTGCAACCGGTCGATGGCATGTTTGATTAGTAGAAACGTGAGATTAATCTTGTCTCGCCCCAGGTATCTCTCGAGATTTTTAGTAAAGCAAGGTCGAGCACTAGATGCTCGTATAGGACAGTGGGAGGTGAATGCCATTTTTTGTTCACGTGCCAATAAACATAACGTCGTCGTCCCCATATGTATCAGTTTAGGTACTACCTTCTCCACCGACGAGATTGGTTCCTTGATACATTTGCAAGTGCACTTGCACGACTCTCATGAGGTGTCCAAGTTATAATGAAATGTGCACCTCCATGATACAGCAAGCGCACCTCCATGATACTTAGCAAGGGGAATTGCACCAACTGACTGCTCGAGAAGCAGAATTCTAGAATTTGTACCAACATGTGGCAGCTGAGAGTACTAGTACTAACGGTACTAGTACGGTCAGTAAGAGTACTTGTCCATGTACTGGAGAAGGCACTAGTGCTGAGCTTCGAGGGGTTTGCTGTGCTTCTGGTGACAGGTTTAGAGTGCTTAAAGTTATAACCTGAATAATACTAATTAGTAATTACTTTAAAAAGTAATTACTTAAGCGTCATGACCTGATCAGCTGATTGTGTTGGGATCTGTGTAGGAAAG
>KV908346.1:425809-430809 GCA_002005505.1 Botryococcus braunii | reverse complement strand
TGTATAACCCACGGAGTGGGAAAATTCCCTGAAAACTTACCCCTTCCTCCTATTTTCCTCCATCAACATCCTCAGCGAAGTCTTTACCATCTGTGTTTGGACAAGCCAGGACTGCATCTGCCGGGGCAATGGTGTGCGGTTTGGATAGGCTTCACTCATTATTATAAATGCTCACAGGAGGAGGGGGGGAAGAGGAGGGGGGTGCGGTGGAGAGATGGGGGGAGGTGGAGCGGAAAGGAGGAGGGTGTTATGGCCAGGACCAGCCAATGGGGCCGTCACTTGCCTCTGGCTGGTCCTGTTGCGACCCACCCTGATTAGCCCTGATTAGATTAGATTAGAGCAAGACACTGGAGGATGACGAAATAGCAGGGGGTCAAGAAGGAAAGGAGCACCAGCAGCAGGAGGCCACGCTTGATCAACAAGGTTGTCTGTTGTCAACTCAGGGAAGACTTGAAGAGTAGCCAGTGCATTGAGGGTACACAGAGGATACCTAACACCTGGCATCCGTGCGCATACCTTTTTTGCACGTGCGTCCTCAGCTCTCTGTTCTTGCGTCCCAGGCTTGAGGTTCTTGTACCCTCGCGTGTAGTTTGCCAATGCCTTCTGCGCAGCCTTCACGGCCCCTCCCAGCGTCTGAGTCCTGACAGTCACCTGCATTTAACCACACTTCTCATTTTATACTCTTTACTCTGTCCTTTTCCTCTTCTGCCCTCCCCGCCGCCCCCCCCCCCCCCCGCCCCCCAAAAAAGAAAGCAATAAGAAATGGCAAAACTAAAAACCTTCTCGTTGATTTTGTTAGAGTGGAGAGGGAAAGTCATCTTCTTCCCGAGCTTTCTTTTCTGTGAGACGTCCCCTGCCTGCCGGAACTCTGCCAAGGCATCTTAGTCCTCAGTGCATTGCAGTCCGGAATTGGCTCCTGGTATGAAGTGTGGGACGACAGATCTGTACGGGATGAATCCTCATGTACTAATTTATCCCTTGAAAGCATGTTGCACTTCCCTCATGCTCACAAAGAGGATGCAGCTGTTGGATATTGCCAAAAGTGGCTCAAAGTGCAAGCATGTGTTGCATCCTTTGAGCACGGACAAAGGCAGAAGGCCCCTACTCCTTTTTAAGAGACTTGTAAGTGTGAGTCGATGGCAAACACCAAGACCCACAGCGTACCTCTTTGTCCAGATTGGTGCTTGCAGGTGGACTAAGGTTACGACATTGAAATACGCATCACCCCATCCCCCCCCCCCCCCCCCCCCCCGGCGGGGACGGCGGGAACCCCCTGTCATGGCGAAGTCCCATAATTTGGAAGGTACACGTACACAGAAACCCCTCCCGTAAAGCATTCACACTACCAGCCTGTTTGCATTTCCACAGACCTTCCTATATGGCGCAATACATGACTAGTCATCTGGTCTCTTCAGCTGCATCAAACTTTGAATCGGAATTGGATATCTAGTGTCGTGGTCACTTCTAGGGATGTCACCAGAAGGGCATGAGGTCGGCAAATTTCTCAGAAACGTTGCAGAGTAGGAGAATTGGAAAAGGGCCCGTACAGCTGCAATAGTGAAAGGACTATACTTGCGTACTTCAGCTTTTGCTCGCCAAAATCTGAATCGACTTCGCCTTGAACCAATTCTTCGTACAATTTCATACTTAGGTGTTGATCGAAGGAACCGCACAATCCTGTGGCCAAGTAATGCACATGACAGTATCAGTGCCTGATGTTGTGGTCTTTTGATGACTCCTCGCATCCATGCTGATTTTTGGGGTGTAAAGCCTCCACAGCCTCAAGGGATGGGCTGCCATACATAGCCATAGTCCTAGAAAACAGCTACACAGCCGTATGGGCAAGCTCCGTGATAGAAACGAGGAAACATGCTGACATCTGGAAAAGAAGCAGACGTCCAGCCGCGCCAGAAGGGCCGGAGAGTACTGCAGTTTGCTTGCGTCCAGACGGGGCCTTAGAACGTTTACAGTCTGTTTTACAAAGTATCACGTCAAAAAACTCCGGAGCAACTCGGCAAGACGGACATCTGAGGAAACTGTTAAACGAAGAGTGCGTTTGATAAGAAAACCTCCCCAATAATCTCGAAAAGACGGTCACATGACGGATGTTCGAAACTCCTTGCCAAATGATCTCAAGATCTGCCTTTCAACCTCCCCATGGGTCTCTTGGACCTAGCGGATCACAGGCTGTCTAGGCACGGGTGAGTTCTGTATATTCCTGCAGAATTCCAGTATATGAAACAACCTAATCACCAAAATCGCAATCATGGGGCGTACAAATGAAAAATAGGCAGGATGATGAACGACTTGCCGAACCATAACAATACGATCACGACAGGGCCGGCTATGGGTCCAGCTGTCTCAGCTATGCTGTGAAGAGGCCCGGCCATGAGTATTCAGCTTTCATGTAACCATATTCAAATCAAGTAGTCGTCGAGAGTGTGCTCAGACCGAACAGACTTGGTCAGAAATGGTGTTCAGTTCTTGCTCTGAGCACGAGATTTTATAAATCATTGTGATTCGCCCTCCCATAATGGAGGTCGGATTGGCAATGATTGTACTGAGACTTGTGACGGCGGTTGTGACCCTCCGCCCCCCCGCCCCCCCCCCATAATGGGGGGGGGAGGGGGCGGCCTTCGCCTCATGGCCAGAATCACGTGTCAGTCCTCCTTACATCCGATGTCGGTATTCCGAAAGGAGTTACATCTTACCCCTTCGTTGAAGGTATAGTCAAATAGATCATCTAACCCCCCTTTACATTGTGGTCCTCTTGTGTTGACAGAAAACTTGGCATACTGAGATGCAACTTTAACACAAAGTGAGGAACCGCCCAGAGACTGGTGCATTCCCATTGCCAACCGTGTCTTATTGATACAGATTACCCTCCTACTTGGGACTCCTTTTCGACAGTTGCTCAAGGCTTGCCCTGTCATGCGCTGCGGCAAATTAATCACCGTTGCTGAGTTGTGAAGGCGGACACTTTGTTTTCTCCCCTTCAACTGGGGATATAACTTGCCTATCTCACATCTGCATGTGAGTCTCTGTTGGGTCCTAAATTATTCGTGGCTGGGCCGGCACTAACACTGGCATGCCACACAATCTGCTCTACCATGGCGTTTGGATAAACACTGCTGGCATAAGGTTCATCGCAGCTCTGGATTTTATCCAAGCTTTCAATTAATCTGGGCGGGGCGCCTCAAATGGTCCAGGGCGCTGTTTTCTACACAAAACACAGATTGCCAGACCCTGCGAAAGACGTACGCGCTTGCTCGCTCGCTCACGCACGCACGCACACACGCACACGCGTGCGGGCGTGCGCGCTCTTGCGCGCACACGCGTGCGGGCGTGCGCGCTCTTGCGCGCGCGCGCGCGCGCACACACACACACACACACACACCACACACACACACACACACACCACACACACACACACACACAGTGCCAAGGTTGACTCCTTGGGCCTTGGGCGAATGCTGCCCTTCACGACTTATGCACCATTTGATGAAAATTAGCGCTGTACCTATCCCCAATTCGCTATGCAGAAAGGCACCCTAGGGCACCCTAGGAAGCTTTAATCATTGTGATACTTTGCACTACGGTGACCTCTGTCCCGATGCCTTTCTTATCCGGGCTCTCCGTGTTTGCCAACTCACTGTTCCCCAGATAGTGAACTTCATCCAGTTTTGAATGCCATGGAATCTGGAAGTGGCCACTTACAGATGCATCCCTAACTTTGAAAACCACCAACATTGCCAGCCCCCAACGCCAGGTCCCCATGCCTCCTCCTGCTGCTTCTGCCAGAAGGACACACCTGGAAGGGACGTCAGAGGACACACAAGCCAAAATTTCATCGATAACACATTGTGATGTGACATCACATGACTAACAGGCCGATACTCTAATGATAACACACTGTGATGTGACATCACATGACGAACATGCCAGTATTATTGTCAATTGCGTCCCCCCCCCCCCCCCCCGCCCACCCCCACTGGGGGTCAGTGGAGGATTTTCAAGTCAGAGAATCTCCTATGTTACCTGTGTCACGTTACAATTAAAGGGGTCAATTGTCACTCCCTGGACGTCAGTCGAAGGTCAATGTACGATTGGGGGTGTGCCTGTATTCGATGAATCCGTTCGATCATTCCGAATGATTCATTCGGCCTGAACTTCGATGCGTGACGTGTTGGTTTATTCTGCATCGAGGCTTGGAGTGGAATCTATGGCTAGGTGCTCGATGCTCTGAAAGGATGTGCACACAGGTAAATGCCACTGGTTAGTTTGCTTAGTTGCTGGTTAAGCTACGTACTTTCTAAAATCGAAGTATTGGTCTCCGGTATGATGATAGTGCATTGCGGCCCAGGGGCCAACATGGGCCCTTGGCCAAAAGTTCGACTATACCGTGTGTTGGTATCTCCAAACAACCAGTGGTATTTGCCTTTAGATTTGAGTGATCCTATGCAACCGATGCAGCACCCCAAATCAAATAATCAAGTGATCAGAAAAATTTTAAGAGGTAGTTCTAATAATCAACGTCCTCGTTTGATAAATGTCCTTAAGGCTTACTTTCTGTCCAAAACAAAGTTCTTTATTGGATTCTGTCATGATGTATCCTAAAGTCGTCTGCAAGCCTTGGGTAAGACGTCGGCGTGGTGACGTATATGTTCTCGCTCACCTTCCCCACCGTGTAGCACTGTGCTTGTCTCTTCGACAGGTGTGTGTGTCAACGGGCTCATTCACACACCCCCCCTCCCCCGCCCCCCCCCCCTCTCTCTCTCTCTCTCTCTCTCTCTCTCTCTCTCCTCTCTCTCTCTCTCTCTCTCTCTCTCTCTCTCTCTCTCTCTCTCTCTCTCTCTCTCTCTCTCTCTCTCTCTCTCTCTCTCTCTCTCTCTCTCTCTCTCTCTCTCTCTCTCTCTCTCTCTCTCTCTCTCTCTCTCTCTCTCTCTCTCTCCTCTCTCTCTCTCTCTCTCTCTCTCTCTCTCTCTCTCTCTCTCTCTCTC
>KV908346.1:413309-420809 GCA_002005505.1 Botryococcus braunii | reverse complement strand
CCCGAGCTATTTTTTCTGTTTTGAAAAGAAAGCTCGGGAAGAAGATGACTTTCCCTCTCCTCCCAAGTGAGACGTCCCCTGCCTGCCGGAACTCTGCCAAGACATCTCAGTCCTCAGCAATTTGCATTGGAATTGGCTCCGGAACTACACAGAGTCTCTACCGGATGAATGCCTCCTGTATTAATTTAGCCCTTGAAAGCATCAGACACTTCCCTCATGCTCCCAAAGACAATGCAGCTGTTGGTTATTGCCAAAAGTTACTCAACGCGCACACATATGTTGCATACTTTGAGCACGGACTTTGAGCAAGGCAGTAGCCCCATACCTTTTTGATGAGATTTGCAAGTATGTGTCGATGACAACACTTAGACCAACAGTGTAACCCCTTATTTCAAATTGGTGCTTAAAGATTGCGGCATTGAAATAAGCATCACCCCATCCCCCTCTCCCCCACCCCCACCCCGAACCCCCTGACATAGCGAAGTCCCGCAATTTTGGAGGTACACGTACACAGAAACCTCTACGGTAGAGCATTCACAGTATGAGCCTGTTTGTATTTCTACAGACCTTCCTCCATGGCACAATACATGACTAGTCATCTGCTCTCTTCAGCAACACCAAACTTTGAAATTATAAAGGATATTTAGGCATGTCATCAAAAGGGCAATAAAGTCAGCGTTCTTCTCATAAATGCTTTTGGAATGTTGGAAAAGGGCCCATACAGCTGCAATACTGAAAGGACTGTATTTCCGTACTTCAGCTTTTGCTCGCCAAAATCTGAATCGACTTCGCTTCGATCCGATTCTTTGTATGATTTGGTACTTGGGTGTTGATCGAAGGAAGCGCACAAACCTGCAATGCACATGTAATCAGAATGAAAGTATCCGTGCCAGCTGTTATGGTCGTTGCCATTTTTGATGACTCCTCCTATCTATGCTGTTCTTATGGGTGCAAAGCTTGCACAGCCTCAAGGGATGAGCTGCCGTACAGAATGATAGCCCTCGCAGAAAAACTTTACAGCCAATGGGCAAGCCACTTGATAGAAATGAGGAAACATGCTGCCTTCTGGAAAATAAGCAGACGTCCACCCGCGCCAAAAGTCCCCGGGAGTACTGCAGCTTGCTTGCCTCCAGAAGGGGACTTAGAACGTTTACAGTCTGTGTTTCAAAGTATCACGTCGAAAAAATTCGGGATCAGCTCGGCAAGACGGACAAGGGAAGAACATTCTGCACGAAGAGTGCGTTTGATACGAAACACTTCTACAAAATTCAAAAATACAGTCACATTATGGATGCTGGAAACGACTTGCCAAAAAAGATTCCGGAGCAGCTTGGCAAGACGGACAACGGACGAAACTTGTGCACGAAGAGTGCGGTTGATACGAAAACCTCCCAACTAATCTCCAAAAAACAGTCACATGACATATGATGGATACTAATTGCCAAATAAATCCAATATCTGACGTTTAAGCTCCCCATGGCTCTCTTACCACCTAGCAGATTAAGGGCTGTTCAGGCACGGCTCCCCGCGAATGATGCCGATTCCTGCAGACTTCCACTACATGCAACGAACTTATCAACACAATACAACTGATAGGGCGTACACATGAAAAATAGGCAGGATGATGTACGACTTGCCGATCCATAACACGATGATCACGACTGGCCCGGCTATGGGTCCAGCTGTCTCAGCTATGCTGTGAAGAACCTTACCCATCAGTATCCTTCTTTCATGTAGCTATAATAGAATTAAATAGTCGTCGAGAGTGTGCTCAGACCGACTGAATGTGGTTGGGAGATACTAGGGATGGCGGTTTGAATGGTGTGGCACGTGCCGGCTCATGCACGCTTAACAGCTTTTCTGATGGCGTTCATGCCCTATTGGCTGGAGAGATTCTTCTCTTCAGTTCCTGCACGTGCTCAGGAGCGTCGAGCACGAGCCCGTACGAACCACTTCTCTCTTCCCTTCAAACTGTTGTTGGAGAGGAAAAGTGAATACATCAGTCTCAGAAACTACTTTTGATTCACGGACGTTACGTACCACGCCGCGGACATGCAGGTACTTTCTGGCGGGCACGGCGCTGTAAACGAAACATCAGAAAATTATATACTGTATGAAACTTGGAATTATCCACGGACTAAGTAGAAAAAAATTCCCCCCCTTAAAGATATCCATCATTCAGAAGAAGACTCCCGACTTCTTCTAAGATCTGATCAGGAAATAACTTCTTCACAACCGGACTCTCATTTAAATAAAGCCATGAATATCTTGTCTACTTTCATTAATTCTGGCGAGAAACGCCCACGTTCCGAAAGTCCGACTCCCGATGATCCCCTTGAGACCACCGTCCTCACTGCCTTGCAGAAGTTTTTGCCATCTCTTGTTGCGCAAATGAGCGAGAAAGTTGTGGATACTTTGAAGGCCACCATTGAGGTGACCGTAGCGGCTGCAGTGGAGCCGCTCAAAACCGAGATCGGACAATTGGCCAGCAGGGTAGGCACTATCGAGGAGCAGTTCACATTTTTGGGCTCCAATATTGATTCCATTCTTGATGCAAAGGTTGACAGCAAGGTCGCAACTCGCGTGGGTACTGTTGATGAGACAGTGAGGGCCACCTATGAGGCCATCGACAACAACGTGAATCACTGCCTCCTCTCCATTGAAACTCTGGAGAGAAAATTCCGCTCTCCACATGCAATCCTTTTCGGGGTTGCGGAGAGTTTGGGGGAGAAGCATCTTGCTGAAGTTAAGACCCTACTTGGCGCTCCTTCGATCTACGAAACTATTCGTCTGGGGAAGCATTCCCCCACTGCTCCACGCCCTCGCCCTGTGCTCATAAAATTTACTTCCGTTGCAGCAAAGCACGCGGCTTATAAAAAAGCCAAGGACCTCCGTCGCCAGTTCAACGTCTCTATGGATGATGACCTTACCCCACAGCAGAAGGCCGCGCGTATGCGTCGCCAACCCGAAGTCCACACACTGCGGGGGGAGGGCTGGATCACTTTTTGGCGCGGAGACCAATTGTTCAAAGTGAAGGCGGGGGGAGCTCCTCTCAAGGTGCCAGTGGGTGCTCCTGCTGCTCCTGCTCATGCTGCTCCTACTGCCGCTCCTGCTCCCACCTCCTCCCCAGCTGCGGGCCTGACCCCCTCTACCTCCTCTGGGGCTGCGGGTCCATCTCCTATGTGTGCTTAGGGATCTGTTGGCCAAGTCCCTCTCTCTATTCTTACTTGGAATGTCCGTGGATTATCCGAGTCTAGTTATGAGCTCCATGACTATGACCGTTTCTTTCCTGCGTTCGATGTAGTACTGTTGCAAGAGACACAACAGAAATACATTGACCCCAACCTTTTCAGGGGCTATCAGCTTTTTTGTTCTCCACCTGAGGTTTCTCATGAAAAGAAAGGCTATGGTTTGCTTATTGCAGTTAAGGTTAGTTCATTATATAGTGCTCAGCTGTGGGCACACACGTCCTCCTCACTCTGGGTATCTTTACGGTTCATGCATGGCACCCATCCCCCCGTCTACTTGGGCAATGTCTATATCCCCCCCTCTGGGTCTCCGTTACTTCAGCCTGTCCCTCTCGCCGCTCGTTACAATGAGCTCTATGGGGTTTTGTCATCCCTGGACGGTTGTGTCTTTGTGGGGGGTGACTTCAATGCACACATTGCATCTGTTTCCACATCTTCTTCGGCAGATTTAGGCCGCTTCTGTGGTCAAGATACTAGTGGCCGCCAACTTGTCAAATTGGCTGATCAGACTGCGTTAGTTATTTGTACAGGCTGTGTCTCAGGTGACTTGCATGCTCCTCCCACCTATAGGGCCACCGCCCGTACCTCTGCGACTAGGCCAGACCATATTTTGGTTTCCTCGTCTCTCCATGCCTGTATCCAGTCTGTTACGGTCGCCACTGAGTTGAAGGGTTCTGACCATTATAGTATCACCACCTCCTTTGCCTTACCCATGCGTTGTGCTGCTATTTCTGACAGTTCGCATTTTGGGTTGCCCCTGCGACAAGTCCATTGGAAAGGGGGTTGTCGTGTAGATTATGTGCGTCACTTGGAGCTTGCTGCTCCCGCCTTGGGTCGTTGTGCTGACTTAGCGTTGGCTGGGCATGTGGAGCAAGCGCTACATACATTATCCGGGGTTTTAGGCGATGCTGCTCACGCTGCAGACATGCGGCTGCATACTGTTCGGTTAGGTTCTCAGGCTAGGACTCGCCCCCATCAGCCGTTTTATGACCAGGAATGTGTTAGACTCAAGCGGGACTGGCGGCGGGCTGGTCGCCTCCACGGGTTTTCTGCCCCCTTGGTACGTGGACTCGAGCGGCACTACCACTCTTATGTGCGATCCCGGAAACGGGCGTGGCTCATGTCCCAGTTAGAAGAGTGTGTTGCTCTCTTTCATACTTGCCCTCGTCAGTTTTGGCGGACCTTCCGTGGCCATCCCCCTTCTTTGCCCTTGCCCTTACATGACCATGAGGTTTGGAACACTTTCATGTCTGAGTTCACTCGGGGGGATATTGACACCCCGGACGAACCCCTTATGCCCTTGTCGGAAGTGGCATATCCGACCACCCTCGTACCCGACGTATCGCTTAACCAACCCTTCACCTTACAGGAAATGGAGGATGCTCTTAGTGCCTTGCACACAGGGAGGAGTGTTGGGTTTCAGGGTTTTCCCTCTGAATTTCTTCGATTTGCCCAACGCCCCCCGGACCCCCAAACTGGCCGACAGGACCCCCATATCCTGGCACCGATTCTGTTAACCATTGTCAATGCTATGTTTCAGGCGGGGACAATTCCCCCTCATTTCAATGTGTCCCGGGTGGTCCCCGTGTTCAAACCAGGGGCAAAGGACGCTCTGGATCCGGCGAATTACCGCCCTCTTGCTGTCCCTGAACCCTTCATGCGGCTGTACGCCACCCTGTTGAACACTAGGCTTATTCGGCACGTGGAATCCAAGGGGTTGCGCTGTCAGGCCCAAACGGGGTTCCGCCCGGGCTTCTCCACATTGCATCAGCTTTTTGCGATCCAACACTTCATTGACCTTGCTACCAAAGATCACCCCTTATTCTTATGCTCTTTAGATTTAAGTAAAGCCTATGATCGGGTTCCTCGCCCACTTCTTTGGGAGGCCTTAACTCGGGTGGGGGTACCGGACCAATTCTTGGCTGCTGTTAAATCTTTATATGAAGATGCCCAAGTCACTTTATGTGTAGGGGGCACCTCTGGGGAGCTCCTGAAGCCTCAGGTCGGTATCCTCCAAGGGTCCCCTATAAGTCCTACTCTGTTTGGTCTTTATTCGGATGGTCTGATTCGTTATATTGAAGCTCGGTGTCCGGGTGTGGGACCCGCCACCCGGGATGGTCGTTGTGTCCCTATTCAAGGTTATGCTGATGATTATACACTCCAGGCCAAGTCCCTGGAGGAGTTGCAGGCTCACCTTCTCCCCGCTGCTTCAGAGTGGTGCCAGTCCGCACGTATGCGGGTGCGTGTTCCTAAGTGCCATGCCATGGTCTTCCCCCCCTCGAAGGAGGCCCCCCCTCCCGTGCTGTATGAGGGTCAACCCCTGCCTCAGGTGACCCAGGCTCGTCATTTAGGTGTCATGCTTTCTACGGCTTCAGGCATTGGGGCCACCTTTGGCCATTTACGTGGCAAGATGTGGGGGGCCTGGTCTACTATTAGCACGCGTTATGGTAACCTCAAATGTGCCACCTCGATCGGTATTCTCTTGCGTCTCTTCTTAGCATGTGTGGTGCCTGCCTGCTCATATGGGTGTGAGGTTTGGGGTCTACGGGTGTTTTCCCCATCTTCCACTCGGCCCTCCGCTAAGGATTTAGAAAAGGATTTTCTTACTATGTTACGGATGATCCTTGGGGTTCGTCAAACGGTCCGCACCGATGTGCTCCTTGCTGAGGTTGGCGTTTGGCCCCTTCATCATATCTGGTTCAAGCGTGTGGTCACCTTTTGGAACTCTCTGGTGGATCTCCCACCCGACCACTTGTATGCACGTATTCATAGGGACTCATGCTACTATGGCGTAACGCCTCGTTCCCCGTCCTGGGCGGGTTCTTTTATCGCTGCCCTTCGCCGCTTAGGTTACCCCTATGCGGCTGATTGTCAGCGCCCGCAGCCCGTTGATATGGATACCTTTTTAGCTCTCATTAGGCAGGCCAATACCCTCCCTGTGGCCTCTCTCCATGTCTCCCCTCGGTTAGCCCCTGCTGATCCCCAGCTATGTACTTATGTGCGGTGGTTTGCCCGCCCCACTAAGGCTCAGCGCTCCCGCCTCCTTTATCTGTCTCTTGATGTTGCCAAGGTCCGGCTCTTTCTCAGGTTTCGTCTTGGTGTTCATGGCCTCCCCATTGACATGGGCCGCAGACAACGTCTTCCGCGCCTTCAGCGCCTGTGTGATATGTGTGGCTCCTCTGTGGGTGATGAACACCACTTTGTCTTTCACTGTCCCGCTCTTACTGCGGTGCGGGACCGTTATCCCCACTTGTTTGTGGGTCCTTCTAGATCTCTTCGGCAGTTCATTTGGCACGCTGACTTGCGTGCGGTCGTCTCCTTTATCTCGGATGCATTCCAGGCTCGTGCTGATTTACGCCGGCTACGGTGACTTGGCCGCAGCCACGTCTGTGGCTGCCCCCCCCCCTATCCCCCCTTCCTTCCCCTTTTCGTTTGCTCAGTTATGCCTTCGCTCTTCGCTTGGCCACTTCTTGTGGTCAGTTCTTCCTAGTTTTGGCTTGTGTGTGTGTTGTGGACATCTCATCATGCCCTCGTGGCTGGACAGATGTAACTTCTTCTTCTTCTTCTTCCCGTAAACAGAAGAAGGGGCAATTTTTCGGTCCTAATTAGAAAAAAGATGGAACTTTTAAGTTCCATCTTTTTCTCAGATTTGCATCATGATAGTGCTGGCTGATCAGCCAGCACTAGCGCTGGCACATGCTGCATATATATGGATATATATATCTATGTACCGGTATATAGGTCCTCTATATCTATAGAGGAAGATCTTGTGTCAACAGAAAAGTTGGCATACTCAGATCTATCTAAACACAAAACTGAAGAACCGTCCAAAGCTGGTGCCTTCCCATTGCCAACCGTGTCTAGATGATGTATATGTGAAGTTACATAGGAGGACTCCTACTTGGGACTCCTGTCCGTCAATTGCTCAAGGCTTGCACTGCTATGCGTTATGGCAAACCAATCACCTGATGAGTGGTGAAGGCGGACACTTTGTTTGGTCTCCTCTTGAATTGGAGATAGAACATGCCTAACTCCATCTGCAGGTGATACTCTGTTGGGTTCTTCATTATTCGTGGCTGCGCCGGCACTGACATTAGTGTACTAGTGTAGTACTGGCATGCCACACGATCTGCTCGTCCTTTTGCGTTTGGAAATTGGACCAATTAGATCAAGACTGCGTGCATGAGATGCATCGGGACACTGGGTTTTATAAACTATAAATATTCAAACTTTCAATTGAACTTTCAAACTT
>KV908346.1:398309-408309 GCA_002005505.1 Botryococcus braunii | reverse complement strand
CCTTTTGAATGCGAATATGGATACCCCTAAAAAGACACACAAATGGCATATCCTTGCCTCGATGCAGTTCTATCAAGGCATGATATTGCTGTCCACAAAGTTAGAGAATCGAAGAAATGTTTCTCCTAGGCTGTCGACCGGACGATGGAGATCAAAGCCTCCAATCTCTCACCTCGGGCTCATCCATGAGATTGAGACTTGCTGTTGTCTTGCCCCCAAACTCCATGTCGGTGAAAACTTTCCATCTCGCGAGATCTTTGTTTGTGTGGAAGCTGTAAAAAAGTTTCTCTGCTGACGGAAAGGGAAATCGCACTGCTCAACCACAACTATTTAGATCATTAGCATGTGGAGATTGCAACGGCTTTTAATTGCAAAGAGTGTGACTTACGCATGTCAAAGAAGGACCTTCGATTGCCGACTTGTCGGAGCACACTCTGACTGAAAACGGCAGCGGCTAACATTTCTATTTCAGCCAGTATCCGTTTGATCTTGAAAACTGTAGAGCTTGCAAAGGTCAGCCAATAATACTGCCCGACCACGCAATAAACTTCCGTACTTTACATGAGAAGTCTGACATGTTGGGATCAGTCCTTGGACAACCTCCAAAGAAGATGCTGACCCTGCAAACAACCGATGGACAATGGTCCACAAAGTATAATTAGCTTGAAAAAGGGAAAGAAAGTGAAAGTTCTTGTTTTTGAGAGATAATTAGGACCTGTGATGCGGTCCTAATTATCAAGATAGGATGTCCCGATCCTCGATTATCCTGATGGTCCCTTCACTCCTCACGGGGGCCTCAACTCCAGGAAAAGGAAACACAAAAACAACTGTTACATCCAGGACCAGCCACAGGGAGTCAACTTGGTGGCTCAATTTGAAAGGAAGCACCAAGAAGGGAAATTGAAATATATGGGCACTTGAGTTATCTGCACAGATGTGCCTATTCCGGGGCCCCCTTAAATGTGGTAGGAAAATGTGGAGCAAATCCTAATGTGCCAGCGATGTGGGCTTCAAACCCAAAACTCCCGGCACCTTCTCTCCATATCTGTTTTTGAACCAGTGGAGCCACTCTGAAGAGCTTAACAAACGCAAAGGAAGTACATGTTTTCTCATATCAAATCTGTTCTCGAGCCATTCCAGGGCCGTGTGGGCTAACAATCCCGGTAAGCCGGCCTGCCCTTGAATATGTTGCTGTTTGGTGATGGATATCAAGATGGATACTACTCTTACATGGGAGCTTACACAATGAGAGCTTACACTTTCCTTTACTTTCCTTTCCTTTCCTTTCCTTTCTTGTCCTTTCCTGCTCTCTTCCTTTCTTTCTCTTTGTGGAGGCTGCGCTCTGCTACTTAAACGTAGACGGAGTGCACTTCTCCGGGCTAAAATTGTGATTTAACTGTACAAGGACCGTGGTATACTAGGTGCTCAGTGCCTTGAAGATTTAACCCAAGCTGCTGCCCTTGAGAAGGCCATCAGCAGAAGAAAAGGCTATTGGGTTATACCCAGGGGAGCTCGAGCACATTAACTCCTGGACAAAACCTGATGCATTGGAACCAAAAAAGGTTTTATTACATACTTGTGAAAAGCAGACACTTTGACATCTCCCCTTACATTGTTCTGTGGTCTGTGTTTCTAATCCTTGTGATGCAACAGATAAGGCTGACACGGCAATTCATTGTCGGGCATTCCAGAATATATCCATCATTGTAGGGCGTCCCATTCCAGGAAATTTGTTAGGGAGGGATAGTGCGTGCACACATGTACTCCATGTACATGGAGTCCTCACAGTCCATCGGCAGCTTGCTTTTACTTTCCAGTTCCAATTTTGAGGGTGCCGCCTTGCATTAACTTCAGCAATTGCGGCATATGCAATGCATTGCCATTGCGGCATTTGTGATATGATGGGTTTTGGGATATGATGGGTAAGGTCTAAACTTTACTCAGGCCAATATGAAGGTATAAGCCAGCTGGAATTGCAGTTGTTGAGGAATTGAAATATAGATTCGAGCATGACCATTGAGACATGAAGGCTGGGGAGCTGGTATCGTCAGTTGCAGCATAAAAGTCGGATATCCATGAAGAAATAAGAACAGCACTACCACCGGGCCAACCAAGTTCCAGTGTGTACACCACATGTGGTGTTCTTCTGGAACTCTCTGGTGGATCTCCCAGCCGACCACTTCTATGCACGTATTCATAGGGACTCCTGCTACTATGGCGTTACGATTCGTTCTCCGTCATGGGAGGCTTCTTTAATGTCAGCCCTTCGCCGCTTAGGGTACCCGCTATGAGGCTGATTGTCAGTGACCGCATCTCGTTTGTATGGATACCTTTTGAGCACTCATTAGGCAGGCCAATACCCGCCTTGAGCGCCTGTGTGATATGTGGGGTTCCACCGTGGGTGATGAACACCAGTTTGTTTTTCACTGTCCCGCTATTACCCCTGTGCGGGACCGTTAGCCCCAGGTGTTTGCTGGTCCCTCTAGGTCTCTTTGGCAGTTCAGTTGCCACGCTGATTTGCTTGCGGCTGTATTATTTATCTGACATGCATTCCAGGCTCGTGCAGATTTACGGCGGATGCGGTGACTTGCTCCCCCCTCCCCCCCCCCCCCCCCCTCTCTTCTCTCTTCTCCTTTGCGTTTGCTCCATTGTGTTTCCAGTCTTCGTTTGGCTACCTCATGTGGTCCGTTCTTCTTTGTTTAGGCTCGCGAGTGTGTTGTGGACATTTTATCTGCCCTAGTGGCTGGACAGATGTAACTGCGACTGATATGCAGGTATTTACTTTATAATTAAGAGTGAAGCCTATTCTAACCGCATTCCCGAAATCCGTCATGCAGGGACGCGGAATTTACTTTGTACTCGTGCAACTTCTTCTAGTGAACTGTTCCACCGGGCTGGTACTTTAAGGCCCAGGTCCACGGACCCTGCCTCCGCTGGTCGCGCTCGACGAAACCGAACGAGGCGGCGCGGTAGGGAAACGCGTGGACTTCTAATGCACAGGATCCAAGGCAATTACTATATCTCACGTGGTCGCAGACCGTTAAGAACTGTCCGAATTACGAAAACGTGGCCGTTCTCTGTAGTCACATCTAGGATCGGCCGGTGTGCTATGTCGGGCAGAGAAGGGGCGACCACCACCTGCGGATTGAGTTCATATGATGGATGCCTATGTTATGAAAGGCACCTCAGCCCCGTAGATGGGTTCCCAATGTTGGCTATCAATGGGGAATTTACTGAGAATTGCTGATGGCTTTTGTCGGGAAGAAACATGGTCCTCGGATCGCTGTGATCGTGTTCACGGCAATCACATCTGCAGTTGCTTACGCAAGAGACATTCATGTCGGGGGCATATATGGATGGAAGGGTGGTGTTGTTTATGATAAAGTCCATGCTGCCGTTGGAGACATACTGGTAAGTTTGGGTACCTCGTCGGCCATCCCGGTTGCACGGAGAGACGTTCCCTCACCAAATGTTTTTTTTTTCTATCGAGTATTTTGGGCTCGGATACTCATTCTTTTCGTTTAAAACTCCTCAATTAAGTAGAGTAATTAAACAGCAGTAGTTTGAGTCTGCTGTTGCTAGTAAACATCCACGCAATTTCTCGTTACAGAGTCTGGCAATCATGAAGTAAGATAATCGTTTTTTGGGAAGTAATCTTCGATACTTTCAAGTTAGAATGAGGCTGTGGGACAGGAAGAGAGGGTAAAGGGTGCGGTGCATATTCCTAGGGTCTCAGGGGATTAACAACGATTTTGATGAGCATGAAAACAATGAGTCATATTCATAGTTAGCCTTGTTGATTACAGATCTCAGAGACTTTGCTTCAGGGCATTGGCCTTGACATCAGGCATATTGCACAGGTTTTTAAGCACCAACAAGGGCAGCCTAATGTTGTTATGCTGCCGGAGCCCAACTGCGAAACTACTAATGTATCATTCCCTCTTGATGCCTTGCCACACCGACCAGATATCACTGTTTGGAAGGCTTCCCAGCCGGGGCCGTTCTACTTCTCGACTACCATGTCTCAGCTCTGTGACCAGGGGATGCTTCTTTCAGTGAACGTTACGCACAAGGTCTCCATTGAAGGTAAGATTGCACTTGTATAGTCAACGCGTATCTGGCTGCCCGAAGTGGCTGATGCTTGGCAGTCCCATTGTTTGCCTCTGAACAATAAGGTTTGAAGCCTCATTGTTCGAGACATTGTATGCTTCATACTTATGTCATGCTTTCAACATTTGTCCATTTTAGTCTGTCTTTCAGTAAGAGCTGGTCTTACACCAGGTCGTGCGAGTTGCTTGAGAGGAGCTTACTTGGGGAAGCTTGCCGTTTGCATTTGACTTCATTGCATGGTTAAAGTATAGTTCTCTTGCAAAGTACTATAGATGTCTTGTAAAAGATGATCGAGTTTGCTAGGTTCTTTCAAAAACCAATCTTGTTGTTATGCATGCTTGGGCTGCCCCCAACCAAATATGACGTCAGGCAAGATGTTTTGTGGAGGCAGATGCGGAACATCCCGCTTGCGTCAGCCCTCAGACAGACTGATTTCTCATCTTAAACTTTCATAACTGACCTCAAGACCAAGATTTTACCGCAAGTCACTGGCTTACCAGAACTCCGGCTTTCAGTTCACCTTAGATGCCATGCCTGTGAAATGCACGCCAAATACCAGCAGCAGCCTCTTGGGTTTCATCAACATGCACTTGATTTTGACACTTTGCGTGCTCCCGGGACTCAGGGGGTAATGCCAGCCCCCGCTCCAAAGGCCGCATGCCGCACCTGAATCGGCACCCTGAAGGCCATTGCCTCCTGCCAGAGCCTGTGTCATCCGACAACACAACCTTCAATATCTCTTGTCGGAGTGGCGGTTGGCGCGTGAAACCAGGCGAAGTTGTGATCTCTTACAGGCATCTGCCAAATGCGTACCCTGGCAACCGCACAGTTGTTGTCATAAGCCAGAGCCTTCAGATGGTGGATGTGCACGGGGCGCCCGTGCCTCCAAGCCACATCTTTGTGCGCCACTTATACGGCGACGGGCTTTTTCTCCCGGGATCGGTCCGCCCCTTTGCTTGCTTTCTCTCTCTCTCTCAAAGGCTTTACTTGGTTTCCAGGCACACCCAGCAAAACTTCACAGCCACTTCTGATCTCGCTCCATCACCAGGCTACCTTGATGAGTTTATAAAAGGAGCAACTTTCTCCAATTCCACATAGATGAAAGTCAGAAAGCACTAATTGAGGATGCAGTTGCAGCTTGACCCCCATTTATTGATGGTACAGGTTGTTTTATTGTATTGGCAACTTGAATGTCCTAAGGGAACCAAGCTGCCTGGTAGGTCTCAATTACTAATGTGCTGGCGGATGGATGTTGCACAGGGGGTCGTTGGGAGTGGATTTGCTTTTCCTCCGTTGCCGTTTCCCTTTGCAATGGTTTTGAATACAAGCATATTCGAAGACCCCAATCGCAGGTAAGCCGGGGGCAAGTGAGACCAAATTCGCATGAATGCTTGAAGATCCCAATTGCTGCAGACACATGACAATTCCTTACTTGCCTACTTCAATGAAAAACGCTTTTCATACCAAAGCCTTAGACACCGTTCTTCAATCTGAGGGCAGTTGAGGGAGAGGTGGACTTTCCTTCTTGGGCACCATAGGACAGGTGAGGACAGTTGAGCTTGATCACTGCAGGCTCGTGAAAGTGGAGATGATGGACATCGAAGGCGTGAAGCAGTCATCTCTGCAGGCCTGCCGCGAGTGCTGGTGCGAGGGGGTCTCACGACCTCAGCCCAACAGAAGAGTCCTATCAGATCTTCATGAAGACACCGGCACGCACACTACAATCCTGCAACGAAGCCTTAGGGAGTCGGGGACTGGCCTCTTAAATAAGGCAGAGCTAAAGGCTGCTGTCTTGTCTGTGCAAGGGCAGAATTCCAGTAGAGAGCTTCACAAAGGGACTCCCCTCCTAGGGGGCTCTCCGTGCTGCTCCTCTATGAATTGCCCTGTTGGCCGAGAGCATCCCCGTCGTGCCTCTCTGGTCCACATGATGCTGAATGTAACATTCAGGTGCTTGGCACTGACCTCATCCGATTCTTAACCCATGAGAGACTCCCTCTGGGCCCTGGGCATCTGTGTCCATGTTCTTTTTGGCAGCATTCTTATAGTGTGCGTCACGTATTCTTGGTTTGACGCCCTGGATTCCGCTTCTGTATGCATATTTGGGGGTGCTTGTAAGGCCGAGCCACGAGGGACCTCCCCTCTTGTATGATCTTTGTCACTACGTAGCCCTAGTAGTATCACATACTTTTTGCAGGGGGCCCTTCAGTGGGCCGTTTCCGAGGGGAGGCAGTGGGAGGGAGATAAAGCAGAGCAGGTGAGGGAGGCCAGGGGGATTGGGCTGGGCGAGAGAGGGTGAGAACCCTACAAGTGACAGCAGCGCACACAGACATGCAAAGGGAGGATCAGAGGGAGCGAGCGAGCGCCCGCATGCATGGGCGGGGGGTGGGGGGGGGTGGGGATGGGGGAGGGAGATGCGGGTGAGAGGAAAAGGGGGCAAGCCTTGCGAACTTGTGTGCTGGCGGATGAAGGCGTGGTGGCTGGGTTGCTGTACTGCGCATGCATACATGCATGTTGTTGGATTGTCACAAGTCTCATCCATGAGGGCCGCAAAGAGTGAGTGAGTGTGTGTGTGTGTGTGTGTGTGTGTGTGTGTGTGTGTGTGTGTGTGTGTGTGTGTGTGTGTGTGTGTGTGTGTGCACGTGTGTGTGTGTGTGCGCGCGCGCGAGCACACGCGCACGCTCTCACGTTTGATATTTCTGATATATTGTCATGTCTTAGTCTTGTTTGGGCATGCAGGCTCGTGAACAAGTTGGACGTTGGTAAACTGACGCCCGTGCATACCCACTTATTAGATGTCACTGGGGGCGAGGTTGAGTATGATGTCAGCCGTGATGAGAAAAAACAACTTCATAGCCTGCAGGCGGAAGATACGATAGACAGTCGCTGCCCTCAGACAGAAGTGTTTCGTGTGGTTCGATGCCTTGCACATCAGCGAAATGGTGTGCTCTCTCAAACGCTTGTCAGAGACACTTTTATGGATGTTGTACTCTCCCTGCCCTCCGATGTTTGTTTGGGGTTATTTTTTGGGTCTTAGAAATACGGGGGTTGGGGGCGATGGTGAGTGACGGTTTTAGAGTATTTTGATGGCCTAGATGGCACCTGAAAACTTTGCATTGCATGGAACTTTGTTGTTGCTCTGCCCTGCTTTGCCTTTGCATGGGCATGGAGTTTGCAATACTGATGGGAGAGCCTGCAGGATCATGTCCTTGCTGCTGTGTGTTCTGAAGAATCTCTAAACTTTTGTTTACATAGGGATGCATAGATAAAACACTTCTCTGAGCACTTCGCTTGTCATGTGCTGATAAGAGGACCATGCAAACAAAGTACAAGACTTCCTCACTTCCTTTTGCTGTTTGCAACACAGGTGGCAGGTGTGTGGATCTCCTCGATGTTGAGTCCGGCAAAAAAATATGCTCTTCATGTCCTGTATACAACTCGGGATCTGCAGGTGATGCCTTTCTCCCTGTCACCTGGCCAGCCTTCTGGAAGAACAGACTGCCAAAGTCTCTCGTCTTGTACATGAAGATTGTTCTTAGTCATTCGGAATTGCAGCATCTCCTCCCATGCACCTTGCCAGCCACTTGGAAGAAAAGACTGCCACATGGTCCTGCCTTGTATATGAAGTTGGCTTTTAGTCATGCGGCATCTTCTTCCTTGCACATTGGCAGTCATTTGGAAGAACAGACTGCCGCACAGTCCTGCGTTGTGTATAAAGAGTCTACTTTTAGTCATGTGGCATCTTTTCCCTTTCATGTTGCCAGTCATGTGGAAGAACAGACTGTCACATGGTCATGCCTTGCACATGGAGATTGCTTTTAGTCATGGAACATCCCCCTCATATTAGGAAGAATGCCTGTTACATGGTCCTGTCCTGCGCACGAAAATTGCTTTTAATACCTTCTCCCTTGCACCTAGCCAGCCATTTGGAAGGACCACCACTTGGTCCAGCCTTTTAGATGAAATTTGCGTTTAGTCATGGAACACCTTCTCCCTTGCATCTAGGCAGCCACTCGGAAACCAGACCGTCACATGGTCTGGGCTTATAAATAGAGATTGCTTTTAGTCATGGGGCATGTTCTGTCTCACGCCTACGACACGTAGCGAGCCCTTTGGAGGAATTGACTTCCAAAGCGTCTTCACATGTTGTAGCAGAGTAAGAACCTGATAGACTACTTACTCAAATCCCATGACTCAAAATAAATCTTCCTTTACAATGCAAGAGACTGCTGTACAGGAAGGTGGCAGTTGTTTACTGAGCTGTGTAAGCACTCCAATATGCCATTTTCAATGTGTGCCAAAACATGCATGGCCATGGGACGACACATGTCTTGCATGGTGGCTTCGAGACGCCAGTGGCATCATGCCACACCTCTCATGTCAATACCTGGTTATTGTGTTGGAACACCACAGCTGAGGCAAGTGTGGTCCTTGCCCTTTGTGCACAGAAAGGACGAGTGCCGTTGAAGAGGATAATTTAGTTGGCATGCAGCATGAAGACTTAGCTACGCCTTACATGTTCAGACCTGGGCAGCGGGTTCGATTGGTATCAAAATATTCTGCGCAAGAATCGCATTATGGTGTGTTGCCCACCTCTTTGCTTATGGACGAGCTGTTGCGGATGGCGAGCCTATCTATCTCTTAGCTGTGCGGGCGATATACTGTACGTTTGCAACCAAGGAGCTCGAGTAGTTACTGGCTTTACGCCTGCAGAGTTTGTGGAGCACCTCTTGGGCATCTCTTAATGGAACCCGTTGGCCTCCGCTAGCGAAGAAGTTGGGGGGGGGTGGGGGGGGGGGTTCTTATAAGTGCCTCTCTTTCAGCTGTCGCCATGCTGGTTGTGAGCTACATTGTATATCATACATTTACGCATTCGGCTCATCTTCAGTACCAATCTTGAAATGAGGGGTATTGGATGTATGAAAAGTCTCGAGGGGGCATGTAGCGTGTGTGCTCAGTGACTTGATTTCCATCTGCGATGTTCATCACATGGCTACAAATTACTTACAACAGGGATTCCTTAGCCTTGAGCTTGCCTTTCCAGTCTTGTGATGAAACTTGGAAAGCCAACAGGGAGGAGGTGGTTATGGTTGCAGGGGTGACGGGACTGATGATTTTATTCTTAGCAGGCTGGAACGAGTCCTGCCCTGGACCAGAGCCCCTTCATGGTATAGTCCGGACATTGCATCCTTGCCTGCCTGCCTGACCTTGGCTTCCTGCCTGACTTTGCTTGCCTGTCTGACTGACGTTGCCTGACTGTCTGACTGTGTCTGCATCCCTGCCTGCTTGATTTTGCCTGCGTTGCTCCACCTAAAGCCAAATTTTCCTGCTTTTCTGGCGTGCCTGTGTGTGCCTGCCTGTCTTGACTTTGCGGTCTGCTCGGCTCTGCCTTCTGCTGCTTGCTACCTGCCTGTGCCAGGGGCAAACCAACCATGTGCCTTCTACCATAGTAATGTGTGTAAGGACTCAGGATAGTTAGTAATCCTGCGCACCTTGTATAGTTCATCTTCAAGGGTACATTTATCATTCCATTCCAGTCATATCAAGTCGTTGGCTTCCGTGCCTGAAGCTTGTCAATCTGTCCCAATCATGTCAAATCATTGGCTTAAGCCTGAAACTTGAGTTTCATTCCAATCTTGTCAATCACCGGGTCTCCCTCATTGGAGCTAGGAGGCCTTAGCCGAGTCCCAACAGGCTCCCGCCGCTTGTTTAGAGCCCGTTCTATTACCTTTGTGTATCTGTTGAAACATGGGAGTCTTAAGTGTGTGCTTTATTGAACAACCAACATCTCCCATATTTTAGATTTGCATGGAGATTCTGCTTTCTTGATCATTGAAGAACACACACATCGAAAAGTCCTTTACAAAAGGGACGTCTACGAATGTGTTTGCGG
>KV908346.1:383309-388309 GCA_002005505.1 Botryococcus braunii | reverse complement strand
CCCCTGCCTGTTCCATTTGCCTATGCCTGCTGTTTGTTCCTGCTGCCTCTGCCTACTGCCTGTGTCCGCTGCCAGTGCCTCCTTCCTCTGCCTGTGCCTGGTGCCTCTGCGTGTTTCCGCTGAGTGCTCCTTGTTCCTGCTGCCTGTGCCTGTTGCCTTCGCCTTCTGCTTGTGATGCCCTGCTGCGTAACCGACTGCTGGATGTGCGTGCTGCCTGTGTTGCCTGCTGCGTTCAGACCTGCTGCCAGCTGCCTTTTGGACCAATGCAATCACCTGTGCATTTAGTGCTGTCCTGGGGAGATTTCTTATTACTTCAGAATGGGGCGAGCAGGCATCCGCTGGAATGTGGCGGCTCCCTCCACCACTTGAAGTATCTAGGTAGAACCTCTTTGATGTCCGCTATCTCTGTCTGTACATGCATATTTCCTTCCTCTTTTCTACCTCTTCGCATTGCAGCTTCTTCCTAAATGTCTTTTCTCAACCTGTGTGCGTGCAGGAGAGCGCGCGTGCGGATGTGTGTGTGTGTGTGTGTGTGTGTGTGTGTGTGTGTGTGTGTGTGTGTGTGTGTGTGTGTGTGTGTGTGTGTGTGTGTGTGTCTCGGCCTGTCTGTCTGTCTGTCTGTCGGTCTGTCTGTCTACATGCGTGCGCACGCCCGTGATGCTGCATGCGTGCCTGTGAGTAAAGTCTGTTCCAGCGTTTCACAAGACAGTAAACAAGGACTTGGTAGTGATTTGGCTGAGGTGGTGGGGTGCAGGCCTTTTCATGCAGAACTACACACATTACAGGCCTCCTTTACTACAAAACAGATCCGTTGACTTGCTTTACGTGAGCTCATCAACTGAAGGTCCTTGCCCATCCATTGCTTCCGACTCCAGTTTTCTCTCTTCCCCCCTGCCACACAGCCTTGCTGTTGCGTTGTGCTCCATCGGGTGCTCTTCCAGTCACGTGGCCCTTATGCCACCATGTTGCCCCATGTGTGTGTGTGTGTGTGTGTGTGTGTGTGTGTGTGTGTGTGTGTGTGTGTGTGTGTGTGTGTGTGTGTGTGTGTGTGTGTGTGTGTGCGCGCGCGCGCGTACATATATGCGTGCGCGCGCATGCTGTGAGCATGTGCGTGTACGAGTCCATTGCGTTGGACACTGTGTGAAGTAGTATGCCGTGTTTTCCGGTGCAGGCAAGATGGATACTCCTTTTAACAGCATCCTGCAGCAGCACCACAAAGCCCTGCTGGAGAAGCTGAAGGAAATGCAGCAGTACAGCCACAACCTCAACATCAGCATCCTCAATGAGGACGACTTGCCTAACCACTCTGCTCTTGTTGCAGCTCTTCAATCTGCCAAGGTACGCGCAGCATGATGAGACTCTCCCTCTAGAGCGAGATCTCCCAATCCATGCCAGGATTTGTTAAAAATAAGCCTTATTAACCTGCATTCGGTAATGCTGTGTCTCACCACCAGCTCAGTGGGCAACCCAGAATGGCACAGGTTCTTTGGTGACATCTAGAATCTGTGTGGCACTTTGTGCAAATGACATCTATCTCATGGTACACATGATGTTAATCACATGGCCGCACATGACATCTATAACATGGTGCACACGGCACATATCACGTGGTGCACATGGTGTTTCTCATAGGGTGGACCCGACATCCATCACAATGTGAACATGACACCTTGCACATAGGTAGAGTCTGTCACAGTCCCTCCTATGGGTCACAAGGCATCTCGTACAGGGTTGCGCATCTTTGTCATGACTAATAGGGTCTGGAGGTGGCCAGAAGGCTTGAGGTCAGCCTTCTAGGGCTTGTGGAATTGCATTGATTCCTCCATGAAAAATGGCACATGGGACCCATGTGCTGCTGGGTTTGGACGTCTAAAGTGTTTGTCAGGCTCGAGAAGCTGTGCGCACCAAGCTTCATTTGCATCTGAGATTGGACACCTGATCTCGCATGTGGGCTTGGGAATTTGTGCAGTTGGTTGTCAGCCCATATGGACTTGCAGAATGGAGCGACCTGGACTTCGATGCCATGCTTAATGGGTGTCTCTTGTTCAAGCCCAGAGCTGGCTCTCTGATGGCGTTTCCCGACGTTTTTCACCCCGATGAGGCTGTCATTGAGGTGGCGGTCGACTGGAAAGATTTGGACCGTCGAGTTCAGGACTACATAAGGGTATGCTGCTTGTCTCCCCCCCCCCTCTCTCTCTCCCTCTCTCTCTCCTCTCTCTCTCTCTCTCTCTCTCTCTCTCTCTCTCTCTCTCTCTCCTCTCTCTCTCTCTCTCTCTCTCTCTCCTCTCTCTCTCTCTCTCTCTCTCTCTCTCTCTCTCTCTCTCTCTCTCGATTTCTCTCTTTGTGCGTGTATGGGAATATGTGTGCGTGTTTGTTTGTTTTTTTGGGGGGTGGGGGGGGGGTTGTGCGCATCGCACATATATGGCTGCGCAGATCCACCCTAAAAGTCTATACATCAGGTATCTATGCTCTGGAGGGAGGGTTCAAGGAAACTCCAGTTCCAGTTTATATTTTATGGCAGAGACGAAGTTCCATTTCGATCCTATGTGAGTTACCATTGATTTCATGGTGTTATCACTTTCCCACAAACGGACTTCGGGTGTCTTACCTTGTCCTGCATCCCAGTACTGAAGTTGCTCCATGAATGGGCAGAACCCGAGGGAAGCACAGCGCAAAGCTTGGAGGGCGGCACGGGACCTTTTGGAGATGTCGGAACCGCACCGCTATGCCGACTTTGTTGATAGGCTCCTTCTTTCGGCCCTGGAGGGCGTTCGCCAGCACCTGCGCCCACGTCTGGGCCATGAACAGGCGGGAGAGGCTCCCAAGCTGGATTCCCAGGGTCTCCCGGAGGAGACCCAGCAAAGGCCGAAGGAGATTTCCAAGAAAGAGGCTTTGAAGATGTTCGATGAGGGGGTTACCGCATGATGAAGGGCCTTGAAGACTTCTATCGAGGCGGTTGAGATGTTTCATGAGAGCGGGGTCAGCTGTTGAGGCCGTGAAGGTTTTTGCAGTTTGTGAAAGGGTTCGATAAGAGCGGGGTTGCATGATCGACTGTGCCTACCACAGCTAGGGTTTTGCAGTTGGTGCAAGGGTTCGATAAGAGCGGGATTTCTTGATCGACTGTGCCTACAACATCTGGGGTTTTGCAGTTGGCGAAAGGGGTCGATAAAAGGGGGGTTGCTTGATCGACTGCGCCAACCACAGCTGGGGTTTGGAGGCCTTACGAATCACTGATGCTCCTTGCCCGGTGAGTCTTCTTGCACGCAAATGAAGTTTTATCCTCGATCCAGGCTCGCTTCTTGTGACTGCATTTTGCGTATATACGTTTGAGTTGGGCCAGAAGCAGTCTCAAGTTGAGATGGCATCCGGTCTTTAGGAGGGTCCTCCTAAACTTGCCCGGCCTTCTTTATCAAATTCAGTAGGGATTAGAGATCATGCGGCCTGGCCATGCGTGCGTCTGGTTCCCTTTCTGCGGATGATGGTCTGGCTAGCTCTGTTCAGCCTGACCAGGTGCTTGCCTGGCCCCAGCTCCGAAGCTTGCAGACATTGAGCCTTTCAGTAGGAATGCTCCGTGGTGGCTAAGCGTTTGTTCTGAGTTTTAACTTATTCCGAGTATTCAGGGATGCTGGCTGTCGAAGCGGCAAATGTGTACTGTCTCAAATTAAAGCTTTGCTGGCCTCATGATTGTTACGCAGTGCGTGATCGCTCATGATGAGAATCTCCTTAGTTCTGACCCCAATTGGTTTCGCAAGACAAAGATACGCCCATGGATTTCAGCAAACGTACTTTCCTAGGACCCGGCCCTTCAGGTTCTGCTGGGACTGACACATGATTGATCTGATGTATCAACATCACGATGATGATAGGCAGGACAGGTCTGCGACGGTCTCAAAGGAGCTCATGGCTGGGTGCTGGAAAGGTATGTGGAGGAACCTCTTGAGCTGATCAGTGTTTGGGTTGTTATTGTGGGGAACTAGGAAACCACAGACTTTAATGTGTCAGAAGGCTGGACATGGTAGGGGCTCATGCGGGGGCCGTTAAAATGTACATTACTGTGTGTGAGGGGCTGTGCACCTGGGTTATGGTGGATATTGTGATGCAGAGGCTCGAGGCTTCCCTTTTTCTCAAGACCCATTGTGTGCCAGGGGCCTCTGTTTCATCACAGATACGCATGTGACAAGTTTTGGGTGCGTCTTGGACAATACCGTCTGAAACTACTTTATGGAGCTTCCAAAGTCTCCAGATCCGTTGTAATCCCTGTAGGGAACCCCCTGTTCCCTACAAATACACGTACATCTGATGCGTTCACGTTCAGCACACCAATCCTGGTTCCCCCTACATATTATTTTTCATTGTGCAGTATTTTGCATACCGCTTTATCATTGTACAGTATTATGCATACCGCTGCCATCTCTCGGAAAGGGGACTGGCTGACCAGATGCATCCTTTGAGTCCATGCATGGAGACCTTCCAGTTTATTCTGCGGCCATGGAAAGCTCAGTCTGAGACTGTGCAATGCACTACAGGATGCCATTGTATGCGCTCACAGGTGCCATTGTACGCCAACGCAAAGCTGGCTGGTCCTGTTTCATTTAACAGAAGCTGGCGGGTTCTCGTAAATGAAACGCAATACAAACTAGTTACAGTACGACCTGTATGTGCAACAAATGCAGGCTAGCTACTTGGAATGTGGCTGTGCCACATGCCGTTCGGCAGTGAGGTATACCTGCGTAGAGCAGACTTGAGTGGCCACGTGGTGCACCTGGCTTGCATGAATCGTTAAGAACTGCCTTGGAGGGATTGAAAAGGTGTCGTGTAGATGGATATTGGCAGGAGGGGGCTTCTCTTAGCCCAAATATGCGAATGTATTTGTATAGCAATATTCAAACAAATGTGTAGCGGCAGTTGCCACCCGCACATGAGTATCTGGAGGCAATGTTGCATATGGGGAAGCTACCTTGACACATATAAGGTATGCCTCTGTAGGTAGGTAGCATGTG
>KV908346.1:335809-380809 GCA_002005505.1 Botryococcus braunii | reverse complement strand
GATTTGTCAAACGTTTTCAACCTTGGGAAGCATACATGCGTGAGCTCTTTCTCGTAAAAACTAGGTTTAGCTTCCTGGGCGATACCTGCAGGCTGCATACACTTCAGGCCTATCCACTGAGCATTGTGGGACGTTGTCCCTTGCATGCATAATCTCACATGTGTACACTTAGGTTGGCCAGTCCCCATCTGGGGTCCCTATGTGTGAAGGAAAATGGGTCCTAGGAGGCCTCTCTTCAAGCACTCCGAGTATTCCCCCCCCCCCTTCCTCTGTAAATCCAAGGGGTAAGTGGTGAGTTCCTAACAGTCCTTTTAGGAAAGACTTCCTCATGATTGGGAGAACACATGATTTACCACTGAGCTCACTGCAGGCCTACCGGGAGGGATTTCAACACCCCGTGCTTACGTGACTGCCCGGTGGGAGTGTATTCTTTTTTCACGGGGCTTCACGCTGTTACATTGTCTGCAGAGTGGCATGTGTTCTCGTTCTATAGTTTGATGGTATTCTCGATTGGTTAGTGGTTTTCGGTTGGGTTGTAACAGAAACAACGCCCTTTCTCTGGACTTCGTGACCTCGAGGTTGTTCCATAAACAACGTCCTACTGTGATATATGTCCTATAGGTTTACGTTTTTTTTTTTTTTTTTTTTTTTTTCCAAAGTTCTCTTTTGGCTTGTGCCATGATGTATTTTAAGTCGTCAGCAAGCCCTGGGTAAGACCTCGGCGTGCACGTGGTGGCATATATCCTCTCCCCTTCCCCACTGTGTGTATTCACTGTATTTGTGCTTTCGATGGGTTTGCGTGATATGAGGTGATACGCGCGCGCTCTCTCTCTCTCTTCCCCCCCCCCCTCTCTCTCTCTCTAATGCATCCGTGAGCACCATATGCATATGCATGTGACCATATGGACATCATATGCATCACCAAACGGACATTCTTACACCAACGCATCCGCGTCAAACTATGGGACAACCTACGACACTATTGCTAGAGAGAACCCGGTCACCCAGTATCACTACGTAGTATACACTAAATATTACCACACCTGTATACACTAAATATAACCACACCTGTACAAGTCCGTCAACAACATGACTGCCATGCATAACGTGTCCACAATTGGCCCTTGAGCTTCCCTTTGCAAATGGCCCCTGGTACTTACAGTTATAATGGGGTAACCAGTGGGAATCTATTTTTATCAATGGATTTGGCCAGCAATCGCAACTGAACTAGCTAGGACGTGACATGACAAGTCGACAATTACTCAGAATATTCAACTCTAAAACATGCATACTTTCTAGAAAACAAGCACACTTTATGTACACGCAATTCGTGACACGCACCGCACTCCTACTGTGTGAGATTTACTTTAGACTAGCGGCAAGTTTTCTTCTCTTTCTCGCATACAGCGAAGAATAAAAAAATTCAGAGAAACTCCTCTTTATTACCACCTTTTCTCCTTTGGAGGGGTTTAAGGAAAAACTTAACTATACTTGGCTTGGCACATGCGCTCGTTGCATCGACGTCACACGAGGTGTATAGGTGTCAACCTCCCGACACTGCCAGCATACCAATGGTTGGCGACATTTCATGACACGTGTTCACCGAATTCCGCTATTAACTACTAACAAAATTGTGCACTGATGTCCGTTCCACAGTGCTGTTATCGATGTAGCCTGTCTGCGACCTGTTTCCACCGATGCAGACTAGCATGATAGCAATAGCTAGACAACGCAATTTAGCCAGTAGCATGGATAAGCGTCCGGAAGCTAAGTTGACAGCCCACAGAAATAAGTTGTGTCCACCCTAGTTTTCAAAAAAAGTCCCTCATGTAGACAGAATCACGGGGACCCAGAGCTTGAAGACACTTCCCAAAAGGCTTGTGTACATACGATCACTCCCTTCCAGACATCCCTTGACGAGTAACGCACATGTACATGAGCACGCTTGCGCACCCATTATCCCCGCAATATCTCGGTGCCCCTTTTCATGCTTTGATATTCCAACCTCACTCTAGTCCTGACAAGTCGACACTGGATTCTGACCTCACTCCACGTCACCTTTCCTGCACAGCTCTTAAGCCCAGCAACGGCATCCGGATTCAGATCTGGACTCCAATGCACATTCATCGTCATCTAGATGAAGATCTTTTCTATGGATCAGAGAATGCAGGCTTCCCATCCCTTACCGAGTCAACACACGTCACCCTCCTCCTTGCTACGAATGTAGTAAAGATCATTGCGTCAGACGACGTTTGGCTGGGCCTGTGTCGCTACCCTTGGGTGTTTGCAAGAGCGGGACCAAGCATTCCCAGCGTTCCACTCCCAGACCAAGCGTTTGCTCACAGTTCCACATCTGATAGCAGCCACTTCTCCTCAGGAGCCCTAATGCCTGGTCATGGATGTGATATTCCTGCCTTCCTTCCATGGGATATGCCCGACATTGGCAGACTTTCCTGCTGTTGTTTGCTTGGTTCGTGTAACGGCTCTACCATGATAATGGCCCCATTCATGGCCCCTGTCTACGAGACTTGTCAACAACGGGACAACCGCATGTGACATCACATGTCTGTGCAGAAAGTGTCCCCTTCCGTATAACTCAATAGAGAGTATGCCAATGGAACAAGTACTTGTTCCGCTATTCCGATGGAACTCTTCAGCCATTCCTTTGGAACCCTATACCCTAATCCTAACCACTAATGAAGGAATCGAAGGAATCACTAATGAGTTCGGAACAATCGTACTGGCGGAAGAACGGTGAGAAGTTGGTGTTCCGGATAATCCTACGTTCTGTTGGCATACTATGACTCAATAAGTACTATGCCTAACACTATTGTCAGACTTTGACGCTGTCGGACTGTATCAACCGATACAGTCTAACAGCGTCAACAGTGCAACTAAGTCTTCTCACAACCCATATACATGCGTCATGCCTCCTTTGCCTGTCCTGCAATACAATTGCATTATTTCTATCTTTCCACCCTAAAGCTAGCCGGCACTGCAAGCATAAACCCTCAGCATACAGCTCTTCACTCCTGCATGTCCCATCAACCTGGACAAAGCTCATGCAATCAAGTGATGGATGGACGTGTATGAAATGGACATCCTTTTCGCATATATTCCCCTGCACGTGCCACTAAGCACACATCCTTGCCTGTTTCAACATTGTTGGTTACAACAAAAGGTGTGTCCCCACTTTTTGGGTGTAGTATATCCCGTAGGATAGCTAGAATACTGCTAAGGACCGGGCCCGGGAAGGGCTCGCCACATGGATGTCTAGCTTAGGTCGGAAGCCCCTCTAGAGACATCTTAAACTGCGGGGCAAGAACGACGTGCAAGCAGGGAAACATCGATATCGTTCCTAAATGCTCCCCAACTTGGTCCGAAAAACCTGTTGGCACTGCTCTACGCGAGCAAGGGGTCCTTGTCTTGCCCATTTCCCTGATGTGAAGAAAGACCGCGTGAAGTCCAGCTTTCCCTTTTCCAGATGTTCCTTTTCAAGCAATGCTGGAACAACTGGGAAGGGAGGGACTGCCACCCGCTCAAAGTCCTTTAGAGAAGATAGATAGCTTCATTAGGGAAAAAAAACACGTGCCCACAGAAGTGTCATGCTATGCCTAATGGATGTCTGCAACTCTTCACGAAACACCCTATCAAAAACTCACAAACAACACAAGTCTCATTGCATGAACGTACATATGCAAAATCTGACCATTTCGCATAAGTGTAGAGACTATCTCGCTGTCCCCCCCCCTCTCTCCATCCCAGTCACACATGCGCGCGCGGACACACATGTACACCCACACACCCACACACGTACGCACAAACACACACACGCACACACACGCACACACACACACATACACGCGCGCACACACACACACACACACACACACACACACACACACACACACACAGAGGACCACAACCTGTTGTGCTTTGCATGGATATTAAAAAACCCCTGCCAGGTTAAATGCATGCAAAGATTGAACGAACGGCGCTGATTTTCCCTGATATGTCTCTCTATAGGAAGAAGGATAGCAGGGCAAATACCACTGTCTATAGCGGCACGGCTTCTGCGCACGCTGTGGATAGGTTACCTGGGTCTACAGCTAGATCTGCAAGATCTAAGGAGGCAGCCATTGAACAGGTCGCTCCTTAGATCTATCTGTCGACCCAGTCAGCTACTCATCACCTAGGTCTGACTTGGGCGGTTCGAGCGACTTTGGAGGTCTCTTTCCAGTTGGAGGCCCTTGTGTTTGGCTTCCGGGGCGCATAAAGCGGCAGACTTTTGCAAGTTTCCTGCAGGTCTTCTTACCCTTTGACGGCTGGGTACTGACTCTGTTACATGTCCATTTGGCCAGAACAATCTCATCGAGGACCTACCCACCATTCGCAGGTTCCACCCACCAGTTGCAGGAGCCTTCCAGTGGGGGCTTCATGGGTGCGGACAGACCACTAACAGGGAGTCCTTTTAGCCAATCAGAGGCTCCTTTCTTAATTAGCTTTTTGAAGCCCTTCAATCTCAACATCCGCTCCCGCTCCCGCAGATACGATACATTCTCAAACACATTTAGACACTCCCATATAGCTGGCGGGCTATATGAATTCTATCTCCCCCCCCCCTCTCTACCTCCCCCCCCCAAATGTCTCTCCCGCGTGCGCATGTGGAAGTGTGCAGACAACTTTTGCTTTCAGGTAGTCTTGAGGTGTGCTACCGTACGCAAACGACCCTTGCACATCCTGCAATACCCCGGCAGCCACAATCATTCAGGGTTGGATCAAACAGCGATCCGTTAAACTACAAGTTACACAGGAAAGCCCTATAACCTCAAAGCAACCTACACCATAATATATTAGCATGCTTGCGTCCATACTCTCATAATCAATAAGATTGACATATGTTCGATCTCTAGAAAACGAGTCTCGGGCGTCTATATCAGCTTCATAATCTGGGCCACATCCCATGCATATCGGTGTTTGACTGTCAAGACCCAATTCTGCGGAGTTGAATCAAACGCCCTTGAAAAAATAGTGTTTAGATGTCAGGACCAGCTTCCTGTGCCCTGCCGGGGTCGGCATAAAGCCAAAAAAGTTAATAATCTGAGAATCCAGACCAGCTTCTCCCTCTAATCAGGTGTCAAACAAGTGGGTGTGTCTCAGGCCCAGGCGCTCAGTTCCCCAAGCTTGTAAGGTCGCCAACCTATCTCTGTGGGATCTGGTCTTGCGGTCCCCCCCCCCTCATGCCCTCCAAAAGACTCTGCTGTCCAGTCAGTTATAAGCAGGGGTCCAGAAAAGCTTTACTCACAACGCCAAATGCCATTCATTGCAGTATGCAGTCACATGAAGTATGCCCCCTTCGCCCACTTGGATTGTATTCTCAACCCCCCCCCCCCCCCAACACACACAGAGGGGGAGGGGGGGAGGGGGGGAGGGAGAGAGAGAGAGGGGGGGGGGGGAGGAGAGAGAGAGAGGGAGAGGGGGGGAGAGAGGGAGAGGGGGGGGGGGAGAGAGAGAGAGAGAGAGAGAGAGAGAGAGAGAGAGAGAGAGAGAGAGAGAGAGAGAGAGAGAGAGAGAGAGAGAGATAGATAGATAGGGGGGGGGGAGAAAGGGGGGGTGATGATAACAGGATCAAAGATGGGGCTCACGCCTAAGGTTCTTCGCTTTCACTCGGTGAAGGAGCCGCATCATTTTGTTCCTGGTCTTCTTCCGCGGTGGCGCTGTCCTGCACAACAAACAGCCAGAGACCAGATCAATCCAACAGCCATTAAAACTACAATCTTACAGCCACAGACCAGTTCAATCCAATAGCCACAGACCAGCTAGATCCAACAACCACGGACCACTCAATCCAACAGCCACAAACCAGTTCAATGCAACCGCCATAGATGCCGTTTAATCCGACAGACACAGACCAGTTCAATCACATCGCAACAGATGGAGTTTAATCCGACAGCCACAGAACAGTCCAATTCAGCCGCCACAGATGCAGTTTAATCCGACAGCCACAGACCACTTCAACCAACCTCTAATAGCTTTTCAAACAAAGGCGTCGGGCAATGTCCTTTTGCCCAGGACGTCTCCTGCAGACGCAACCCATTTGTATCAGTTCTGCTAGACAAATTCGAAGGCAGAGGTGCCCCCAGGAATCGTACCATTGGTGACGTGGAAGGACCAGACGCCGGGCCCCTGCACCCCGTCCCTTCAGTTTATGCGGCGAGCTCAGCGACAGAACCAATGACATACAACGGAAACAACATACAAACAATTCACAAAAGATTTGTTCCAATCTCATGATATTATGAGAAAAATGAGAGACAAAACTTGAATCTGATGATTAATCCGTCAGAAGTCTGTAAGGAGGGGAAAAAAAGGGCTTCCTATTGTTTTCGGCTGTGAGCAAACTAGCCCCACCCTGTGCAATCAAGGATGCCTTGTACGGCAAACCCCTCCCCTACACCACACATTCTCCATCTCCCCCTTTTACATAGTCGTTGGCCAGGCACACAGTCATCCACGGCAGTTCGATAAGCTCATCCCTCATACACATGAGTGGCTGTAGTGCCACACCGAATTGGCCAGCACCCACTCTCTAGCCTCATCCCTCCTCCGTCCCCCCCTTCTCCACTCCCGGGGTGAACACCTGTAAACAAAATTACACACACCCACCCACCCACCCACCCACACACACGCGCGCGCGCAGAGAGAGAAAGAGAGAGAGAGAGAGAGAGAGAGAGAGAGAGAGAGAGAGAGAGAGAGAGAGAGAGAGAGAGAGAGAGAGAGAGAGAGAGAGAGAGAGAGAGAGAACAGGGGGCAAGAGAGAGGGGGGAGAGTGAATCGGGGATTACTCTGCAGAGCAGACATAGCAAAGGCCCAGTGGGAACTGGAGTGAGGGCTTCACAATGCATACATCATCTCCCGAGCTGCAGCACATTCGGAAACCTTGCCCTGGCGTCCCGGGGCAGAATTCCAAGCAGCCTGGAGTCTGAGTCGAGTTCAGCCATTTGGCATCCGCGCCCCCGCACGCTGCAAGTCCCAGCATGGGTGTCCCCAGAGCTTTCAGGACCTTTGCGTATTGCTTGGCTTCCATGTGGAGCGTGCTCAAGTCCACATCAGCAGGCACCTTTTCCGCAGCGGTTTGCGCCGCGTTCTGCATTGCGGCATACAGACGGCCCAAAGAGGACTCGCTCACGCCCTCAACAATGAGGGGACCCAGCGCAATCCCTGCAGTGGCAGTGGGGGGCAACACATCTGTCCGCTCATCGTGTAAGCCCTTCGGGGACGCTGCGGGAGCCGCATCGAAATCCAGGGGATCAATTGCAAGCCATGGAGGGGCTTGGCGGAGCAGAGTGTCTATCTGCTCATCCTCTGAGTCCCCCGGGGACGCTGCAGGATCATCTTCGACAGAATCCGCAGTTGCAGGGCCCCCTGCAGCTACGAGGCGCTCCTGGAGGCTGTACAACAAGGGAGCGATTTGCGCGGCTGTCTCCAGGCTGTACAGGGAGAGAATGTCAGCCATTGGGACTCCTGCTGCCAGAGCTTCTAGACTGAACAGGGTAACGATGTCAGAGGCTGGGCCACTTGCAGATTCCTGAGATGGGTCCTGTCCGAGGGTGTCATCCTCCTCTTCATCAAACTCCGCATCAATTGCTGGTGGTGCCCCTGCCTGGTATGCATTCATCTCGACTGAAGCCTCATGGTCCAAAGGAGCGCCTGCAAAAAGGTCAGTGAGAGGACTTTCTTGCTCTGCAATGGGAGGGATTGCTGCTGCTGCAGAAGCTGAATGCTGGCTGTCTTGGTTGACCAAGGAGCCTGGCTCAAGGGTTGCTTCTGGAAGGGGTGCAGCTGCCACTTGGGAAGGGGTAGAACGCTGGCGAGTCCTTGATTTGGCGCGTTTAACACGAGCTCTGGTAGATCCATCTGCTGAGGGTGCGGAAGCTATCAACGTTTTCAAGGCCTGATTGAGCTTGGAGGCTCCTGGGGACATAGGCAAGCTCTTTGCTCTTGCTGGTGGGTGCGTGCTAGGGACTGTGAAAGGGTATGCAGGAGAAAGAGCGTTGCTCTGCTTGCCTTCTGAGACTGTTTGAGAGGATGTCGTGCGTGATTGTTTCGTTGCATGTCCGCTGGAGAGTACAGTGGACGCGTGTGGTGCGGGAGCATGACGAGGTATTCGCAAAGCAGTATGCTGGTGACGCGTGTCTGTTTTCAGTAATTGGCGTCTGTTTTGGATGATGACCGAACGTTCCCCCGGGGCCGGTACCTGACTGTCGTCCTGATTGCTCTGGATCCGACTCGCATACGCTACAGCGAGTTGACAACTAATGACGGAGCAAATGACGATGGCAGACGTCAGCTTGATAAATCTTATAGCTCTGCGTGGAACGAGGAATTCAGTGAGCATAGGGAGATATCATTTCCTACTTTGTTGTGGCAATCGTTTGCCCCTGCGTCGGGTGGGTCACGTCTCCAATTGGAGACAATTGATATATTCTGAAATAAACTATGGATAATAATCTGATACTTGCAAAGTTTGGTTGACGCTGCAGAAGTGGAGATGATGCGTCATTATCCAGGTGTTTCCAGGCTCCAGTACAATCCAGACATGGGATTGTCCAAACAAATACGTTAGATCAGCTAACAAGTATACAAGGGACAATAGGGAGAAACAAGCATTTACCTCGCCATGAAGTTGAGTTTAAGCGTCACCTATACCATAGTCCATAGTCTAGCACCAGAACTGATGTGCTAGCAAATGTGGACACCGCAACAACCTCGGTTATCCATTTGTAATAGATTCAGTAAATCTTAGGCTGGGTATTACTCGAGTACTTGGGTTCATGTGTGCAACAAGTTCCTTCGGCCCGTCTTGGACCTTTGGACGGTCCAACAGCTGGGAGGCGGAGAAGTTTCAAACCGCGCAGGTTCTCGGCGACTCCCCCGACAGCGTGTACCTGGTCCACAAGGGACCGGCGCTCCCTCTGCCGATCCCTTGGCACTTTATCCTCCCCCCCCCCCCTTTTCAATTCCCCCTTCATCAACACCTTGTCACACAAGTCTTGTGTGCATTCTGCGGGCCGGCCAGCCTAGCCGGGGAAGGGCCCTGTGTTTGTGTTTGGAAGTACGATTCAAGTGCATTATCATAACACAAGCGGGGTTATATAATGTGTAGTCCAGGTGCCTTACTAATCTAACTACTGTAGCATGTATTGGTTGACCGCTAACATGTTTTTTTGGGGGGGGTCGGGGGCGAATTAACTGCATGTAAGCGAAGCAAAGTAAATGCTGATAACACTAGGACTTAGCAAGGCCAACGACCAATGTCACTCGGATGCACCTAGTAACGGTGCTTTGCCTTTCAGACTTACTTTGAAATTGCTATGTCCAGACGTGAATGTAGCGTTCTAGTGGCAGATGAGCTCGCAATTTTCTCAGAGGACTACATGCCTGCGTCTCACTTCAGTCAATCAACGTCGAATTTGATGAACCTCAACATGAATGAAGAATGCACGACCCAAAATGGAGATTGCATGGAAAAAGAGCGCGCGGGGCAATTTACTTGGAAGTCATGACTGACCGGGCCTTATTTCCGATCTGCTGTGCCCAGTTGTAAATTGTAACATTCTAGTGGCAGAGAAGCTCCCAAGGCTTGAATTCATTGTAATGGTACCAGTGCCATGACTCCTGAGTGCAGCTCAACATGGTGCATGGCCATAGGATCCATGCATGCCTATTCACTCTCAAGCTCATTTCACCATAACAAATATGTGGGACAGCCATCTGCAAGAGATGTTACGTTCAATTTTGGCAACACGCCCTTAGGTGTTTGCAACGCTGCGCTTTCCAAATATCAATACGCGGGCACGCATTTGTCCCGGCCCTTGTCCATCATGATAATCTGATCATTTTCAACACGCGAGACCAAACAATCGCTCAAGGGCTGTCCCCCAAATGCCCTTTGCTGTTGCTTCCCAAGATGCATTGCTGCATCTCCAACTCATAACCAGAATGTTTGCACACACCATAACTTAGTCAAATTATCCAAGGCTGATTCTTAGACAGACCCAAGTCAAGGAGTCATGAAGCTTGCAACGTACCATGCTGTGCACACACTTCCGGGGCATTTTGTAGTCTACACGATTGTGCTAAAGTTCCACACTGGAGCAACCAAAGAAAACCAAAAGAAAAAGGTGGATGACAGTTGTCATGCTGTATAATATTCTGTCATGACCACCATCTCCTGGACGTGATCACCATCTCCTTGACGAATCTAAAGGCTAGTGAATGGGACGAGAAATGCTGTCCCAACCACCGATGCAAAAGCTTTTCAATTTAACAACCTCGGCGCAGCAGATTTCTCAACATAACAAATTTGGTTATGACCGTTGAAACAAATGGGCTTGCGGCGGCGTCTCGACTGCGCTGCGTGTATTTATCTAGAAGGGGGAAGTGAACAGCTAAAAGTCGACTCTACGAAAGGTTAGCTTGCAGGTAGGTAAGTGGGCCTCGTACATACTTGTAACAGAGGAGCCCTACCATACCTGGGCCAAAACTCCTAACTGGAAATCTACACAGGGCTAAGCTGCAGACAAGTCCCTCAACATACGGCATTTCTATTCAAGATAAACATTACAGGTATGAATATAAGCACCTTCCGAGCAAGACTAATTGTCGCAGCATGTGCCTGGGTTCACTCACTTGAGATGCCCCGTGCCAGGGACACTGGATCATCGCCTTGGGTTACTCTCATGGAGAATCCTATGTCACGCACAAATTCCGCTACGATCCATAGACTCATAGAATACCCATAGTAGGTCTTTCGCCAAATGTGCCAGAAGACAAAATACAAACGGATTCTGGGCCGATCACTAGGTTCATACTGTATGACGATGCGAATACATGCCGATTACTACTCAAGCACCATTCAAGGGATACGACCCCTAGGAGCGTCCAAGCCCCTCTTCCCTAGAAAGAAAGGAAAGAAAGGAAAAACGAAATACAGCTTTCCGGCGCACGCGGACAGGGAAGAATGAGATGCAAACGGAAAACCAGAGGCTATCCTTGGAGGGCAACATCCAGCGGCAAGTCTGCTCCGCCCGACAGCGGTACAACTGAGGCGCTCGCCTCCATGTATGGGGCAGGTGAGGGCAGGTTGGACGGGTTCCCGATGCCGATCACACCTGGCACCATCCCATCTCCAACTCCCGTGGGGTAACCAGAAGGGGGCAGCGCGGCGACACCCCCGCCCCGAGCGGATCCTAGGGACGCCGCGGGAAGACCAGGCAGGCTGTACTTCCCCCCAAGAGAAGATGCGGGATCGTTGCGATCTGTTATCGGGGACGGTAGAGCTTGGGCACCGGTTGGTCCGAATTCTGCGTCTGTTGGAGGCAAGCCGAGCCCTGGCGTGCTTGAGGGGACAAAGGCGCCTCGGGTGTTGGCTGATGTGTCAGCGCCGCCAGGGCCCGAACTTGTACTGCCTCGGGCCCCCGTCATGGAGTATGGCAAGTCGTACTTACCCTGAATTGCAGGGTCCGGCAGCGTGTCCAGGGTGTCTGTGGGGACCGAGGTGGTAATGTCAAAGCTTGCAGCCGAGGGACTTGTGGAGCCAAGCGCCGGGGTAAGGGGCTCTGCAACCCCAGGTACAATCGTGGGGACTGCCGACAAAGGGACTTGGTCACCCGGAACATCTCCTACCCGAAGCGTGGCCTCCACCGGTTCGACAGGAACTCCGGCGCCCGTGACTGCCCCACTCTGGATGTCCACAGCTTGAGGAAGCAGGGACGCTGCTGGAAGTCCCTGTGCGCCTGATTTGGCAACGTTGCCTCTTAAGGCATTCCCACGCGTCTGCTTAGAAGCGATCCCGCTCCCACTGGTGGCTACAGTCTCCTGGTTTTGAAGGGGTACAAGAGCAGCTGCATTGGCTCGCAGAGTCGATGCAAGAGCGACTGGGAGCATTGGTCTGGTGTACCCAACAGGTATAGTCGCAGGGACGCTGGAAGGGAGGGAGGTGGGATCCAAACCGGCATACTTTTCGGCTGGTCGGAGGATTGCCGTTGTGTATGCAGGGGGGAGACCCTGCCAGGCACTTGCGGTGCCGGGCTTGGTCCCTGGTTGTGTAGCTGATGGTACAGCCGCAGGTGCTTGCGCAGTAGCTGGGTTTGAAGGGAATGGAATGCTCACGGCAGCAGGTTCCCCCTTGTGTGTGACCGGAAGGTACTGCGGATTTGCTGCAGTACTACTTGGACTTGCTGATGCACTGGCCGAGGACTGTACTGCTTGTTGATTGGCTTGTCCACCATATCCCGCGGCAGCAGCTGGCGCATCATTTAGCAGCGTTCCAGGCCGGGTGGCTCCCAAAATGTCTCCTGGGTTCTTGCCTGGTACCACCGCCTGTAGTGGTATGGAACTTCCAGTTGTATCAACAATTGCAGTGGGGACAACTGCTGAGTTTTCATTTGCCAGGCCTATTACAGAGACGAGCGGAGAAGTTTCTGAAGCCGCTGTAGCAGTATAGGGTAAGTGCGTGCTTGAAAGATGACCAGGGATCTTTTGCACGAATCCTTGTCCTGCAATAACAAAGAATTCTCTGTTTTATTCGATTACACACTGAACAGCTCTCTGGGGTGTCACATGAGGACAGATGGTTTTCCTCTGATGAAGTGTAAGAAAACCAACGTGACAGCATCATTTTAAAGCTGGATCACAGCACAACGCTGATGAACTGGGGACAAAACGAACCATGACCAACTGGGAAAACTGCTGCTTTGTAGGTTCCTGTTGGATTGGCGGTAGTGTCATATGCCCAGACCCCTGTAATCGCTGTGCTGTATGCTGCAAGTACAGCAAACAGAGTGGTGGCCCGATCTCGCATGAGAAGACCTGTGCAGAAATCTTCACGTCAGAATTATAGCAAGAATATCCATCCACGCATTCACCGTAACTGGAAATTCATGTTTCGTACTGGGACAAGCTGCCCAGTTCCAAGGTTCCCAACTTATCGTCGAAGGACATGCCCAAAGATTACCTAGACCGGAAATCCAACTGAAACTGGTTATCTAATATCAGGAAAATCTGCTGCATTCCGAATGAAACCCCCTTTTTCAGTGGGATTTTACCTGGTCAACCGATGCAGATCACTGGGACGCAAGCTTGGGCGAGGTTGTCCCTAAAGAACTTCGGCAAAGTCGTAGATAGATTGCTTAAAACCCACTTCTAGAGTTATTCTTTGAATTCCCCGTATCTGCGATATCTGCATTCGCCCGGTGAGTTCACCTTCGCAAAGTTTTAAGGCTTAGATCCCAAGCCCAGAAACTCCCCATCGTTATACTGACTCTCAATTCAGCATGCCCCATCAACAGCAATCGCGGAGCATATGATGACGGCTAAGGGGTTTATCCCAGTGATGTCGTCGCAAGCGCTAGCGCTGCGAGCTTGAACAGCGGGTTTGAATTGAGAGGCGCTTGGAGGGAAGATCGGGGTGTCGTAATCGGTTACTAATCGAGCACTATCCATGGAAAGCAAGTATATGTAGACTGAAAAAACTTTTTCTAAGTATATGTAGACTGAAAAAAGGAGTATCGCATATATATTCATGAATAGCAAATGTAGGGGCAGCACACACGGATAAAATATTATGTAAGCACCACAAAAAACTCCCTGTGCGCTCCCTTCCCACCCCCCCCCCCCAAAAAAAAAGAAAACCACACATACACAAAGCTTAAGGTGTTTTCTAAATGTAACCTTGGCCAAGCCTTTGAGGAACAGCACAGACAGGTAAAATATGGCAAAAGACGTACTGCGGGGCTGAGTTTGCACGGGAAATACTGCAATTATAGTAGATCCATGATTTTTTTGAACTTGCCACTGTACAGTGGCAGGCGCAAACATGTTTACGCTTGCACCCAAATGACATTTGAGGACCCCTCTGACACTTTTCGATCCTTTCCCTTTTTACACAGAATTACAATCCGTACATCCGTAGTGAACCCGTAGACACTGCACAGACTTCCGTAGAATCCTGCCAACACTGCTCATGTGGTTATAACTAATTGAAATTAGTTTAGGACCCCATTCACATTCATACCGGGATCAGACATAGTGATATCAGGATTCAACTTCGAAGACATTTCCTTCCACATCAACTGCAGTACAGCTGTACGTCCTGTTGGTACCAGCTGTCGAGATTACTGCTCATGGGCAATGAGAGTTCAGTTACCCTAGAGGCCTCCAGGTACATAAGTAGGTAGTTATCAGGCAAGATTGACTTATTATAACAGCTGGAAGAGAAGGAGGCCTTACGGACACGGATAGGGCATTCCATTTGTTACATTACTTCATTGTGTCTCGCTCGTCTCAGCCGTCAAAGGCAACCTTCTGGTATAACGCCATGTAACGAGCTACTGAACCTCCGACCGTACTGCACTTCGAATTCAATTGTACCGCTGCTACTCGGGACTTGTCCTCGAGCGCGGTTCTACTTATTTTCCCCATGGCCACAATGCAACAACGCTGGCGACTCCAATTTCCATCCCAACAAAGCCCGCCAACGGAGAGAATATATTATATAACTAAAGGGGTCCAAGCAAAAAGGGGGTAAGAATTGGATACATCTAGCTACTTTGCGCAGTGTTAGCTAAAAAATCCTTGGTCATTTTGCAAATAGGTGTCCAATTGGTGCCGTGCGTGTGAACTGAAGTCAAAGCTTGAGATCCAAACCCAGCTTGGACTGTAGTACTGGCCCTATACAGTGCTTTAAAGCTCTAGCTAGATATATCTAGTTCTATATAGAACTAGATTTAGATAGAAGCTCATGCCGGAAGACCTCTGGACAATCCCTTAGTGATTTGCCAGCTCAGCTTCTAACGAACTAATCATGGCACCAGGGCGCAAAGGAACCCTCTATGTCTACATTAGCTGATGATCTGGCAGCTCATCTCATAAAGTTAAAGGACTACTTAAGACCCGACTTCTAGAGCTCAATAACAATCACTGTGGATGCACAAACACGGGCTCAACAAAGGTGACACCGATATCGATGCATCGAAGCTGTACAGCTGCACTTCATGTGCCAACTAATTTCTTTAAATTTCGATCCAACGGTGCCTCGGCGGCCAATACTATCCCATGAAGAACTGTGATGGTCTACAAAGCCTTTTGCAACCAACCTACAGGTTGTTGGAAAGTCAGTTCTGATTTTAGGTGGCACCGTAGTTCACTAAAACATGCAGAACAAGACAAATAAGTTGCAGTACAATAACGGCATGCCCACTCATTGCCTAAGATTAGGCAGTCCCTGATCAGAGATCCCTCATGAGAAAAAGGGGGAGAAAGGGGGGATATTAAATTGTAGGTCCTGCTATCTATTTGACCTTTATCACTTCAAGCGCTCAGTTCAAGCCAGCTATAGCAAAGCATGCATACAATATATGTGATATATATGAGCATACTGCGGGTTAAACACCTCCTTGTCTGTTGGACCATATGACGGTATAGATAACTCCTACCTCCCGACTTGTAAATTTACCTTTAAAGGCCGATACGCAATAACTAGGGCTTGGAATATATTAAATGTGCGTCAAGCTATACAAAGTTCAGTAACGGAATATTCATGGAATAAAGAGTCCCCATGCAGCCGGAAACCAAAACCCTTAATCCCTAATTAGGGTCCCATGCAGCCGGCCAATCATGTGCAAAGGAGTCAAACGCTTCAGATCTTCACTTGCAGGCATCAAACTTGCTTTGCAAAGCCTCATGGAGTTTAACGCGGATGCGCTGCCCCCCTGTTTGACCGGGGCGACCTTCAATAGGCACTCTGTGCTCCTCAGCTGACCAGCTTCAAAGATGTCTCAAAGCTTTGCCTGGCAGGTTGGGAGAACAATGTACTTCCCTTCAAGCCCATTTTGGCAGTACTAGTGCTGGTCATGCTGTGTACCATCTTTCGGCAGCTTGTTGCTGGGCATCTGGGCTGTCCCAATTGCCCGCTCTCCCTGCTCGCTTGCCTCTCAGTTGAGGACATGTCAGCGATGTCTGACGTGTGGTGCTTATCACATCAATAACCAACACACACTCACTGTTAACTCACAAAACCATATTGGTGCAGATCTGTTGATCCACAAAAGCATGTGAGTACAAACCCAATCCATCACAAAAACACCCATGGAAAGCTTGTGCATACCCACGGAAGTCTCCCCCTCGAAACTAACTTCCAGAAGCAGCCCACATGAATATAGCGTGCACATGTGACAGGTGCACAAGGGGAGTAGTGCATCCTTGTGCACAGAGTAACACCAACTTGAACGAAACCAGCGATCAATGTTTCAGGAGGGCCACCAAGGTGAATTGGTAACACATGCCTTTCGCCAGGGCAAAGAAGATACTGTCCATCACAAGAGCACCCTAAACCCCTCCCCTTCCCGCCGGGGGCGAGGGGAGGGTGGGCGGGCATGTCAATGCAGAGAGAGGTATAAGCGTGACTGGTCGAACCTCTGAGAGCTCTCAGAGGTTCGACCAGTCACGCTTATGCCTCTCTCCGCATTGCATGCCCACCCACCCTCCCCCTCGAGTGTCTTACTTAGTCTGACATTGATAAGGCAGGGGTTTTCTTCCCGTTGGCTAGACAGGCTGGAGGACACTGGATTGCCTTTTGCTAGCACGTGCCAGATGAGATGTAGTCGCACACAGCTGTTGTGGTCGGGAATGTGCTCGGGCACGAGGAAACAGAAATGTCCACACTGTAGGGGGAGCCCCCCTGGCAGTTGAACGCCTGGCTGAGGGGTGAAAGCCCGGCGCTGGTCGTAATTGCAGTACCACGGATCACCACGATTGCGCCCGAAGAAACAAGTCCAGCGTAATTGATTGCTGATAAATTTTCCATTCCAGCAGTGCTTGTCAGCTGGGCTGTGTTAAACAGCCCAAATCCACCACCAACGCAGGTAAGACCAGAGAGCGAACTCAGGTTAGTAAAAGAGGGGCCAATTAAATTGACAAAATCTCCCAGAAGGAGGAAGCCACCCACTTGCCTGAGAGCTGTCAGCCCTGGGAGCGCAGTAATCCCCTCACTGGGGTCTGAACTGCTCGGCGGGGGTTGTAATATTGAAAATGTCCCCTCAATGGTCGCGAGAGATGGAAGGAAGGATGGTGCGATTGGCACTGCTGTATTTATGGAGTAGACAGCCAGGGTGTTAAGGTAAGTGAGCGAACCAAACCCCAAGGTCTCGAGATACGTTTGCATCTGTGAGGTTGACGAACCTGGAGCGGAATTAACAAATACCAAGTTCAAAGTTCCCACGAAACTAGTGCAGCTTACTCCATAGATCGCTTGGTCGCAGGCAGCAGTATTGTTATTGTTTGGTATTAGACCATCCAATACCAGAAGGCACGGGCTCGAGCCATCCAGAAAGTCATAGACCGAGAAGATGTTGGTAGCCGTCCCGCACACTGTGCCCACAAAAAACAAAGACCCTTTGGGACATGTCGACTGGGCATCAATTCCAGGCTGAGATCGTTGGCAACACAGCCGGGTTGGGAGTGTTGCTATCAGGCTTTTCTCCAAAAGTAACAAGTGCATTAGTCCCCGGTGTGCTCCAGAGGACGGATTTTAGGCTTTGGGGTTTAATTCTAAACCGGTGTGTTGCCGGTATTTGTGCATCCTCCTCGGTGCACCGGAGGATGCATGAATGCACAGGCACACCCACATACTCATGCCTGCAAGGGGGAGGGGCGATGGATGCCGGGACACTGGAGGGAGAGGGAAACAGGGCGGGCAGACAGCAGGCGGGGAAGACAGCCGGCAGGGACGAGGGTTTTAGGGGGTGGGGAGGGAAAGGCGGGGGGGGGGAGACAGAGACACACACAGAGAGAGAGAGAGAGAGAGAGAGAGAGAGAGAGAGAGAGAGAGAGAGAGAGAGAGAGAGAGAGAGAGAGAGAGAGAGAGAGAGAGAGGGAGAGAGAGAGAGAGAGAGAGAGAGAGAGAGAGAGAGAGAGAGAGAGAGAGAGAGAGAGAGAGAGAGAGAGAGAGAGAGAGAGAGAGAGAGAGAGAGAGAGAGGGGGGGGGGGGGGCGGGGGAGTGGGGTTGGATGGTTGGGGGAAGGGGGGGGGGTTTAAAGAGAGGGGGGAGGCATGGGACATGGAAGCCAAAACTTGGAGTGAGATAGTGGGTACAAGGATTACAAGAACATGGAAACCGGGTCCAAGAAGGATACGCCTGTACAGATGTACTTTAGGGCCCTCTTGAACGTTACGAACGTAATTTTTCCAAGCAGCTGTGTATCGGGGAATAGTATTGGTATGCAGCAGCAACCATTGTTGTGTTCATGACGGTGATAGGGCACCGCACCTGTTCCTGATGGCCCAGAGCCTGGCAAGGGGCATGCCGGGGTCAACGGCGGAGGCGGGGGAAGCGGAGGGGGCAAAAGAGGTGGAGGACTTTCCGGAGTTGACGGCGGAGGTGGGGGAAGTGGAGGGGGGAAAAATGGTGGAGGACTTTCCGGAGTTGACGGCGGAGGTGGGGGAAGCGGAGGGGGGGATAATGGTGGAGGAATTTCCGGAGTTAACGGCGGAGGTGGGGGGCTGCACAGCCAAGGTTGAACATCTTTATGAACCGGCTAAATATGGGTTGCAAAAACTGATGTCCGGCCGTACTTGAAAGCCTATTGACCTTGTGACTTTGCCAACTACATGCCAATATTAAGCATGACTTTGCCAACTACATGCCAAAATTAAGCATGACTTTGCCAACTACATGCGAAAATTACGCACTCGTGGCCCCCTCCACGAGAGGTGCCTCTAAGAAGAACCAGAAATCTCCTCGACTCTTTCTTGGAAGAATAAGCCAGCATTTGATGAATAAAATGATGCATTCGAGGGGGAAATCTGAAGTGAGCAGATCTGACATTGCTAGACATTGCTTGAGATCCTGCTTTCCAGCACATGGCAGAGGAAATTTGAGATACATTGAGTGCCATTTACAGATAGATGGAGATCATTGTAACGCGTGCTCTTTGGCAGCGACAGGTTAATCAAGGAATGGAGGGAAACAGCACCATCTTCAAACACTTCTTGAGCAGGCTAGGCATTGCAAAGACATGGTCACCCTTTCAGGTTCATTTGAATTTTAGGATACTGGATACAGCATAAAAGCATTTGAAGGCAATAGGTTTACTCAAACATTGACCACTGCATCATTCATTGCCCTGTCTGTAACGAGCTAAGGAAGCAAAGAAACTGTACTTCACATTATGTGAGTTGGTGCGTTGACAAGATGTCAAGGCGATGTCAAGGCAATGTAGGTAGGGTCTCTGGCTCCCATCTTGCACCCGCAGACGGAACAACATTGCTATAACTTGGGCAAGAGCGGGGAAAAAAAAAAAAAAAAAAAAACCCAAAGAAGGGATCAAAATACAAATGAACAGAAAGGGGTGTTTTCAAGCATCTGAAACATCTCGGTCCTTGTAGGCTCGCCACAATGGTAAGCATTGGTTCTACCAGAGTCTCAAATCTGTGTCTTATGGGCGAGAAGGACTTGTCCCCTGGCACTCTGGCAGAACGAATTCGCACTAACATACTGAAGGATCCAAAACAGAGGTCCAAACAATGCCTCATATGTATGTGTCCGAAGCAGCGAACAACCTTACTACATCTCTCCCTCCCTCCCTCTCTCTCTCTCCTCTCTCTCTCTCTCTCTCTCTCTCTCTCTCTCTCTCTCTCTCTCTCTCTCTCTCTCTCTCTCTCTCTCTCTCTCTCCTCTCTTCTTCTTGTGTGTGTGTGTGTGTGTGTGTGTGTGTGTGTGTGGCGCTCAACGGAATTCGAACCCGGGACTGTCGCCCGGCGTGGGATTGTGCTCTCTACCCAAAAGGAGCAACCACGTGTTCGGAGTACGGAGAGGGGAATTCTCTCGGATATTAACCGATCGAGTCGGGGACGCATTCCGCGCGTTACATCTCCCCCCCTTAAGAGGAAACCCCCGCTTAGGAGTTGGGCACCTCGGATTAGGTAGGCTCTGTGTCGACTCTGCGATCCACAGGAGCTCGGCTCTTCTGGCCTCTACCCGATTGGGAGAAAGAGACGCCCCACCCGATCGGGAGGAGAGAAACCACTCGCCGATACCAAATGTGGCGCTCAGCGGAATTCGAACCCGGGACTGTCGCCCGGCGTGGGATTGTGCTCTCTACCCAAAAGGAGCAACCACGTGTTCGGAGTACGGAGAGGGGAATTCTCTCGGATATTAACCGATCGAGCCGGGGACGCATTCCGCGCGTTACAGTGTGTGTGTGTGTGTGTGTGTGTGTGTGTGTGTGTGTGTGTGTGTGTGTGTGTGTGTGTGTGTGTGTGTGTGTGTGTGTGTGACAGAGAAGGAACAGGAAATCTTTGTACTTAGAAAAAAAGATGGCCGGTGGAGGGAGGTCAGTAGGACAGGGGGTTTCACTTGTTCAGGTCTTGTCCGCCATGAAGTATGGATACCATACCTATATAAAAAAGTTAAGAAAGAGAGGCTGTATAAGGCCATGGAAGGGGTCTAAACCAGGGCCTGCTGGGACCTCTCTGGGCCTGGGGGACTTCTTACTTGAAGGGTAAAGGACAGAGACAGGGTGGGTGGGCGGTGTCGAATAGGGGGAAGGGGGGAGGAAGATGGAACAATGAGACTCTGGCCAGTTTTCGAAGGGTATGCAGTGGGGAAGGGAGGATTTGACCCCTCCCTACGCCCTTCCCAACCGCAAAATTAAACACGTATCTTTCATGGGATGGGTAAAAAAGGGAGAAGAATAGAGCCGCCACGTGTGTTACCTGCAAGGGGTCGAGCCGCTATATGCGCAAATCTCCGTGCTGTTAGTGAGAAACTGGTTGCAGCCGATAGGAATTGAGACGATGGAAGTTAGACCGTCGATGAAGCAGCCCATCATGGCCCTGATTGGTGCCAAGGAGTCCGCTGCCACAAAAGGGCCGCTCCCATCTGCATCTACAATGACTCCGACTCCGTCGTTTGGAGCGCGGACGGCTTGCAGGCCATCAAATGTGGCCAAGCGAGGGTTTCCATTGACAAACACTGACAGCGGAGGACAGACCAATCCTGATAAGGACGTCATGCTTGTGAAGGCGGTGCCTGAAACTATCAGCGTAGCACGCTGGGTCCCACTGGTCCCGCTTGTATCCCAGAGCTGCGCCACATTCGCAAGGCCCGGCAGCGCGGCCAGCGCAGGTGTGAATGTGGCGGGCGTCCCCGATCCGCATTCCACGCACTCATCAATGATGAGGTTGCCGACTTGGCGCAGGCTTTCGAGGAAGACAGGCGCAAACTCGAAAGGGAATTCGGTTCTGTGCTCGACAAAGATGGACAGGTCTCCCTCGATGACTTGCAGGTTGTTCAAGCCGAGGTTGGTCAGGTAGGTTGCGGGCTGGGGCGCAAAGCTCGCGCTGTCCACAGCGCCGTTCACAAAGTATATGCTCAGGAAGCCAGACAGAGTGCCGCAGGTTGTGTTGAAGGCGAGGCTGTCGCAACTGCTTTGGTAGGTTCCCGGCGCTGGAATATACGCAAAGCAGGTCCCGTTGCTGTAGTCAATAACCGACAACGTCAGCCCCACGCCCACCGAGCACACTGCGAAGCCCTTACTCCACATCAAATTACGTTTCTCTGTATCCCCAACGTTCCCCCATCCCTCCATTCCTCTGTTGCAAGATGGGAAGCATGCCTTCTGAAGAGGCGTGCTCTAGGGAAACGCAACATCTCTCCCTGTTGTCCTTCAAAGGGGAACAGAGGCACGTGAATTGTTTACACAACAGACATCCATTCGCCTGTGAATCCTTTGAATCAAAGCTCTTAGAGAGAGAGAGAAAGAGGGGGGGGGGAGAGGGAGGGAGGGAGGGAGGGAGGGAGGGAGGGAGGGAGGGAGGGAGAGAGAGAGAGAGAGAGAGAGAGAGAGAGAGAGAGAGAGAGAGAGAGAGAGAGAGAGAGAGAGAGAGAGAGAGAGAGAGAGAGAGAGAGAGAGAGAGAGAGAGAGAGAAGGGGGGAGAGAGAGAGAGGGGGAGAGAGAGAGGGGGGGGGGGAGAGAGAGAGGGGGGGAGGGAGAGAGTGAGGGGGTGGGAGGGAGGGAGGAAACGAGGGAGGGAGCTTACTGAGTGACTATAGACCAAGCCATGGAGGCAGACCACAGGGTCGTAAACGCCCTCAAACAATACGATGGCAGGAAATCAGAGCCAACATGCTCAACATCCCCATTATAAACATAGCCGACACTCCAAAGAGACCTGACATACACGATAAAGCCGACATGCCCTCCATGTCCCACATGCGAAACAGGACCACCCTGCTGAAACTGCTCGACACACACAACATAGCCAACTTGCAAAAAATAGTCGACGCACAGAATAGGTCCCTACGAGCCAAACAGACCCAAATGGCACAACTGGGCACCACCTGTATAATAGAGCTGCAACAGACGCCGGGACTGCCTCAAGATAACCCAGCAGTGCAAAGGGTACCAAAAGAACAAAAATGATGTCACAGACGTCTCAAAGGGTACCAAAAGAACAAAAATGATGTCACAGACGTCCGCACCTGGGTCGGCACTGAAAGTCAGGGGGCAAGTTTCTGGGGGAGCCGGGGGTGGAGGCGGAGGGGGCAACAATGGTGGCGGGGGGTTTGGAGATGGTGGAGGTATTCCCGGGGTTAATGACGGAGGGGGGGGGCTGCAGGGCAAAAATTGGACATCTTAATAAACCGCCTAAATATGATGGTTGCAAGAAATGATCTTCGGCCTTTCTAGAAGCCTTTGGACCTTGTGCCTCGCCAAGTACATGCAAAATTCAAGCAATCGTGCCCGCCATCAAAAAGGGACCTCTTAAAAAGACCAGTATCTCCTCAGCTCTTCCCTTTTAAGGAAGATTCAGCATTTGAGGCGTATAAGAGTAATATCTGAAGTAAACCAGACACCGATGCAGGTCCTGCTTTCCATGCATGTCAGAAGAATTTTGAGATTCATTTGAGCGGCCTTTTACAGATAGAGGGAGATCTTTGTAGCCCATGCTGCTTGGCAGCGACGTGTTTCTGAAGGAATGTAGGGGAACAGGACCATGCGCAGACATCTCTTCAGCAATTTTCTTGGTGGGTTTTTGTACAAACTTGATAGGCCAGGTCGGGCATTGAGGTGAATTCGTATAGAAACTGCTTGAAGAGTTCTGCCGGGGGCTGTTCTGCAGCTTCATGAGTATGCTGTGAGCGCTATGCATTCCAGAAATCTAATTGGTAAAAGACATGGACAACCTTTCAGGTTCATTTGCCTCATCAGGTTATTGTGTACAGCATCAAAGCAAGTACAGGTTGCAAGGCAGTACACCCATCAACGTTTTTTAGAAAAGTTTTGTAACCACTGTGCCAATGGCACTGACATACATTGCCCTGTCTGTAACGAGCTAAGGAATCAAATAAGGGTGTACTTCACGTGTGGACACTACTTATGTTGGCAAATTGCCAAGGTGCCAAGACATGTCACGGTATGGTCTCTCGCTCCCAAATGTGTCATGTGTCGGTAGGGTCGGTGTGTCGGTAGGGTCTCTCGCTCCCAAATTTGTCATGTGTCGGTAGGGTCTCTCGCTCCCAAATGTGTCATGTGTCGGTAGGGTCTGTCGCTCCCAAATTACCAAGGTGGCAAGACACGTGTCGGTAGGGACTCTCGCTCCCAAATGCAGCCGCAGAAGGAACAACATTGCAATGGCTGGGGCAAGAGAAGAAGAAACGAAAAGAAGGGATCAGAGCACAAATGAAAAGAAAGGGGGTTTCTCCAGCATCTGAACTCTCGATCCTCGTAATTTGACCCCAATGGCAAGCATTTGTTCTGCCAGACTACCAAATATGTTTTATGGGCGAGAAGGACTTCTCCCGAGATGCACTCTGGCAGAACAAAATTTCACTAACATGCTAAAGGTTCATCACGGAGGTCCAAACAATCCCTCATGTATATGTGAACGAAGCAGCGAACAACTTCATCCCCCCCCCCCCCCTCTCCCTCCCTCTCCCTCCCCCCCCCCCCCCCCCCTCTCTCTCTCTCTCTCTCTCTCCTCTCTCTCTCTCTCTCTCCTCTCTCTCTCTCTCTCTCTCTCTCTCTCTCTCTCCTCTCCCCCCCCCCCCCCCCCCCCCCCCCCCCCCCCCCCCCCCCCCCCCCCTCTCTCTCTCTCTCTCTCTCTCCTCTCTCTCTCTCTCTCTCTCTCTCTCTCTCCTCTCTCTCTCTCTGTGTGTGTGTGTGTGTGTGTGTGTGTGTGTCTGTGTGAGAGTGTGTGTGTCTGTGTCCGTGTCTGTGTGAGAGAGAGAGAGAGAGTGTGTGTGTGTGTGTGTGTGTGTGTGTGTGAGAGAGAGAGAGAGAGAGAGAGAGAGAGATATATATATATATATATATATATATATATATATATATATATATATATATATATATATATATATATATATATATATATATATATATATATATATATATATATAGATTAGCTAATAGGATCAGGAAATCTTTATGCTGTTAAGATGGCCGCTGGAGGGAGGTCAGTACGACAGAGGACTTCACTTCGTCCAGGTGTTGTCTGACATGAAGTATGGAAATCAGACCCAAGTTGGAAAATCAAGAAAAATAGGCTGCGTAAAGCCAAGGAAGGGGGTTTAAACAGGGGCTTACCTGTCAGGTATTTGGTCGAAGCAGGTGATGGTACAGTCGGGATCATACAACCCAGTCGTCGGGTTTAGAAAGCAGCCCTGGAGAAGCCATGAGCAAGTTTGGGTTGGGGTGCACAAAAGAGGAAAATCCACAGAGGTCTCACACGACCCATACGCCGCTTCACAGGTAGGGCAGATCGGGGGGGTGCCGGGCGGTGGGGAGGGCCGCGTCGGAAAGGGGGATGGTGGCAGGGGGGGAAAGTCTGGGAACGTGCTCGGGGGCGGAGACGGGGGAAAGGGCCCATTATTGCATACCAGGGAGCAGCTCGGGACGTCGACCCCTAGCTGCGGATCGAAGACGCACTGATTGAACCGCCACACACAGGACTGGGTTGGCCCGCAGACAATGGGGAAGCTGGGGGCGTTCTGGCACGGGCCCAAGTCCGCGCAAGTGCCGCAAGCCGAGGGGGCCCCCGGGGGTGGGGACGGCGGAGGAGGAGGGGGCGACGGTGAGAGCGGGGGAAAAGGAAACACGGGCGGTGCTGGGGGGGATGGTGGAAGAAACGGGCTGGGCGCCAAGCATATAAAGTTGCAGACGGGGACCAGGATGGTGGACCCGCTGAGCTGCTGGCACTCGCCTGTGTCCTCATACCGACACCCTCCCGTTGCGCCGCACTCCGTGGCATACCTGCGGAAACGCCCGTCTTTTGCTCCAGACACTAATGTCTTGGAAAGGAATAGGGGGGTACTTGCACCGCGCGTCTTTGGAAGTCATGTCTGTGTGATGAACCTTTTCAAAGCCCACATGTACATATGCCTCTCACTCACGGAGGGTAAAGGCCGTGGCCAAGAGAGCCCGGCCTAGTCACTTATCCGCAAACTGCTCATGAAAAAGCTTGAAAACTGCTTTTGAAGATGTGGTTAAGACATCAGGGTTCCAGCAAACACGCACCAACACGCAAAGGGGAAAAAACCAACAACAACAACAACAACAACAACAACAAGAAGGAGAAAAATAGTGTGCTGAACAGTTGCACAGTTGCCAATGGGGTGGTTTGAATGCCCTGCTTTAATATGCATCTTGCCATCATTCACCTAAGACGACAAAGGTGTGGGCATACACACTTGATGCATACTCTAGTAGGCAGCTCAAACTCAAATCCCAACCAACCGTTCCGACCGCCAAACATCCCCAATCTTTAGCGCAAATGCAAGTGTTTCCTTTTGCCCTGATACTTTTCATGGTGCGGGAGAAAGCAGGACTGTTTCTAAACGAACACACACACACACACACACACACACACACACACACACACACACACACACACACACACACACACACACACACACACACACACACACACACACACACACACACCCACCCACACACACACCTACACACATATACACCCACACTTAGACACACACACACACACACACCTACACACATATACACACACACTTAGACACACACACACACACACACACACACACATACACACACAGACAGACAGACAGAGAGAGAGAGAGAGAGAGAGAGAGAGAGAGAGAGAGAGAGAGAGAGAGAGAGAGAGAGAGAGAGAGAGAGAGAGAGAGAGAGGAGAGAGAGAGAGAGAGGGGGGGGATGAGAGAAAGCTCTGTGGATAGATGGAGTCGAGCGACTGTCAAACAGACTGGCCAGTTTGGCATCACACCAAAGACTGGGCCATCCAACCATCACGATTTCTACAAGGAGTAACTCCATTGCGGCATCTAAAGCGAGGCCTGTTAGGGCTGCCTACCTGACATCATCCTCACAGTTTCCGAAGTACTGCACACAAGTTGGGCACAGGCTTGGAGAGGGCGTAGGAGACACTGGAGGCGGAGGGTGTGGTGGCGATGGAGGCCTGCGCGGTTTAAAAGAAAAGCTTAAGCAGCATGCTGTAAATGCTGCGGGACGCTGCAATAAAATCTCTTCAGAAACTGAACTGACTGAAAGTCACTGAATCCTACTTATGTCAAGTAGTACCACTACCACTGCGCTAGGACATCGCATTGGTTTGTCGATGCAGGCATAAAGATTCGCTTGAGGCAAAACGCGAGAAATTGAGGGGAAGTTCATACCTTTTGAAGCTTGCAGACCCACCATCTCCTGGATGTGCTAGTCTCAAAGAGAAGTCTCCCCCCCCCCTCCCCCACCTTATCTCCTCCCTCCTCCCAGGATGGCATTTGGTTATCTTGGACTAAGCACAACATGTCGAGTTTATACAGCCTCAGCGGTGTCCAAAACAAGGAACAGGTTCTGTTAAAGCCGCGAGTGAGACCAGGGTTGTACCCACAGATTGTAAGTTGCCAGGTTTCAGGTAACGGAAGGAAGGCACAGCCAAGGCAGATATTTCATTTTTTAATCTTCAGTCCAAAAGATAGCTTTATACCGGATGCAGAGCACGACATTCTGGAAATACCACCAAAAGGGGAATAGTGACAGGCCCATACGGTGGAGAGGGCGGCGGCGGGGAAGGGCAGGTTCCGCAGAATCCGAATGGAAACAAAAGTACCGGGGGACTGTAGCACGAGCTCCATGCGCAGCACGTTGTGAAGCCCAGACCTTGGAAGCCAGTGCAGAAGTAGAAGCAGCGCGAGTTGCCTCCAGGGTCCTGGTAAGCCCCAATGGGCTTGTCCAGGCAAAACGCTGCCTCCTGATAGTTTCCTACCTGCGCATTGATAAGGTCGGATACCCCTCCGTCATTGCTCTGGGGCGGCACAAGGTTGTGACTTCCAATAGCACTGAATGGGAGCAATGCAGTTGGCCGCTTTTGGGCTGGAGATGGAGCACCTGCAACAAAAGCAGCAGTATTTTGCACTGTGTATATTTGTGTCAAGGAAAAGCTGGATTTTTTCGTATTTGGCATTAAGGCCTTACCAGACGAAAGCTGCTGGGTCCTCTCCGGTTGTGGAATGGCTTGCAGACCCCTTGGGATGCAAAGAAAGACTGCAAAGGTCAGCACCTGTGCAAGTGCAGGAGTGATTTGGATGAGTATGCACAGCCGTACCCCATGATTTGCATGCTACGAGCAATTTTTTGGGAAGTGCGTGAGTTGTGAAACAATTATTCGCTCCTTACAGGCAGGGGAGCGCATGGTGCCATGAACGGCAGATTTCCCCACAGCGTCAGGAGTTTCACGTCTTTCAAAAGGGCTCCAGAAGACACAGCACACAATACATACCGTACTTCACTCGCTATTTCCAGAGCGATGTCACAGTCAGCACTTCTGCCACTAAACGCGATATCTTTCTACAGCCAACGGACATGTCCTAGTAAACACGCCGATTTTCAACCTTGTACATGTTGTGCATTGCGGTTGAAAGGCCCTCACCAGGTTGTTGTGGGTTCTGCTTACGATGTTCAATGTGCAACGGTACATGTGTTAAATGACTGAATTACTCCGTGAAACCATTCACATTTAATTATTTTACCTTAACATGGTAGGTTGTCATGGATCTGCATGTTGCGCTTTGGCCAGTTAAGCCGTCAGTCGGAGCTGTTCCAACATGTGATCGATCGGTGCGAACCCTCATTTCATTCCGACGCCATCCAACAGGTACTTCCTAGAGGGTTATCTGTTTGCATTCCATCCTTACAGGTTCAGAAGCTTCTTTGTTTCGTTCAAGTTCCGGAGCAAGCCTCCAATTTTGAAACTTGCTGGCGACAGCCGGGGAGTCCCGGACCGGGACTCCCCGGTTGGCCAACCGGGAGGTTCAGTCCGACGGCTGTTAAATGGGGAGAATCCTGAATTCCAAATCCAAGCGTTCGGATTTTGAAGCACTCTACGGTTCGCAGACTAGTGTACTAGTACTAGTACGGTACTACTAGGACTGAGTTCGACGGACCCCATAATTCCTCATTGCGTACTCGGAAAATCAGATCGAAATAGAGTAAGAATCGCGACTTATTCGAAAACGGTCCGAATAAAGATCCGAATAAGGTTTTCTGCCTGTGAGTCACAGGTAGAAAAACCTTGTTCCACAGGCTGTGACGGAGACCAGCATTACTGCGCGCAGACCTGGGGGCCCCAGGCTGGGGCATCGGTAGAAATTTGCCAAAATGGCATTGCTGATGAACATTCTCTCTTCGACGTCTGTTTGAGCAGGTAACTTCGTGTTCTGCAGTACTCCTGCATGACTAGTCATGCAACCCTTCAGGTAATAAGCTTATAACCCCAAGTTACTGCCGGCCAACAAGTACGGGCCAAGGATGCCTACATCACTTTGGCCGAACTATTCACCAACGTACCTAACACAAAACGATACAAGGACATCACAAAACTATCCTAGGATCTTCTCCGTAGGACCTCTCGGGATGTCCTGGACACGTCCTGTAAATATCTCGAAACTATCCCAGGATCGTCCCGTCAGGACCTCTCGGGATGTCCTGGAGACGTCCCGAAAAGTACCAAAAGTTCGTCGAAGCGGGACATAGCTGTCCAGGACATCCTAGAAGGTACCCAGTGCCGCTCAGATCATTTTCGGGACGTCTGTTTGAAATGGTCCTCAAACCTTCCCATAAACGTACTATAATGAACCTGTGAACATACTGGGAAATGTCTTGGGATCATTCTGGCATACTTTCAGTACCATTCTAGGTTTCTTGGTATCATTTCGACACCAACAACATCTAGGATGTTTTTGGGATACTTCCAGCGCGATTCAACAACTTTCCAGGGCGATTCGGACCTTTTCAGGCAAAACTCGTCCTGGCCAGATGGTGTCATCAGATGCGCATGCAATACATCTCATCGGACTTTCCCACCAGCCATGGTCCTGCACGAAACCACGTGGTGCACCAATCATCATGATACTGTGACACAGTTCGTCGGGAGGAAACTATGTAGTATACAAGACGCAGAGGCCAGCCCGATCGGGCCCGTGTGCACAAGAAGCAAAAGGCCAGATTCAGATATGAAACTAAATTGGGCTGACGAAGCAATGAGACTTAGTTAAACAGATCTGAGACTGGGAGGCCTCAAGCTCTCCTGACAATGTAAGCCCATTAAAAACTATTGAGGTAGACTGTTCTCATATTTCAGTACAATGGCACGACGAAGTAGCCTAGGTGTAGCCTCTTGCATGACGCAGTTGGCATCTTTCTACACTGTGGACGAGGAGCGAGCAGTACAGAGCATACATGTCATGATCATCCTGATGGCCTGACACCTCAGTCTTGTGGTGAAGCATATGCACGCAACTCTTTCAATGTTTGATTAATTCATCTGAGCGCTTACACTCTCAAGAGGAAGAGCTTGCCAGTGAAAAGCCCATCAGCAGACAGCTGCTTCCCAATACCCGTGTCGGTGAACTCCACCATGGGCCAGGCGCTTAGCTGCTGAGGGGCACCGGTTCCAATATCGATTAATCAATATTCATTTATCCCAACAACGCCTGCCTCTGTAGAGAACATATTTAACGGGGTCCACACAAAATGGGGTAAAAAATGGATAGATGTCAAAAACTATATCAGACTACCGGATGTAGCTAATACTAAATGCTGTGATATATGCAGCTGTCGTTCTTCAGTCAGTTTATGGATCAGTAAACTTCATGAAGTGTGTATGTCAGGGCTGCCACATGTGTGCACACAATGATGCCTGGTTTGAGAACACTCCTAGATATTTACGGCCTCCCATCTCCTTGGCAGACGTCAAACGAAGCAGAAGGCTTCAACAAGTTATTCTTTGAATTAATGGATCATTGATGAATCACTTTTAATGAATTATTAATGAATATTTGGGGGAATATTAATATTCCCTGCAACTGCGATATCTGCATTCGCCCAGTGCCTTCACCTTCGCAAAGTTTTCAGGCTTAGATCTCCAGCCCAGAAACTCCCCATCGCTTTACTGACTCTCAATTCAGCATGCCCCATCAAACAGCAATCGCGGAGCATATGATGACGGCTAAGGGGTTTATCCCAGTGATGTCGTCGCAAGCGCTAGCACTGCGAGCTTGAACAGCGGGTTTGAATTGAGAGGCGCTTGGAGGGAAGATCGGGGTGTCGTAATCAGTTACTAATCGAGCGCTATCCATGGAAAGCAAATATGTGTAGACTGAAAAAGACATATCGCATATATATATATATATATATATATATATATATATATATATATATCCATGGAAAGCAAATGTAGGGGCGGCACACACGGAGAAAATATTATGTAAGCACCACAAAAACTCCCTGTGCGCCCCCCCCCCCCCCGGGCCAGCCCCCCAAAATTTCTGAAAAACACATACACAAAGCTTAAGGTGGAGGAAAAGAAGCTTCTTTTCCTCCACCCAGTGTAACAAAGTCTTTGAGGAACAGCACAGACAGGCAAATAAGGTACTGCGGGGCTGAGTTTGCAATTGCGGGAAATGCTGCATTTATTGTAGATCCATGAATTTTTTTGAACTTGCCACTGTTTGCGCTTGCACCCAAATGACATTTTAGGACCCCTCTGACACTTTTCGATCCTTTCCCTTTTTACACGGAATTACAATCCGTACATCCGTAGTGAACCCGTAGACACTGCACAGACTTCCATAGAATTCTGCCAACACAGTACTGCTGATGTGGTTATAACTAATTATAATTAGATATTAGGACCCCAATCACATTCATACGGGGATCAGACATAGTGATATCAGGATTCAACTTCAAAGACGTTTCCTTCCACATCAACTGCAGTACAGCTGTACGTCCTGTTGATACCAGCTGTCGAGATTACTGCTCATGGACAAGGAAAGTTCATTTAGCCTCCACGTACATAAGTAGGTAGTAATCAGGCAAGTTTGAAGATCATCCCCAAGGCCACAATGCAACAACGCTGGAGACTCCAGTTTTCCATCCCAACAAAGCCCGCCAATGGAGAGAATGTATTATATAACTAAAGGGGTCCACGCAAAAAGGGGGTAAAAATTGGATATATCTTATTCGCGCAGTGTTTGCGACAAAATCTTTGGTCACTTTGCAAATTGGAGTCCAATTGGTGCCGTGCGTGTGAACTGAAGCCAAAGCTTAAGATCCAAACCCAGCTTGGACAGCTGTAGTACCGGGCTCTGTACAGTTCTTTAAAGCTCTAGCTAGATAGAACTAGATTTAGATAGAAGCTCTTGCCGGAAGACCTCTGGACAATCCCTTATAAGAACAATTCCTAACTAGTGATTTGCCAGCTCAGCTTCTAACGAACTAATCATGGCAGCAGGGCGCAAAGGAACCCTCTATGTCAACATTAGCTCATGATCTGGCAGCCCATCTCATAAAGTTAAATGACTACTCAAGACCCGATCTCTAGAGCTCGATAACAATCACTCTGGATGCACAAACACGAGCTGAACAAAGGTGACACCGATGTCGATGCATCGAAGCTGTACAGCTGCACTTCACGTGCCAACTAAATCGCTTTAAATTTCGATCCATCAGTGCCTCGGCGGCCAATACAATCCCATGAAGGCCTACTTAACTCCAATTCTAAGGGCCTGCATAGCCTTTTGCAACCAACCTACAGGTTGTTGGAAAGTCAGTTCTGATTAGGTGGCACCATAGTTCACTAAACATGCAGAACAAGACAAATAAGTTGCAGTACAATAACGGCATGCCCACTTGCTGCCTAAGATTAGGCAGTCCCTGAGAAAAAGGGGGTTGAAAGGGGGGGGGGGGGAGATTGAATTGTAGGTCCTGCTATCTATTTGACATTATCACTTCAAGCGCTCAGTTCAAGCTAGCTATAGCTAAGCACGCATACAATACATATGATATATACGATATCATGTGATATATGATATATGAGCATACTGCGGGTTAAACACCTCCTTGTCTGTTGGACCATATGACGGTATAGATCACTCCTACCTCCCGACTTGTAAAGGCCGATACGCAATAACTAGGGCTTGGAATATGTTAAATGTGCGTCAACCTATACAAAGTTCAGTAACGGAAAATTCATCGAACAAAGGGTCCCCATGCAGCCGGAACTCGTAACCCCTAATTAGGGTCCCATGCAGCCGGCCAATCATGTGCAAACGAGTCAAACGCTTCAGATCTCCACTTGCAGGCGTCAAACTTGCTTTGCAAAGCCTCAAGGAGTTGAACGTAGATGCGCTGCCCCTCTTTTTGACCGAGGTGACCTTCAATAGGCACTCTGTGCTCCTCAGCTGACCAGCTTCAAAGATGTCTCAAAGCTTTGCCTGGCAGATTGGGAGAGCAATGTACTTCTCTTCAAGCCCATTTTGGCAGTGCTGATCATGCTGTGTACCATCTTTCGGCAGCTTGTTGCTGGGCATCTGGGCTGTCCCAACTGCCCGCTCTGCCTGCTCGCTTGCCTCTCATGATATCAGTTGAGGACATGTCTGCTTATCACATCAATACCCAACACCCACAAAACACACACTCACTGTTATCTCACAAAACGATATTGGTGCAGATCAGTCGATCCACAAAAGCATGTGAGTACAAACCCAATCCATCACAAAAAGGCCCATGGAAAGCTCGTGCATACCCACGGAACTCTCCCCCTCGAAACTAACTTCCAGAAGCAGCCCACATGAATATAGCGTGCACATGTGACAGGTGCACAAGGGGCGTAGTGCATCCGTGTGCACAGAGTAACACCAACTTGAACGAAACCAGCGATCAATGTTTCAGGAGGGCCACCAAGGTGAATTGGTAACACATGCCTTTCACCAGGGCAAAGAAGATACTGTCCATCACAAGAGCACCCTAAACCCCTCCCCCTTCCCGCCGGGGCCGGGGCGGGGTGGGTGGGCATGTCAAATCGGAGAGAGGCATAAGCGTGACTGGTTGAACCTCCTAGGGTGTCTTACTTGTTTGAGATTGATAAAGCAGGGTTTTTCTTCTTCCCGTCGGCTAGACAGGCTGGAGGACACTGGATTGCCCTCTGCTAGCACGTGCCAGATGAGATGTAGTTGCACACAGCTGTTGTGTTCAGGAGTGTGCTCGGGCACGAGGAAACAGAAATGTCCACACTGTAGGGGGAGCCCCCCTGGCAGTTGAACGCCTGGCTGAGGGGTGAAAGCCCGGCGCTGGTCGTAATTGCAGTACCACGGATCACCACGATTGCGCCCGAAGAAACAAGTCCAGCGTAATTGATTGCTGATAAACTTTCCATTCCAGCAGTGCTTGTCAGCTGGGCTGTGTTAAACAGCCCAAATCCACCACCAACGCAGGTAAGACCAGAGAGCGAACTCAGGTTAGTAAAAGAGGGGCCAATTAAATTGACAAAATCTCCCAGAAGGAGGAAGCCACCCACTTGCCTGAGAGCTGTCAGCCCTGGGAGCGCAGTAATCCCCTCACTGGGGGCTGAACTGCTCGGCGGGGGTTGTAATATTGAAAATGTCCCCCCAATGGTTGCGAGAGATGGAAGGAAGGATGGTGCGATTGGCACTGATGTATTTAAGGAGTAGACAGCAAGGGTTTCAACGTAACTGAGCGAACCAAACCCCAGGATCTCGAGATACGTTTGCATCTTTGAAGTTGACAAACCTGGCGCAGAATTGAAAAATACCAAGTTCAAAGTTCCCATGAAACTAGTGCAGTTTACTCCTTGCGAGATCGATTGGTCGCAGGGACCAGTAATGCTGTTGTTGTTTGGTACTAGACCATTCACTACCACAAAGCACGGGCCCGAGCCATCCAGAACGTCCCAGACCGAGATGATGTTGGCAGCCGTACCACACACTGTGCCCACGAAAAACAAAGACCCCTTTGGGACATGTCGACTGGTCGACAATGCCAGGCTGAGATCGTTGGCAACACAGCCTGCTTGGGAGTGTGGCTATCAGTTTTTTCTCCAAAAGTAACAAGTGCATCAGTCCCCGGTGTGCTCCAGAGGACGGATTTTAGGCTTTAGGGTTTAACCCTAAACCGGTGTGCTGCCGGCATTTGTGCGTCCTCCGCGGTGGCCCACATACTGCATGAAAGCAAGGGGGAGGTGCGGTGGATGCAGGACACTGGAGGGAGAGGGAAACAGGGCGGGCAAACAGTAGGCGGGGAAGCAGGTGCAGCCGCCCACACACACACACACACACACACACACACACACACACACAGACACAGACACACACGCACACACACATACACACACACACACACGCACACACACGCACGCACACAAACACACATACACATGCACGCACACACGCACACAGACACACACGCACGCACGCACGCACACAAACACACATACACATGCACGCACACACGCACACAGACACACACGCACGCACGCACACACGTGAACGCGCAGGCGGGTCGAGGGAGAGGCAGGGACGAGGGTTTGAGGGGGTGGGGAGGGAGAGGAGGGGGGGAGAGAGAGGGGGGGGGAGTGGGGTTTGACGGTTGGGGGAAGGGAGGGGGGGGGGTGTAAAGAGAGGGAGGAGGCATCGAGGCCCTCTTAACACGCGTTACACATGTAATGTTTTTGAGCAGCTGCGTATCGGGGAGACTTATGCGTGCATAGCGGCAAGCATTGTTGTGTTCATGAAGGTGATAGGGCACCGCACCTGGTGCTGATGGCCCAGACCCTGGCAAGGGACATGACGCCCTGCATCCCGGCAGTGACCATTGTAAGGACACTCAAACAGCCATTTCAGGAGACCACCTCCAGCCCTTCACATTATTCAACAGCTCCTACATGAGACCCCCTCGAGCCCCTTATGTTTCTCAACGGTCGAAGAGCCCCTTCAGAAGACTCCTCCCAGCCTCTTATCATACTCGTCACCACTCGAAGAGCCACTTCAGGAGGGGCCTCCAGCTCTGCATGTTCCTCACCACTCGGAGAGCCCATTCAGGAGACACCCTCAAGCAAGGGTTGTCGATTCTGGCCGTATAACGCCAAAATGGCCGCACAGGGCTTCAACCATTATAAATTTGGCCGATTTGCCAACCAACTGGGGTAGCAATAAGGCCAGTTTGGCTGCAGGCACGTTTGCCTTGGCTATCTTTCCGGCCATGGAGAGCTTCAAGCTACTTGCAAAATGCTGTACTTTACAGGCCAGGTGGCGCATATCGTGAAGGCTCCACAAGGATAGCAAAACATGCCTAGCCTGATTCGTAATGAGTATTTTCGTATGTGCTTATGCCCGTGTCTCCCCCCCCCTTCTCTCTCCACTGCCCCCCCCCATATCTCTCGCTCTTTCTCTCCCCCCCCCTCTCTCTCTCGCGGCGTTCGTCCATGCATGCTCGCGCATGGGTGTGAGCGCAGTCGTGCGCACACCCGCGGCCACCCGCGTGCGAGGGTGCGTGCCGGTATGGGCGTGCATGCAGCAGTAAACAGGAGGAGGAGTTCCATGCTAGTCTGAAAAAGGTGACAGCTCTAAGGAGCTAATCGGGTTTCCGAAGGCAACCTTCCCACTCCACGATTCATTGCGCCCATGCAAGCTTACCAGCCAGACCTGGCTGCAACTTACTGCCAAGTTTGGGTTCTCCAGGCCAGAAAAGTCGCCAAAATCTTGTGGTGGGGTTTGACTCCGGCGATCAAAAGCTGCAGAAAAGAGGAGTTGACGCAGGTTTCAAGGCCACGTGGCCTTGAAGGAAAAATGAAATCAACAACCCTGCCCTCCAGCCCCTTCTGCTATTCCTTACCACTCGAACAGCCCCTTCAAAGGCCCCTTCAATTCCTGAACAGGAACCTCCCACAGAAACACGGTGCTTGAAGCCCACTGGTTTGCCTCTACAGGAGAATTAGAGCGGAGGCAGAAGTTGGCAGAAGCAGCGGAAGGACCTATAGTTGGCATGTGCGGACCAGGAACAAGTTGCACAAATTCATGTAGTCACGCTGCTCATTGCTTTATTTGTTGTGACACGTTACTTGGCCAATTGTCCCTGGCCCTGAACGCTTGCCCATGTCCCTAACCCCCTGCCTCGGATTCCTTGGTGTCGATACCCCTCTTCCTTCAACCCATTACCTGGCCTGTTCCCCCATCGCCTCTCCCCACTCTTCTTCCCAGAGGCCAACCCCTTATTGGGCCTGGTTCCTCATTGCCCACCTCCCCCCCCCCTATACCTCTCAGGGGCCAACCTCTTACCTGGCCTGTTTCCTTGTCGCCTTTCCCCCTCTTCTTCCCAGCTGCCAACCCCCTTCCCGATGAGAACTCGTCATTCGCATAGATCTCTGTATCAGCTGATGGCACATCTTCTTTGGATCATAGCTCTGTATCTGTCTCGCACTTGCTCCAACCAGGTTGCCCACAGATCATCAACCACATTCCATTTGTGCTGCCCTGCTCCTGCCTGTCAAGCGGGAACATGATGTGGATGTGCACACCTGGGGGGCGGCGGCGGCCGTGGCGGTGGGGATGGGGGGGGAAGTGGAGGCGGAAAGGGCGGGGGAGGCAGAGGTGGGGACGGAGGCGGAGAGGGCGCAGGCGGAGGGGGCCGAGGTGGAAGTGGGGGACTCGGAGGGGGAGGGGAAGGGGGAGGACTTGGAGGCGGAGAAGGCGCAGGCGGAGGGGGCCGAGGTGGAAGTGGGGGACTCGGAGGGGGAGGGGAAGGGGGAGGACTTGGAGGCGGAGAGGGCGCAGGCGGAGGGGGCCGAGGTGGAAGTGGGGGACTCGGAGGGGGAGGGGAAGGGGGAGGACTTGGAGGCGGAGAGGGCGGGGCCGGCCCAGGTGGTGAGGGCGGGAGGGGGGGCGACGGCGGAGGCGGTTGGGGGGGGCTCGGAGGCGGAGAGGGTGGGAGCGGTTGCGTCGAGGAAGGGGGTGGCGGGGGAAACGAAAGGGAGGGGGACTGTGGAGCTCCTGGCCCACCACCACCGCCTGGAGACTGCCCCACGGGAGGTGGTGGGGAGGAGAGAGGCAATGATGGTGATGGAGAGGGAATCAGTGCGGGAGGTGGTGCAGGAGGGGTTGACTGGGATGGTGCAGGCGGTGGTGGACCTACATGATCAAGAAGTCAGTCCCTGACTTTGCAGGTACAAGCAAGTGGTGGAGCCCCTTTGCCTGATCCAAGCTTCAGCGCCATGATGCAATGAATGTCCATGAAGGAGCAAATCCCGTTTCATGAACCTCGAAGCCCTTACAGCGCCTCTGGGTTATCAACCTATGAAGAACTAGTAGTGAAAGCAGATGTATCATCTGCAAGCAAAAAGCATATATATGGGCTGGCTTTGGGCACATGGACTCGAGCATTGAACGCATATCAAGTTGATGATATGGTTGAGAAGGGAAGAGAATGCCTACTTAAAAGTGTCGCAGCGGGTGGGGGAGGTTGAATGCGCTGGGGTGGTGATGGACTTCTGCAATCCCACAGATCCACATACTTGGACATACGTGGTGTTGCATGATACACAGGATTCCAAAAAGAAATATTGAAGAGGAGCGCCAAAGAGAACACACTCTCTCAAGTCTCAGGTACTATTTCAACAAGCTTGCAACCACATGTTCTTCACTCACAAGGGGGACTTCTTTTGATAAGTATTCGCTGCGAGCCAGTGCGTCTTGAATGGAGGGTTCGCAGTGATAGACAATACAAAGGATCGTTGAAGTAGCTTTAGGACCTCTCTTGACCGTCCCTTCCATCCCTTCCCCCATCCCACATCAGATAACCAAGACATGGCATTGCAGATAGCATTGTACAAATTGAATAGCTACCTGGGAGAAGCCAAACTTTCTCAAGGCACCGCCTGCAACGAGACACGGCAAAAAGAATGTATTGCGCACTCTCTCCAATGCACATGGACCATGTGCAAGTTACAGATTGGACTCATCTCTTGTATGCATTTAGGGATTATGTGAAAGAGCAGGAGCTTTTGAACCGTGCCCATCCGTGGGCATAGTTTCTGCCCATTGCTTGTACGCAGTGACTCTTGTAGGAGGAAGGGGCGCACAGTGGGGGTGAAGGGCAGAGGTTGCAAGTGCCCAGAGGGCTGTTCAGAGTTGGCCTCTGGAAGCAGTACAAGGCAGGGCAAGTGAAGTGGATACCCAGGCTCAGGAAGCCTATGCAGAAGAATCCACAGCAAGGCCCTGACGGGTCCAAAACCCATCCAAACCTGCCTGCCGTGCACGCAGATTGGTAGGTGAATTTAAATCCCTGCAATGATAGCAGGGAAGCCAGCGCGTGTCTGTCAAAGCCAGAATCCTGCTTGAGGTCTGGATCTGCCATCATGGACAGGATGGAGGGATCCAGGGCACGCAGTGATAGTGTGGACTGTGTATCCCCTGCTCTGGGTACCATGCCCTGGAAGGCAGTTGTGCTAGCCTCGCTGTCCTCCGGACTTTTGCTGTCCGACAATTCTTCTCCAAGATGATTTGAAGGCATGGTAAGGTGAGGTGGCCCTTCTTCATTGGTTGAGTCGGTGTTGTCCCAATCTGGATTAGACGTCTCAGCTTCTAGAGGCATGAAAGCTGTTGATTGCTGGTTGTGAAGGGCACCGTCGTCAGTTTCCGACACTTCAGTGGGACTCAAAGAGTCGGAAACCCCGGAATCAGGGTCGGGTAGGGTCTCCAAGTCGGGAACGGAATCCTCATTTTCTTGGCGAAGTGACCTCAAGAAGTCGTCTTGACAGTTAATTGCAAGTAATGTGGTGAAACAAAGAGCCGATATGTATAAGAGTCTTGAAGTCATCGAGCCTGTGCATGAGCATTCTTCTCGTCAAGTGGCAATTGCTTCCCATGTACGCACTGTGCCCCACAGTCTTTGCTCGCGCTAGGTCACCCCAAGAGAGAAATTAGAAAAACATTTGTTGCTCATGGAACATTAATCTAGGATCACAAGTGGCGTCAATTGAGGGATAAACCACTATCTCAACTGTGAATCTTCACAGACTTGAATACAGCTATGGTGGGATGTTAAATTGAAGTTTGCCATTGTGCACATCGCGTTTTATCATAGTGCTAAGGGAGCTAGTACAGTGCATTCACGTCAGATAGTGCATTGGGCCCTAAACAAAACAACGGATGACTCAATTCCGAAGTTTACATGACGGCCAGTGACACACCTTTCTGGTGCTAAACTTTCTCACTGGAAGATAAGTTCGTCTGTATTGCAGAACTCTAGTTCTTGCTCTTCCATGCCAATCTTTTTCCACGAGCTCCACGGTCGAACGTTGCCTCACAGACTATGGCTTCCAAAAGCAAGAATTGCAACTGGAATGGGCCCTTGTTAAGTCGATTTGACAATAACATTCACACAACATGTGGGGCTAACTCACAGAACATGGCCTTGAAGCTTTCAAGGCCTTGCAAGTTGAAAGGAGCCAGTACACGCTCTTTTGAATAATGTGACGTGTGTGCAACGTACAATCTCAGATTGTCAATCTGTACGTCGTCCATCCGGATCATCCGGACCGGATGCCGACGGAGCCGGAACGGTCGGACGTAAGGATTAACGGATTCGCCCGCCCCTGTGAGTCTGACTGCCCCAGTGTCACAGGCTGTGACACTGGGCCAGTGTCTCGTTCACCCGGTACAGTATTTTTATTGAAACCCCGAGCCTCCGAACTAGAATCCCGCTTTGCAACGGCGCTTCCCCAGGAGAAGTACCTGTTTGCGGAGGGCCGCACCTAAGAATGTAACAAATTCTGGCACTGAAGCCATACTTGAATTGTTAACGCATATGCTCTACGCTGTTTAGTTATGTTAGGCTCTGAATTCCGTGCGCGACCTCGTTAGGAGGAGTTTTATCGGACCTGCTGGCCGCAATAGGGGGTGAAACTCCCCAATACAATGGCAAATGTTGTGAAACATCAAATAAATCTGTTATTAGATGACATCATGCCGCGGGAAGTAATGAAACTGGATGGTAAGTGTGTTTTCCGTGCATCAGCGATTAGGTGATTTCTTCTCTGTCGACCAAGCACAGCGCTTGTAAGCTTGGCTTCAGGGTTTTAAGTTTTTAAACATCACTGCCTGCAACATCTAAAGATACAGGCCTCTTTTTTGAATGATACCCGTCTTTCTCTTGGCAGGTGTGCTGGGACAATGTTTAGAAATAACTTTCTCTTTACCGGCAACATGTTTTCGCTCCTGTCGATGACTATACATATAAAAATACTGTGGACGTAGTTTTGGGGGAGCTCTTGTTCGCTGTGTCTAAATATCAAGATGATCGTTGTGTGATCAACCATATGCAAACTCCTGACGCTGTCAGAATGAATGGCGTGCAGGAAGAGGCTCCTGGAAAAGGATTACTTTTGGAGACTTTCCATGGATTTTTCTGGCATTGCGCATGATCTCTGGGTCAAATTCAAGGTATGGTTAACATACAAGTTGGGCGATATGTGGGAAACCAGTACAAAGTAACTGGTCAAGAAATTTCGCTGGTTGCCAATTCTGTTACTTTCAGTAAGGATGCCATCCAGTGTGAGTTGCTGCAGCAGAGCACTTGCAACAGGACCTGCGGACAATAGAGAGACATAGTTGGGCTTGCAGGGAGGCCAACTGCATCACATATCAGGGGGGACGACAACAATTACATGTGTATGTGTGTGTGTGTGTGTGTGTGTGTGTGTGTGTGTGTGTGTGTGTGTGTGTGTGTGTGTGTGTGTGTGTGTGTGTGTGTATGTATTGTTGCCTTCTGACGGTTGATTGGGAAGGGGAGGAGGAGGATTGTAGGCTACACCCAGTACAGTGTACCGCTTGGCAGTGTCGGGGTTCGCCCCGTACTGGGTGTAGCCTAGTAGGCTTTGCGCCAGTATACGGTGTGGCTCTCAGGCCATATTGGCACTTTCATCGGTGCGCAACAATCTTTGCAGAATAGAGGGAGTGGGAGGAGTGTGTGTGTGTGTGTGTGTGTGTGTGTGTGTGTGTGTGTGTGTGTGTGTGTATGTGTGTGTGTGTGTGTGTGTGTGTGTATGTGTGTGTGTGTGTGTGTGTGTGTGTGTGTGTGTGTGTGTGCCCTAATCCACCAGCATTTACTATGGCTGCCGTATAAAATGGAACATTTATCCAGACCCTCCGCATAAATACTTTATCCAATTTTATCCAGAGGTTGTCGGTTTTGCATAACACATAAAATATGTGGCAGTACAAGAAGTACAAGTCTCATACGAGCAGTACATGCTGTATACATGCAAGTTGCAGCACTGGAAAGTGGCCTCGCGAGACCCTCCCACGGCCTCATCTGAGGTATTATGGGTGGGTAACGTCACGGTAATTACTATTATTTATAAATGGGTTATGAGTACTGCTGTGCACTTCAATGCAATACTTATTGGGATCAAAAGTGACCCTTATACAGAAATTTTACAGCTTTCGGTATTTTATCAGGTTTTATCCTCTCAAAAACAGGGCGCCGATTTTATGCAATTCTGTTTTTGTAGCAGTAGCTATAGAACAGTTTTCTTGGGCGAAAGAGTAACATGGTTTGATGCAGCTCTATAAAAACGAATCGATTGACACCTCTTTCGTCTCATTTCATCATGGAATGGAATTTTATGATTTAATCCATGGCTTGGCCAAGCCATGGATAAATATTTTATCCATTTATGTCTTATCCATTGGGCGTGAAGAATATATGCGGCAGCCACTGGCTTGTGGGTGGCATAATTGCACATCAAGTAAAAATGCCTGAATGGTTCTAACTTGACATTCCTGCTTGTGCATAGTATACTTGACAACGTATTGGAATCGATTTGGAAGCGTTTCACGGTTTCCAAATGTTCCCATCAAATATGGTATATGATCAGCCACACTGTTTTTCATGAACCAGAACTCATAGGACATGGACAAGAGTTAAATCTACTTCTGTCAGAAAGGCCGTGTAAATTGTTTTCCGTCGATGTCATTTGCAGAATTTCGCATCTCATTGAAGTGAGATACAACCCACGATGGCCTGGACGTGGAAATCACGTGGCCTACTCTTTCGGAAAGATCCAAGAGTCTTTCCCATGGATCCGAAAGGAAATGCTCCAAGCGTGTATTCTCCAGCTGGTTAAATTAAATAATCTGATTCTCTCTCTGAGCTCCAAGATCTGAGCTCCGAGCTCCAAGCGTGTATTACAGCTGGTTAAATCAATTAATCTAGTTACCAGTCTGGCCAACTTGGACGCATAGCAACAGATACACTACATATGTGCCTTAAGTCAGCAACTCTAGTGTGGACGAGCCTCAAATAGCTATCTAAAGAGGTTGTAGCACCCCCTGAATCTACCGAAGCGACTGCGGGTAGGAAAGGCTGAGAAATATCCCGACGGACTTTGCGTGTATGAAGTGCCCATCATGAAAATCGCAACTGTACATCATATGATGCATGTAGTATCCTTTTTTGGGTTTGCACCTACTTCTCAGGGGTTGAAATTTTTTGTAGAAGAAAAAAGATAAATCAGGACAACTGTATTGAGGCCTTTTCAGAACGCATCAAAACTCAACAAGATATGGGAGAGGGGTGTGTGTGTGTGTGTGTGTGTGTGTGTGTGTGTGTGTGGGGAAAACCTAAGATGGCTCCCCGGGGACAGTGGACAGATTCTGGACTTCAGCAAAGCAACAAAGGCTTGCAAGGGTGGACCCCTAGGGCCCCGTTTTGTACCTCCAGCACCAAACTGTACTGGAGTTTGTGCTTCACATGAATATGCTCAGTTCTGGCAACAGATGATGAAATGTTGAAAATGCTGTTGTCACCGCATGGTAGTGTCACCACGTGTCCACGTCCTCAAACAATGTGTAACAGTGCAACCAGGTCAGCGTGTGCACATGTGGCATGCATTTGCATCTGGGTCTGCACACGATGCACGATTATGGGCAGATCCTCATCAATGGATTGTGAGCTCCGCTCCACCAGGGTTGATACTGGTCTCTCCCTGCCCTTTCATGGTGCGCCGGGTCGCTCCCTGACCCCCACCCCAATCCCCCCCCCCCAACACACACACACACACACACACACACACACATACACACACACACACACACGCACGCACGCACGCACACAACCCAAAAGCAAAAACAACAAGAATAAATAAGCAATTCCCTGCAAATTGCTGCGGCGTAAAGTGACAGTTTTTTAAGCATCCAGTGTTTTAAGCATCATGTCCAACCAAGGCCGCCAAGGCAGTGTTTGAGAATGTATTACTGCAAAACCTGCTGCTCCTCTGCCCCTTCAAGTCAGTATAGGATCGCCGAAGTGCACCTGTTGCGCCATCAATTAATAATTATGTTATCTATGTTTTATAAAACATAGATAAGTCGTGAGCTCATCATCATGGCAGCCTGGGCGATATCCAATGGGACATATTCATGTGGATCCCAATTGTTTGAGGGGGATATCTCTCAGATCAACCTCCCCAACAGAGCAAGTGGGCAGAGAAAAGCAATTTTCAGTGTAAATGCTGGTAGTACGCAGATCCTTAGCTACATGCTGGCGCACACATGTACGTTCCTAACACTACAACTACTCTGAAGCTAATACCCAAATTCGGCAATACAAGCTTACATCAAGGACAGAGCCTGTACAATCAAAGCCTGTACATCAAGCCTGTACATCAAGGGAAAAATTATTCAAACATTTATTCGCAAGTCTCCGGCGTGTGTGATGCGCTTATATCGTAATTGCCTACCAACATCGCAGTCAAACGGGTGTCATGGGCTTGAAACCAACTCCCGGCCCTCCAATACAAGCTAGCTACAGCCTAGGGCTTGGGAAGTCTCCTATATAAATTCAGGCTACTTCATACGGGCTGCAACGATACCGTGTCATACATAGTACATCGGTTTGAACGCTTCTCCGGAGGCCAGGAAATTGGGGAATGTCCTGGATGTCGAGAAAAATTCGTCCAGATCAAATTCCCAAATATTACTTCGGCTGTGTCCCTATCAGTTGTTTGCTTGCAAGCAAACACCAGAGATCCCATCCGGGCTGGTTTACATATGCTGGGAACTTCTGCATCGGATGCCAGGACTTTTCCTCCTCCCCTTAAAGAAAGTGCGTCACGGGACGAAAAGGTCGAAGCTTGGAACCTCAACATCCAGTCGGTCAACGAATGTACAGCCAACTCCCAAGAGGTGTACAACTCGGAGGTGTAGGGCGGAATCTATTTATCACATTCCAACAACGCATCTCCCAACCCAACTTGGCACCTTTTGGGCAACGCATCAACAACCCAAATACACACCTAACGCCCATGCGACTCCCAATATAAAGATATAATGTCCCCCCTTTAGCAGGTACCCGAGGAGATGTAGCCGCACGCGGTGGTTGTGTCTACAAAGCGTGTGGGGCACGACGAGAGTGTGACGTTGACCTCGAAGGGGGTTCCGGACGTGCAGTTGAAAGCCAAACTTAGAGGTGCGAGGCCCTGAGGGGTGGAGATTCCCGTGCCTTCGATCCTAACCCGCGGCCCAGTTGTAATCTGCCCCTTGTAACTGACGCGTGCCAGATTCTCCAGTCCCTCAGTCGAGACCATTAACGGACTGTT
>KV908346.1:313309-330809 GCA_002005505.1 Botryococcus braunii | reverse complement strand
TGGTTTGCAAGGCCACCGTCATCCTGCTGCCTCCCCCCCTCCAGCGCCCGAACAATGATCTCCTGGTTTTCGGGCGGGAGCAGCTGCAGATCCGCGTTTGCGGAGATGATGTCGGCCGCGGAGGAGGCGCTCGTCGTGGCGTGAATTTTGGATTCGGTGCTGGCCATGTCGGGCGCGGCAGCATCTGGAATGGTCCGGAAGGACTGCGGCCTGTACTGCGGAATTCCGGCGGACCAACGGAGCGGGACGCTCTGTACCGTGGCGGGCGCAACGGCGTCCGCGGTGGTGGCGGGGATGGGCGAAGCGGCCACAGACGGCCTGCGGGGGGCGATAAGGGGCTGGAAGGGAATGCGGGACTCCAGCGGGGCCGAAGCCACCTGGGCGAGGGCCCCCGTGAGACCGACATACGCCGGCTGCAGGAGAGACTGCGTCCAGTTGAGCGTCGCCATTGGCAGTTCATAATCGGTCGTGTTGTATACCAGCCGGACTGCATCCTGGGTGGTCTCTGCAGACGCCCGGAGCGCCTCCATGGACCCAGCGGCGGCCGACCCGAGGAGCGGGGAGGAGTCGCTGAGGGACGAGATGACTCGCTCGGCGGAGGCTGAGAGGCCTGCCATGGTCGAGTCCCCAGGGACCCCTGCGGGGCCGACACCGGCGTTCAGCAGGGCGATGGAGGAGACGGTGCGCTCGGCGGCGGCTGGGAGGTCAGCAAGGGCCAAGGCCACCGGTGCCGCTGCGGGGACGGCGGCTGGCTCCGCGGATTCGCCCTCGGCAACGGCAAATGCGGAGCGGGCAATGTCGCGGAGGACGTCTGAAGAAGCGGCTGGGTTAGTGGTCGCCACAGGCGAATTGCCTGCGACGCGGGGGGAGGCGGGCTCGATTGGAATGGGGGAGAGGAGCGGGGTGCTCAGGCTGAAGGGGAGCGGGGCGGACGCGGCCTGTGCGAGGGCGGAGACCGCGGGAGCAATGGCTCCCGCGAGTCCCGCAAGCGCCGGCTCCAGGAGGGTCTGCGTCCAGTTGAACGCGGCCAGAGGCAGCTCGAAGTCCGTCGTGTTGAGAGCCGTGCTGATGGCGTCCTGCGCTGCGGCTGTGGACGCTCGCACCGCATCCACCGTCCCGCCAACCGCGCCCACAAGGAGCGGGGAGGAGGCATTCAGGGCCGCGAGGGTGCTGTCGAGCGAAGCTGCAAGGCCTTGCTCGGGGGCGGCGGCGGGCGTCGCTGCTGCAGCAGTGCTTGGCCGATTGAGCAAGTTGGGGATACCGAGGGAGGCTGGGAAGTTCCACGCTGCGGGCGTGTTGCTCTGGTGCTGTGCCACGGCTCCCGCCGCCGGTCCCGCAGAAGGGAGTGCAGATGCGAGGGCGGACAGGCCCGCGCCGCCAAGCACGGATGGCAGGGGGCCTGCCGCCGCGGGGCCATCGGCAAGTACAGCCACGGAGTTTTGTACTGCTGTGACAGTGGTAGCCAGAAGCGGGCCGGATGCGCCAATGGCAGAGGAGATGGATTGGTTGATGGCGGACGACAGTCCGGAGATCGTGGATGCCAAGTCGTTGGGCTTGGTTTCGGGCCCGGCGGCGGGCGACGCAGCATCGGGGCCGCCCGCCGGTGCGGCGCTGCCCAGCGCGGTCGCCGGAAGCATGGACGCCAGCATGCTCCCAAGGGAGGGGAACATGCCTGTGATGGAGGCGGGGATTAGAGCGGGGGCGCTGCTGGGGGCTCGCACCGGCGACGCCTCCGCGCGGGAGGTCTTGGGGGCTGCTGCCAGGGGCTCCTGGTTGCCAAATACGGAAAGGGGCAGAATGGTAGCAACGGTGCTGCCGAGGTCAGAGATGCTCCCTGCAATGGCATTCGGAATGGACGCCAGGTTTGTGATGTTGAGCTCCGGGAGCGCCGCGGCGGGAGCCGCACCGCCCTCGACCTGGGCGGTCTTCAAGCCCGCGGCAGGGACATCTCCAGAAGCTACCTCAGGGATGGATGCCGCGGGATCTGAGGCTCCCTCAGGTTTGGCCCCCGACAGGGGCTCGCTTGCAGAGGACAGCTCGGAGCCAGGGAGGTGCGTTCTGGAGGCCCTGGGGACTGCCGGGACCATTCCATTCAGGAGGGAGGGTACCGTGGTGGATACCCCAGTGCGGAGGGCCGCCACCGTGCTGTCCATCCTGGACAACGACGCGTTGATAGCGGAGGCTAGGGCGTCTGCAGCCGCGGGCGAGCGTGCAATTGCCGGTACCGCCACAAGACGAGGCTGGGACCGCATGCTTGCTGCAGGGGTGGGGGCAGCTGCCACGCCAGCAGGCTGGGGGTTGCCAAAAACAGAAGCAGGAATCAGGGTTGCGACTGTACCGCTGAGGTCAGAGATGCCGCCACTGATTGCCACAGGGATGGCTTGCAGGTTGCTGGCAATGGCCTCCTGGATACCCGGGGGGAGCACCATACCTGGGATGCTGGAGGCTGCTGGCGCAGCAGCCTCAGGTTGCTTAGAGACTTCGCTTTCCACTCCTGCATGTGCGAGAGGGACTGGAAACGCTGATTGGATGGGGTCCAGGCCAACGGCAACTGCCTCGAGAATTCCAGGGGTGGGTCCCTCAGGGGACACCAGGTTTCCGGCAGCAAGTATGTCAGTCCCTGTGGGGAGCTGAGGGACTAGAGAGGGGCTTTCGGCCAGGCCAGCGCCTGGTACCGCCGAGGCTGTGTCCTGCGCGACCTTCTGGAGCACACTTGCTGAGCCCATGATAGCGTCTGGCATCGCAGACGCTGACGTGGCGAGGGCAGAAGGGATTGCCATGGCAGCATCCACAATGGCAGGCACAGAGGACATGGTCGTGCTGACGGTCTCAGGAATAGCTGTAAGAAGTGCTGCGGGAACTTCTGTGACCGTGGCAGCCAGCGTCGGGGGCAGTGCCGTGAGCGTCGACTGAATGCTGGTCAGCACTGCGTCTCCCATCTGGATTGCATCTTCTCCCGCTGACGCAGAGATTGTTGGGCCACCAGCAGAAAGGGCCGGATCCAGGGGGGAAACCGGACTCAGGAGAGGTAACGGGAAATCGCCTGTGGGGGCATCGTGCTGGCCTTCTGTATGGCTGTCTGCAGATGAGGGGGTCTCCTGTGTGACGTCTGTGTTCGGAGGCAGGAACGCGGTTCCAGATGGAGTTGCAATGGGCGCCCCACCAGTCATGGAAAATGGGAGGTCGTACTTTCCCAGGAGGGCAGGGTCTGCAGTGGTAGGCATTGCTTCCGCGACGATAGCGAGGCTTGCGTCCGGGGTCTGCAGCTCTGGCATGGCCATGGCTTTTCCACTCGGTTGAGGCATCGACAAGGCCACCTGGTCAGCTGTAGGCTCAAAAGCAGATGAGCTTGGCAAAGTGGCTTGAGCGAGCAGAGCTGGATTTGCTATGCTGGCCTCTTGATACCGTTTCATGATAGCGTCCTGGTATGCAGTGAGGGTTGCTACCTCATCAGCCTGGTTTACGGTGGCTGCGCTGCCGTCAGGATAGTTTGCAAGTGGGCCGGACGCTGCAGGGACAGTGGGGAAACCCACAGGTTGGATTTCAGCTGCCATTCCCACATCCTGAGACAGTTCACCCTGCACCGCTAAGCCTGGTGCGTTGCTTTCCGTTGTAGGAATTCCATACAAGTCAGAGAGTGCTGATGCAGAAATATGTGGCACTAATGCCAGAAAGGCGATGAGAACAGTAGGCCGGAGCACCATCATGCCTTGGGGGATGCTAGCACTCCAGAACGTGCATACTGAGCTTGCCCTGCAGCCCAAGGTGCAGTCAAGCAAACTTCGGTATCAAGGGTAAGAGTTACACCAACTTTGAGTGCATCTAATCCAAGGCTGAAAAGACCAATAGAGAAAATGGTGAATATGTGGCCATGCACACTCAGAAGATTTTTTAATGTTTAATCTAAGCACTGAAGCCACATTTATGACGTAAAGGCTGTGTTAGACTGCAGTTGATTCGAACAACGTTAGGAGTTGACGTTTACGCAAAGTACATAAAAACGACGCCGGAATATATTTGAGATGGCCGTGAGAATATGTATTGGCAACCAGTCATTTTCCAACGAAAATTTCGTGGAATTCTCAAATGTATCCTGAAAAGGCTCGGGAACCCAAAGCCAGAAGTGCAAAGGAGCCGAGCTCCGCAAGGGGGTTATCCCCGAGCAGTGGCTCCAAAGCAGATAAAGAGACATCCTTACGTCTTAGCCTTGAGTGTAAGGACGTCCACCTAGTGGCGTGGGGAGATAGCCGAAGTGAGCCGTCACCGATTATCTTGACCGCCAGCGCGTTAAAGGAGAAGACGACGATATATCTCTTCCCTTTGTAATGCCAACCTTCGAAATGGCATTCATTGCCTGTCAAGTTGCGTCTGAGACAGACTAATTGAAGGTTTCACTGCTGGCGCCCGCGCAGCCAAGTCCTGATTTGAATTTTCACAAATGATATAACACCCACGTGCGAACGTAACAGGCTGTTACTAACAGCGGCCAAACGGGCGAGTCGTCGTCGGTGTATTGTACACGACCATGACGCATCACGTGACCAGCGCCCCAGGGAATCCGTGGCACGGATTCGAAGGTATGGTTCACGTGTACTATTCCCCTGAGGCCCAAAGAAGACATATTCACTTTTCTCTTTAAAGAAGAAGAATTGCATCAATCTCAAAGAACTTCCCCATTTCCCCATTTCGTTTACGCCGTTGCGTGTCTACTCTTTGGTTGGCTACCTCGGGTGGCCCGCTTTTCTTTATTTCGTGCTAGCGTGTGTTGTGGACATCTTATCATGCCCTTGTGGCTGGACAGATGTAACTTCTTCTTCTTTTACAAGAGTGGAGTTAAAAAGACCAGCCCAATGTTCAGGGACCCAAACCCCCAATGTGTCAAGCTATGAGTCACACCCGGCGAGCGGCCAGCTGGCGACCCACAGCCGCCGCAATGATGAAACTGACCCGACGAATGACAAAATATCCCTCCACAACACCAGCGTGTGGTTGTGTCGTTCCAGCCTGGGAAGTTTCCTGTTACAGAATTTAATCCCCTTCCTTCATGAGTGTTAAGTAACACTCATGAAGGAAGGGGATTAAATTCTGTAACAGGAATTATATATTATATTATAATAAGGGTGGAAGTAAACTCTGTTGGAGGGTGGGCTTTGCAATTGTGCGGGCCGTGAATCAGTGGCGTGCTCACTTGGTACCAAAAGAGCGGCGCAGAATTGGGGTTAAAGAGGTAGATTACGATTCTATGCTGGCTGGTGTAGACCAATGTGGTGAAATGTCGCTGATGTCAAATGAGGAATGGTGCAGTCCTAGCTGGCCTCAAAGGTGCTTGAACGGTTCAAGGTTGCCAGGGTTGTTGCAGGGTCAAAGTTTACCTTGCACATACGACGTAGTGCAATTAAACAGATCCTTTCTGGAATGTTCTCTGGGACTGTATGCAACATCTGGTTGAAGCTGCTAAGTCGACACCTTGCAAGCTCAGAAGTGATGCGGCCATGAAGTCTGCAGCTGCTGCTTGTCACTTGTTTTGTTGAAAAGACTGCATTTGCAAGTAGCTCTGCATTCATGCACTTCATATGAATGTCTTGATGAGTGTTATTAAACGCAACAGCATTAATGCCGTTGCGACGAATGGTCATGTGTCCGCTCCAAGTGCTCGAGACAGTTTACCGACAATCACTTCCCCACATTATGCCTGTGCTGACCTACTACCTGATTTGATTCCAGGGCCTGACCTAAAGGTTGAGCAAAACCTGCTCCACTTGACAGACATTGTGGTAGATACTGGGAACTCCCATGAGGTCGAATTTGTGTGGAATTTTAGCTCAGATTTTCTTCGTTTCTACTCGGTACAGTCCTGATTGTGGCAGATTTCGGGCTGAAATGTGATCTCGCGGGAGTTCACATAGATACTAGCTAGCAGGACGGATGCCCCAGTGAGATGCCGTAGAGAGATACGACGGCTCTCTTGAGAAAGGAATATAACCATCTTTTTCAAATTATGCAACTGTCTAACCATAATCAGATCTGTTCTGCGCATTCATTATTAATCCACTGCAACTGCCGATGGGCACAACGCATGAATAATGTCCAGAAAGCAGGTTTGATGAACTATAACTAGCAACTCATGCCCTTAAGCTGGCCCAACCTGTTCCACGCTGATCCCGCTTAGAGGATTGGCCTTTCTTAGGGAAGCTTGCAAGGTTGATTCAGGCCCAGCTTATGTCCAGAAGTCAAAGCGCTACAAGCAACCAGCGGAAAACGGCCGCTGAAAAAAACCGAACAACATTTGTGAGTGGACGGTAGTTAAACTATCTAAACTACTATAGCAATCCAACTACCACTACTCATTTACAAAATGCACTAACTCTTTCAAGGGTTGTCCAGAAGCGGATTCGAGGAATAGAACTAGCAACTGGTACCCTACAAAGAGGTTTGGGCTTCCTCGAGGTCGGCAGATTTTCTAGAGACATTGACAAGAAGCAGGCAGGCAGCTTCCCGACAGAGTTATGTCGACCCTCTTGGAGGAACATCAAAATTCAAACCTTTTCCGCTAAGCCACTCATTATGATCCACTGTGCTTGACGCCACGACTGCCGGTGCAACATCGGTCCACAAGCAGATCCGGAAGGACAGTATCATAGTACCAGCCTGTCCCCTTGCGAAACTCATATGATGCATCAAAGGGTGGCCTCCACGAAAGAATGGCTTTCCGTACAAAACAAGTAAAATCGTTGAAACGCCACAATTCACCTCAACATATAGGCCCAGGAACGCTTGGCAAGCCACACACTCAGCCCCCCACCTATCTTATTGTCGAGATTGGAGGAAACTGTCGTACAGGACATACGCACCAGCTGTCCTGCCAACAGCACAACCATTAGCGTGGTTTAAGGATTTGATATATTTCACTACCTCGTAGCTCTTAGAAGCACACCCCTTTTTAGAAAGATGCAGGACAGCCTGTACCTCACGTCAGCGGGTCCCGCATTCTAGGGTGCGCAGGCACCAGTACTTATGGAGGTACACAGCGATGTGGAGCTGGTCAACTTGGCTGGCGCAGCACAGCTGCCGGCTGGCAGCTGTACGTTGACCTCGAAGGGGCTGGCGTTGCTGCAATGGGCGGCCGTTTTGAGTGCGGCAAGGTCCGCCGGGGAAGACATCCCTGTGTTGCTCACGATCATGAGGGGTCCGCTCGGGAACCGGCCAGCGTAGTTGACTGCCTGCAGGTTCTCCAGGCCCTGGGTGGTCTTCAGGGAGGGCGTGTTGACGAGCGCGAAGCCTCCTCCAACGCACTTCAGCCCTGAAAGGGAATCCATGTTGGCGAAGCTCAGGCCCCACTGGGGAGAGGGAGGCGGCATCCCCAGCAGGAAGGACCCTCCGATCTGCTGGAGCGACTTTAAACCCGGCAGCGCCGAGATGGTGTTCGGTTGCGAGGGGATGGATGCCGCGGGAATCCCGAGGCTCATGTTTCCGGCCACGTGGGTCAGCTTGGGCAGGAACGTAGCTTCGATCGGCGCGCGTTGCGGTCCGCTGCTGATCTGGAGGTTCTCGACGTACGTCAAATCGCCGAGGCCGAGGCGCGTGAGATGACCCTGCATGTCGGGTGTTGTCCCGGTGCCGTCGTTCTGGAACACCACGAACAGCGTCCCCGCATAGCCCGCGCAAGTCTTGCCAAAGATTGGTCCCGTGCACGCTTGGACTGCCTTGGAGGTGCCCATGCTCCATGCACACTTGCCGTTCATGAAGTCGATGATCAAGAGGATGTCGGTTGAGCTCCCGCACACTGCAAGGCAGGAAAGAAGGGAACATCACATCCACAACCAGCCGTACTGGGTGCGGGGGATGACAAGCAGAGGTTAGTAGAGCTGAGCACCCCTAAAGCATTTAAGTGGGCCACGCTAGCTGTAGACCAAACAGCGACAAACAGTTTTCACTGTCAGGCTGTCCAGCAGAACGAAACGTAGAACACTTCATGACTTGCAAATGGAAATCTGCAATAAGGAACAAGGCACGGACTGCCACTAGCGTGTGTGCGCGCGCGTGCACACACACACACACACACACACACACACACACACACACACACACATACACACACATACACGCACGCACACGCACCCACACACACACACACACACATACACACGCACACGCACAAACACACACACACACGGACAGACAAAGAGAGGGGGGAAAGAGAGAGAGTTAGAGAGAGAGAGAGAGAGAGAGAGAGAGAGAGAGAGAGAGAGAGAGAGAGAGAGAGAGAGAGAGAGAGAGAGAGAGAGAGAGAGAGAGAGAGGGAGGGGGGGGAGGGGGAGGAGGGGGGGAAAGAGAGAATCCTCCCAAAATGGCGATTTTAACAAACACTCGATTGCTTTCTGGACACTCCTGCCTTATTTTGTTGAAGACCCATGACCCTCTCAAAAGAACCGCATTTCCTCATGAAAAAGAGAAGGGACTGGCTTCGGAGGGGAGTGGAAGACTCACTCTCTGCTGGAGCATCAAGACCAGCGATAGGGCAGGAAGTGCTGCGCACCCCAAAATGCAAAGGTCAGCCTCAAGGCAGGACAAAAGTGCAAATCACACACACACACACACACACACACACACACACACACACACACACACATGCGAGCGAGAGACAGAAAGAGGGGGGGGGGGTTTCTCGCATGTACATAACCAGATATCGAATGTAGAGGCCGGGATTTCCCAGCAAAGCCTAAACTTTTTAGAATAACTTCGATGCGACTTGGACTAGGGGGACCCGCCTACATGTAAGAGCCTCCATCCGCCGTCAAAAAACTGTGTGACAGGTCATCCTTTGCCATATGGCAGAAGCCCCTGGAACCCCCTGCCATAATGACAGAGGGTGCTTGGGCCACACACAAGTTCAGTGGTCGAGCTACATGTTTAGGCGCACACACAAGCTCAGCGGTCGCGCTACATGGTCATGAGCCCAAAAGTTCAATTGTCGAGCTAAATTAATAGGGGCACACGTAAGCTTAGTGGTCGAGCTATACGGCGGTGACCCACACACTGGGCTGTTGAACAGTTGCTACTCAGGGAGTTACCTGGCGCCAGAGGGAGGAAGACTGCCGCCAGCAGCAGGTTGCGGTACATTGGAGGCTGAAGGTACCGTCGGCTCAACAACGACGGGCGGCTTCTCGGGTTCCTGGACGGGTGGCTTCTCAGGTTCCTGGACGGGCCGCTTCTCGGGTTCCTGGACGGGTGGCTTCTCAGGTTCCTGGACGGGCCGCTTCTCGGGTTCCTGGACGGGCGGCTTCTCGGGTTCCTGAACGGGCGGTTCGTTGATCACTGGCGTGGGCAGACTCGGGCTGGCCTCCACCGGTTCCTGCTTCACTTCTGGGGCTGGGCCTGTGTCACACATCCTTGGTCTTGGTCACGGTGTCCGGGGGGTCGGGACAGTTTTTCAGGGTTCTAGAACAGCCTCACAAGTGTGGGGACCCATAATTTTTGGGGCGGGTGCCTCGCAGGCCGTGGGGCCCGGACAGCCTCACATGTGGGGGAACAGATGCCTTGAGGTGCCTGTACAGCCTACACAAGTATGGGTACAAGGGCCCTGGTGCGCGTGTACAGCCTCACAAGTGTAGGTACTGGTGCCCTGAGGCGCCTGTACAGCCTCATAAGTAGGCTTCCTGATGCCCTTTGCCAGGTTGAGCATTTCAGGGTCGTCATGAAGAATGCACCCTCATCAATAAGACTGCAGGAAACTATGCAGGTCTGATTGACCATACACCTGGATCTCGCATCCCCAGCATAAACTTTCGATAGCATTGCACGAATACCCAGGCAAGAAGAGTGCCTTCTCTAGTATCCTCACAATGAAGTTGTGTTTCCGGGGCAGAGAGTGCAGACCCCTGGAGGTTCCCCACTCTGTCCTACTCCATGTTGGTAAGCCAACACACCGAGTCATGCAAATGGGATTAAGGATTAGCCAATACACCGAGTCATGCGAATGGGATTAGGGTTCAGCAAATACTTCCCACCGAATCATGCGATACATACTACCTCACATTTCACCTCACTGGCAGAGGAAGGTCCTCAGAGTTTGTGTGTGTTCGACTAACTCTGGGATAGCTTCCCCTTCTACTTAGATGAAGTGTGGGGTAAGTCATGCCATAACGACAGGGTGTCACATGATCTAAGAAGACCTCGTTTTCCAGAAAAAAAAAAAAAAAAAAAAAGGGGGGGGGGGGGGCTTCACTCAGAGATCTGAAGCGATCACTCACTGGGTGGACTTCCAGATGGCTTTCGAATTTGCATTGCCACAGTGTTCTGTGTCTTGGGCTTTCATCATTATAAAGTTCCATGTCTCTGAACACAAGGTAGGGAAACAAAACACACACACACACACACACACACACACACACACACACACACACACACATACACACACACACACACACAAAAACACACACACACACACACACACACACACACACACACACACACACACACACACACATTGTTGGGCAAGGTCTTAAGGGCCAGTACGTGCAAAAGAAGAACGCCACAATAGTTGTCTTGGAATGGGTGCCCTCTGCTAAAACATGGGGAGATGTTTCTTATGAACGTCTCTGGTGAAAAAATCAGAGGCAGCTCCTTTCCCCAACAGTCATGCAAGTCCTCAAAAAAGCAATCATCCGTCACACGGATGCCTCTGCTTTTCATAAAGTTACAAGTTGGAAGACGCTCACCACCTTCCCCAAGTTCACCTAACGCACCCCACGCATACATGCTGCTCAGCTGACTACTGCTGCGTGGACTAGCAAACAACCACACCCCGTTGGAAAGACAGCATGTGCCACGATACCGTTTTACATCAGAATGCTTTTTTTTATTCGCATATCAGTACTTGAAAATGAATCTCAGTTGATGTACACGAGGGGACCCCGGGCCTTACTCGGCAGAGAAGACACGACTGGATTAGAACCGCCGGCCGAAGGTAGGGGCTGGGGGTTGGGATTCTTCACTGCCCTGTGTTGCCCCTCCAACATCGCGTAACGCGCTCAATATGTGTTACACCCTAGCAGGACCCTGACATGCACTCATCATGCAGGTCGCCCGCCACCTGTTGACGGCAGTTTGGATAAACAGAACATGTGCTCACTGAGTTTGAGGGTATACACAGGTTTCTGATGTGGGAGAAGCTACATGAAGCCCAGCGCCAGTTGACGAGTTGAATTGAAGAATTACCAAGTCCTTTATTTGCCTCCTTCCAGCCGTATCATTGGTCTCGTGCATGATAACATATGTAAGAGGTCCGGCGTAACCCCCCCCCCCCCCACCCCCGACCCCTCCCGCCAAGGAGCAGCTGGTAAAAAAAGGGAAACACAAGGAGGGGAAGGGGGGCGGGGTGAAAAAAACAAAATGGGTACGCATGAAATTGCTGCATGAGAGGGATCCATCCTTCAGTCACAGAGAATCTGGGGGGCGTGATGGACGTACGGCTCCTGTCACTAAGGGGACTCCATCCGGAAGAAACAACAACGTTGAGGAACCTTAGCATCCCTAACCCCGTTTCCCCATCACAATGGGGACTCCTGTTTGTTGCGAATAAGTCATGTGATGAGTATGGCCTTCTGTACCCTTCGTGCCAGCCATGCGGAAGAACGGGAAGCGCCTTCCCTAAGCTTGTTCAAGCCAGGCTTAAAGGATAAGGATACATACGTATATAAGACGTAACGCAAGCTCAGCGATACATGAGTGCTAGCGATTTGGTTTTCCATGACAGCTTGAGGATCTGAGGCTCGTCCGCCACCTCCTATCAGAGATGCTTTGCAAACTTCCTTCATAACCATCCTGATTGTCTTCTTTCTTCATCACCCTTCTTTCTCAAACAACCGTTTGGTGTGTGGGGGGGGGGGGGGGCATGATGGACTTACGGCGATGGGCATGCGCCACAGAGCCCGAATGGGCAAGAGTCAGTGGCTGGCTGGTAGCAGGAGCCCTTTGAGCAGCAGAGATATGCGCCCAAAGATCCGTATCCAATGCAGAAGTACCAGCAGGCTGTGTTTTTGGGATCGGGGATGGGGCCGTAACCCTGTCCCTGACAAGCATTGTTAGAAGAAAAGGCAGCGCTGCTCATCTGCGCCGCCACACCACCGTCCTGGCCTGCTTGAGCAGTAGCAGCGAGTGCGGTGTCCATGGCAGCCCGCCCCGCGGAATTCATACCGCCACGGCGCTGTGTTCGTAATCTGCCGGGGACTGGGGATCGCATGGCTCCCCTTGCAGAGGGGTTCCGGGCCGGCGCGGCCGCACTCGTTGCTGTGGCTGCTGCGGGATCAGCAGTCCCTTCTGCGGTAGCGACCGGGGTGGTGGTTGCCGTGGAGTCTGCGGGATCAGCAGTCCCTTCTGCGGTAGCGACCGGGGTGGTCGTTGCCGTGGAGTCTGCGGGAGCGGCAGTCCCTTCTGCGGTAGCGACCGGGGTGGTCGTTGCTGCAGCTGCTGCAGCAGTGGGCGTCTTTGAGCTCAGAGGGAACGGGTTCCCGGTCCACTCCCGCGTCGTCATGAATTCCAGAGGGCGGATTGTGTGAGCGGAAAGGGCGGCGTTCAGCTTCAGAGCCTCTTCCACGGAGGAAGGGAGCGGGCTTGGGGAGCTGGCGGGGAGGTTTGATGCCATCAGCGAGTCCACACCTGCGCCTGGCACAGCCTGCTCTGCCTGGGGGGTTGCCTCATGAGGAACTCCCTGCAAGCTGTCACTGGGAAGCAGTACAGGGTTTGTCGGGGCCACAACTGCCTGTTGTGCAGGTGCGTCTGCTACTGCTTGCAGATCTTCCATGGTTGTGACCTTGGGTTCTGCCGGCTGCGCCTGCTGAGCTTCGTTCGCCATGAGAACTCCGGGCATGCCATGGACACCTCCTGGACAAGGCAGAATAGATTTCAAGATTTTCCATATTGTTTTAGTGACATTATCTTTGCCGATTCTTTGATGTAGACTTACTATAAGCGCGACCCCTTAGTGAGGAGTGACTATAAGTGCAAAAGCAGAATGAGGAAGGTGGTGGTTGTGAGACATCCCGTACATGTACAGTAGGAGAGTTAGTCCCGTTTGCAATAGTCTTTGCCTCATTCCCCATTCTAAATGGGCCCTTGCAGAAAAAGCAAGTGCTTAGGCACTACTTTGGTTTGCCATTGAGCCAGGCTGTGAGAAATTTGCTTCACCTTGCAGGTTCTGCACGGGCTCTTCAACTGCAAGAGGCATGCCCGGTTCGTATCCCAAAACGGCAATTGGTGTCATTAGAGCAGCTGCCAAAGCTGCTGCGGAGATGATGTGCCAGACCTTCATGGCGGCACTTTATAGCACTGAGCCCCCATCATTCCCATTTTAGCGTATGTCTCCGCAAAACTAGATGTATCTACAGACAACACATAGCAGATCTGAGGCTTTATCTTTTACAGGCTCTTTGTTCCCCCTATCTGAGCTGGATATTATGGTTCGGGCATGATTTCCACCTTACTTAGTAAAAGAACAAGACCTACAAGCCTTTGAGGACACTCTGGGTATGCCAATGTCCTGCTACACGGTTCCACCGAACCTGCCAAGGAGAACGTTGTCGAAACCCACTTACGGTGTTCTGAATCAGAAATCAACTCTGTTGAATTCATAGGCTGATTGTGCAGAAAATTATATCATTCGTCGTTGCATTCCGACCTACCTCGTTCCCACTTGCACGGGCAGTTGTTCCCGGTGGTCCGACCTCAAGCACACGACACAAGAAGCCTAATAGTAATCACTTAACGAGTGAATCTGTAAGGGTAGTAATTCACCTGAGCCAGACGCTGTCTTTTTGCACCGGCCCTGCAGGACGGGATGCGCGTTGCTGGAGAGTACACTTCAGCACCTTCAATACCTTCCCTGAGCTTCCTCTATTTAATACCTATAAACTGGAGAGCAACGTTGTGCAAGTGGCTCTGGCAATTGCTCCAAATGTCGTTCTATATGGGCTGCCGCAAGCTGCAGCCTGCATGTCTCGTCGATTTAAAATCGGGGACCACGCAGGTACAGCTGTACAGCAATCTGCTGTACAACTGATGGCTTACACCTTCCTTTTCTTTATGGACATAATGGCCTACATCCTCATTTTCGGTTGGCCTACAGTCTCTGTTGTGTTCATCATGTTATCAACATCATACCATTATTCTTCAACATAATAATGTCCGGCCTACTACTACAGCTACTACTACTACTACTACTACTACTACTACTACTACTACTACTACTACTACTACTACTACTACTACTACTGCTGCTGCTGCTGCTGCTGCTGCTGCTGCTACTGTGTAGTGTGCGTGCGTGCGTGCGTGTGTGTGTGTGTGTGTGTGTGTGTGTGTGTGTGTGTGTGTGTGTGTGTGTGTGTGTGTGTGTGTGTGTGCGTGCGTGCTTGCGTGCGTGCGTGTGTGAGTGTGTGTGTGTGTGTGTGTGTGTGTGTGTGTGTGTGTGTTTGTGTGTGTGTGTGTGTGTGCACGTGTGTGTGTGTGTGTGTGTGTGTGTGTGTGTGTGTGTGTGTGTGTGTGTGTGTGTGTGTGTGTGTGTGTGTGTGTGTGTGTGTGTTTGAGAAATATGCCAGATTGTTGCAAATTTGCTTTAAAGTTCTATACTGCGTCCCTGCGCACCAAATTCATTCAAGCTATTGAAAGGTGAAATTTCGGAACGTTCCTGGGCTCCAGGATTCTCAAGTTGCCCAAATCGTGATGTGTAGGTACACGATGCTGACTGACCCTTGCAACTTAAGTTGACTGACCTTTGCAACTTAAGCTTATCACGGACGCATGCACAGCAGAACACCTACAGTGCTAACAACTGTGGATCTGCTTTATATGAAGCCCTTAATTCTTGTTTCCCGTCATTGTGATTCAACATCAGCAAAAGAATGTTTCACTGGTCATTTCCGAATCAGAGGTGACGGCAGGGGATAAAGATAGGGAACGGAAAGGAAAGAGAAAGGATCTCCTCAGTAAGAATCTGTAGCTACATTAATGTTGGACACGCCCACATACATCAATATTGGACACGCCCACATAAGACCTTGAGAGCACGCCCTTGAGATACTCCTTCCGTTTGAGCTACACCGAGCTGATCAGCTCGGTGTAGGGTTCATGAATGTCAGTAGTCCCGACTAAGCACTCCATTTAACTTGAACATACCGACATGGAAACCCCTCTCTCTGCAGGTGGGTCCTTCAATGCTACAAACGCAGTGGCCATGATAATATCAATATGTATACCCACGACCAAACTTCAGCATCCTAGAGCAGCATAAATCCTTGGTCCAAGGATCTTCAGCAAAAGGAAGATGGGGGCGAGAACCCTAAACTTGGTCCAAGGACCTTGGGGGTTGTAACGTTAACGTAGGGGATTCATCCAAGTTCATTATAATAAAGACTTTATGATAAAGTGCATCGTAAAAGTGCAGAAGATCATCTGGCATTCTTCTGGCAGATTCTCTCCAGGAACTGTGGGTAAGCGGCATTCTTCTGGCAGATTCTCTCCAGGAACTGTGGGTAAGCGGCATTCTTCTGGCAGGTTCTTGCAGGAACTGTGCACACGTGGTCAAGCAATTGAAAAAAAATTGGGTATTTCAATACCGACCACGTCCGCATGGACACACCTGAACGTATTGATGTGCGTCGGGTACGAGACCTATAGGTAGACCTGTAGCTACTTGACCGCCAGGCAGATCTGTTGTGGGAAGGCTTACAAGCTTCTCCTCGTTCATGTCTCTCAGCTAGGGCATTGTATTGTAGGTATTACAGATGGTTTATACTCCCTCAACTTGTGCCTCTGCATAGAGGTGCCCCAAGACTTCATCTCCCCGTGAAGACTATAAGAACCCTTTTGCGATTCCGCTTAGGATGTCATGACCTCCCAATTGACACTGGTAGACGGCAAGGGATCCCCCATGATGAGAGGATCTGCACTAGGTTTTCATTAGGGATGGTAGGAGATGAGTTTCATTTCCTGTTCATTTGCCCATTGCTAGAACATGTTCGATCTCAGTTTAGCCACCTTTTCCACTCGCGAGTGCGATCAAATACTTGCTTCATGTGGCAGCAAGACGGTGAAGGGGTTGCAAGGTTTGTGGTTAACGCTTGAAAGGCCTGCATGAATGCTTCAGGGACATCCAACTCTTAGTGATGGATCTAGATTTTAGACAGTTATAGCGTCATCCCTTCAGCCATAATGGCATGTCCTGGATGTAATGGTTCCTTTCCGTGTGAATCACGGGGGCTCGTTCCTGCGAGGTGGATAATGTAGCCATGCATGCGGGAGATGTAGCAACGGTGGCGCCACACCGCAGATTTGGCAAAGTATATTTGCTGTCGTCTTCTGAAGCAGAGCAGTGATGCGGTCCGCCAAGCCCATTCTGCGTTATTGTTCGCAGGGATAGGTGCATCTATCGGCTCTAGAGGGGCTCCTCAGCGAGGTCCTCGCTCTCCAACGCTTACGCTCCTATGGATGGAGAGACTCTTCTGACATTGTGATTGAACCCTCACGTAGGGGAGTATAGCCTGCAAGTGAAAAACTGGAGTATCGGGACTGTTCAAACAGGGATGGAGGATAATCTCCCGACTCGTCCGTCGCTTTGGAGTGTAGAAGAACTACAAAGATGGTTCCAAGTTGCCCTATCCGATTTTTTCCAGGCGCAATTAAAGCAGGAAATCTTGCAAGCGATCAGCTTGCAATCTATTGACGGGGCAAAGGCGATAAGCTTGTGCGAGGAGGTAAAACTTCTTAAAACTGTGAGAGGAGCGCACCTGTCGCTTCAGGCTACCGAACATGTTTGGGTTTCAGTTTGCAGTTGTCAGCGATACACAGTGTGGGTGACTCAGTTGCCAATCGCCCTGCCGTGACGGCATTATGGCAATCTTGTAGGAACGAACAATACATCTTTTGATAAAGGCTCGATGTGCAGGAGTTGGAAAAGACTCTTGGAATTCGAGGCCTGCTAGCAAAGCAGCGCGTTGTGCAACTGGTTGGAAAACTGAGGTATTGGGAAGAGTTGCACGACAATTTGTTGGCCGCGAAATTGATGGAAGAAGAACTTATAGAGCTCCAAGGTATGCAAAGTTTGATATCAGAAGAAATAAAGATGTGAAGGAAGGTTCGTGTTGATGTGCAGCGCAAGTACAGTGGATAGGGGTGTGCTGGATGCCATGCCAAGAGCCATTCTGATATGTTGTATTCAAAGATCTCCGTAGGACCTCACATCGTAAACAGTAGTTAATTTTTTCTCAGCAAAGCTGAAACAAGGTGCCACACGCACGCGCACACACACACACACACACACACACACACACACACACACACACACACACACACAAACAACCACAACACACACACACACACACACACACACACACACACACACACACACACACACACACACACACACACACACACACATAATTGCCCATTTGCTTGCTGTTGTGAACACGGCAGCAAGTGACCCAGCCCTGTTGCTAGTGTGACACGGTAC
>KV908346.1:300809-308309 GCA_002005505.1 Botryococcus braunii | reverse complement strand
AATTGCCCCTCTGTCAGCAAATTTCTAGTTACTTCATTCGATTTTGGTCAGGCCCTTCCAAAATGTTTTGTCACAGACGTCTCAATTAGGATCCATGCTCATCTTCACAGCCTTTGACTCTTCAATTCAACAAGGAATCTAATCCTTTTTCCAGAAGTGCACAATCTCCTTGCTAGATGTTTCGGCAACTGTGTCAGTAGTTATGAGCTCCAAGAGAGATGCCGACCCTCAAGCTGTTTCCAACAGGTTGCAAGGACTTGCTTTGCGGGAACTGCAAATCCCGATGGCACACAGGATTCAGCTGCGCTGCCTTCCAGAGGCTTCCCGCCAGTGAGAAAGAGACAATTGCAGAGAGAGAAGTTGTCGGTGCTCTTCAAGCAGAGGGAGTCCAACGCTGCAGCAGATGCCACATGTTTGTGGAGCTGACCCACGGTTGCTATCACATGACTTGCAGGTAATCCAGTCTGCCAAATGGGTCGGATTGTGTTACGTACTTTACTGACAAACACAGCTAGTCGTGATCCTGGGTGATCTGTGACGTCATCTTGAGCTTAACCTCATTTGCAATGTTGTAATCAGTCGGCAGGGTAAGCCATGTGTCGTGAAGATGTGGCAGCTTGTCTCTGTCTGTTTGCTTGTTTGTTGTTGCTGCGCATGAGGTGGGTTGGTGAAGGGGTGTGTTTGCACACACACACACACACACACACACACACACACACACACACACACACACACACACACACACGTGTGTGTGTGTGTGTGCGCGCGCGCGCGTGCGTGCCTGTGTGTGTGTGTGTGTGTGTGTGTGTGTGTGTGTGTGTGTGTGTGTGTGTGTGTGTGTGTGTGTGTGCGCGTGTTGGTGTGTGTGTGTGTGTGTGTGTGCGCGCGCGCGCGCGCGCCCGAGCGCGTGGGTGGCAAGCTTGAAGCCGTTCTGAAAAATGATCAATGATAAAAAAATAACGGTTCTCATGATGCCGCCTGAGCAATTGTGCTGTCTAGAACCCAGTAAAGGATTCATCATTTGCAGGCGTTTCAGTTTGGACTCTTCCCCAGGCACTTCCGTTATTTCAACACCCTTGCGGACACAAGGCGGACACCTTGCTTGCTCAATGATACCAGTCACAGGCTTAGACTATAGCTCGTTAGTGATCTGCTTCACGGTTTAATACAGAAACTGTGATGACTGCAGGTGCCGGCACAGCTTCTGCTACCTGTGCGGTGCGACTTGGAAGACGTGTGCGTGTCCTCAATGGGACGAAAACCGTCTCTTGAGAGCAGCAGCACAGCGGGTACAACAGAATCCACAAGTACAACAGATGGATAGGGGCCAATTCCAACAGGCTGTGGAGGTGATGGCTGAGGCGCTGAGGGTTAACCACGCTTGTCCTGGCCATTCCTGGCTTCTTACTAACCCTCCAGTGGAAGTTAATTGCAGAAACTGCGGATACTTTCTCAGCCGGTACTGCTACGTCTGCGCAAACCCCACATGCGGTACAGTTGTTTGCCGCACTTGCCGATACTTCAGGAACGTCCCTCTGTGAGGAGGGGAGTACGAGAGCCGGTGGGGGGGGGGGGGGGCAGACAGTTATTGGGGTGGGGAGGGGGTTTCCTCAAGCTCTATTTGGTGTTAAGGATTTTGACAATTGCTGGGGTTTCTCCTCTAAATCTCTTCAGCATTTTTTTCTCTCAGAGAAGCAGCCTTTGGGCTTGCAAATCTTCCTTAACCATGCTTACGAGCTTAGTTCCAACAGGCAATCCAAAGATTTGCTGTCTGGCAAGCTATGAAGATATCTGTACTGTATCTACTAGAACCGCTTTCTGAGAGTTAATTGTATATTGAAGAACTAGTGCTGTCTGTATAGCAAATTATAGGTTGCGAGGAGGCAAAGCCCTCATATTTACACAGCCATGGCCTCACAGCATTGCTATGTCTGATATAAAAAGGGTGTGATGCCCATGTACGGATCTCACTGGTATATGTACAAGCGCATGTACAGACGTGAGTGACGTTGTACATGCACGGTGCTATATGGTGCCTCGCTGAGTACAAGCGTAGTTGGTGTCAAGGTGTTCAGTATGTAAATGATTGCAGGACACTGCACATATGTTGTCAATTGCAAGCATGTGTGTATAGATTCCTCCTGACGGGACTACACATACCTGTCCAGCAACTTCTTTCGTCTTCGCAAATGCATATGCACATGTTTTTTTTTTTTTTTTTTTTTTTTTTTTTCAGTCCTTGGCAAGACAAATGGACCTGGGTCGTTTCCGCCACACCTGGCAATGACCGTTTATACTCGGGCCTTTTGCATTGTTGCAAAGTTTTTGCCCGCTGAGTTTTGTGGCAGCTTTTGTCTTTGCAATGCCACCACATCGTTGTGAATACTCTGTCAGGACTTCAGGGGTCTGGGTCGTCCCTTCCACATTGGGCCAGTTAACTCCCTTCGTTATGCAGGCTGTATACAAGGATGTTGCCTATTTTGACGTTGCCCATGGGTTCGGCCGATGTCATACAGGGTGGGCCCATTGGTTTCTCTTTCAATGATGACTCGACTAGCGGTAGTATATAACAGGTTTCGATATGTATGGATCGTTCTTTTAAGTTTATTTAAGGGTTTCACCCAACCTGCATGAGTGTTTCAAGCGCATGGCAGAGGGTTGAAGCCTGACAGCGATTCAGCAGCCAGGGCTGTAACTCATATACATGTTGCAAGGAAAGCATTGGTTCGTTACCGTTGGAACCGCAAGGAGATTAAAATTGTGTGGGCCTGATGGGAACAATCTGCACTGAGTCGGGACAGACTGGATATGGCATCGTAAGAGTTTCTACTCAAGCTTGAGCATGTGCAAGAAATGCCGTCACTGGTGTTATGAATGGGTCGACTGGATACCGGATGCATCTATACTGATATAGACGCATCCGGTGTTGAAGCTGTAGTGTACAGTTGCAGTCCGCATCCGTCCCTTGTCATCGATGTATATCCTCTTTACAGGAAGGGGACGTTCACACCGCAGTCGGTGAAGTGGAAACCCCTGGTGCCAGACCGGTCAGGACGCGTTTGGTATTGGTGGACCACGCTGATGGCACGGGGATCCACTCTGCAAGCAAGCTGCAGGTTGTGCAGGGGTAGTCGGAACTTCTGTCCGGTCAATTGTCTGAAATATTAAACCGTGCCCGCGATTCAAATCCACTTGGTTGTAAGCAGACGGTTATGAAGGGATTAACCCGGAACGCCTGTCTGGCTATTTTTCTTGTTCGAAGCGTGCCCACGGATCCTTTACTAGCAAGGAAGCTGCAGGTCGTGTCGGGATGTAACCCGGAACATTTGCCTTGACTTTTGTCTGGAACCATGCTGCGGATCCTTACTCATGAATACGGAGGGCCTTTGTGGCCGGAAGGTGGGAGGATGTATGCATGCATCCCCCCATATGAGGGGACTACCGCAAAGAAAGGTAGAAGGTAAGAACAAGGTTCCATTGGAGGGAATACAAGGTGACATCTGCAGAGCCTTCATAACAAGCTTGGCTTCGGCCTTAAGGCTTTACTTCAGAAATTACTTACTAGCTCTGCAGACTGGACATGCTTGTTTATTTCCAGCTGGACATGGCTTTTTATTTCTTTAGCTTTCAGCTCATCGTCTGAGGCCCTGATTACACGGGGCCATTCGCGGGTGGATTTCGAAATACACCACAGAACTCCATGTGGAATCAAACGTCAATGTCGACAGGTGACGAGGGGTCCCTTGGGGAGGTGGGGGTGGGCGTTTCCCCTACCGTCCTCCATCAGTGTAGATTGTTTGCAGTACCATGAAAGGGACCTGCGAAAAGCATTGTGAACGCTTCCAAAAAACTATATGGAGCAACTTTGGTTTTCGTTAGGCGGTGTTATTGTTGTCGGAGTTTGACTCTCGACATCGCATTGTTTGGAGGCCCTATGATCATGGAGCTTCCAAGTCATGACGTTGATTATGTGGTCTTACAGTGTTTCAATTCATACGAGTGACATGCCAATCTTGTTTTGACCAAGTTTAGGACAAAAGGAGATTAATGTCAGCTGGTTTTGTCTTGCAGTCCTCTTACTGAATCATACATGTGTAGTTGTACGTCGCCGTTTGGGCACCACGGAGGCACTGCGCTGACGTGTGACGGAGGCCCAGTGTAATAATGATATCAGACCCTTACCTTTCAGTGGAAGCAGCTGCAGGTGAATCCTACATTGATCCCGCTCCCCTCCGCCCGGGGGGGGGGGGGGGGAAGGGATATTATCCCCTGCCAATTCACATACAGAAGGTATACCCGTATACGTTGCTCATAGCTATGTAGCTATATGGTGTATCATTTAGACTTCCGAGAAGATCCGGTTTCTAGAGACCTGTTTGTAAATAGCTATAGGCCACCCCTGTTTGTAAATAGGCCACATCATTCCCCTGGCCAGGGGAATGGTGTTGAAAAATTGGAGGAGAGGGGTTGGGCCTAAGGCAAGGGGTTAATCTTTACAAACAACCCAAAAAATCTATAAACTTCAAGGATTATGGATAGGGGCTACACTTTGAAGCCATGTTCATGCTTTCATCTAAAATTTGCTGCCTGACCCTCAGGGGTCATCAGGCTACATTGACTTCATGTGCACGCAAGACATGCTGCGGCACAGCATTAGTGTCTCCGCAAGCACCCATATGCATGCTGGGGCACAGCACCACACATTCAAGATTCTGGGATAATGAACTGCCACTATTCGATAGGATGTATATGACTACGTAAAATACTTGTTATTATTATAATTAAGACCGGTTACACTGGTGTACCGGGTACTCATATGATTTAGAAGGGTCCCAACAAGTGCGCACAGCATTTACCAGTTGGGCTTCAACCCACTTGTAGCCGCACTGGATGTACGTAACACCCCAATTGGTAGCCGCGTACCTATAGGGAAACCCACGAGGGAATGGAGCTTTCAACATACCTTCTACAGAGTACTGTTTGCCGACAATGCCCAGGGGCTGTGTGGCAACATGCGTACGCCACAAAATTATTTTCCACGCTGTACGTTCACCTGATGTCAATGCTTACAACATCATGTGGCTTGAGGAGCTACAACGAAAGGCAACATGCTTGGTTCTTTACTGTTGCCAATTATTTTAAAAATAACACATAACAACAACAACTTGCTCGCACACAGAATGTTGCAGTGTCAACAATACGAGGCCTCTGTCTTCTGCTTATTCTGTCTGACGTCACGTCGACCTAGACTCCACGTATCAATAATTCACAGCGTTGAAAGCTTGCTGGGAAAGCTGGTAAGCATTGCAAAGACCGGAATGCCTTCGCCGTGTCTTTTCAGCCTTTACAACTGCCCTTCCTGCCTCACTGCATTTACAGCATCAGGGTCATCCTGCCCAGTGAATGCCATAGTACCACGTGTGCGCCGACACTTGATGAGACACCTCATGTGAACGCGTTCAAGTACACCATACTCACCAATCGAAGTAAACAAAGCGCAAAACGCTACTGCATACCAAGGCAGCACGCTTGAAGAATTCAAAACTATAAAGCGTTAGAATTCACGATAACGTAATTGCTGCTTACAAGCATATAATCATGTCACTGCTAATTAGCTAATTAGCTCTAGCGTTTACATGCACATATATGTACATGTATATACCCTTCGTAACCTAAGGAGCCGAATTTGCCAACAGCATGTACAAGAACATGGACTGTTCCTCGCCAAATAAAAGCTGCACCTGAACCTTTTTTGCAGGTGAGGAAATACAAAGGTCTTAGCCAGATACTAAGAGACTTCTTCGAGATTGGGCAATGCCATCTGTCCCATGCATGTGGGCACCCACATAGGTGGGGACCCACATGCATGGGACAGATGGCATTGCCCAATCCTTAAGGCTGCTACCAAGCTTGGCGCATCAACGCTGCTACCAAGCCAAGCGTCAAGCTTGGAGCATCACCGAACTGCAATTGCAGCTACCAGCACTTAGTTGCAACTAAGTGCTGGTCAGCCATCCCCCCCCCTCTACACACACACACACACACACACACACACACACACACACACACACACACACACACACACACACACACACACACACACACACACACGCACGCACGCACACGCACATGCACACGCACACGCACACGCACACGCACACGCACGCGCACGCGCACACGCACACGCACACGCACACTGAAACTGACACGCACACGCGCGCACGCGCACGCGCACGCGCGCGCGCACACACGCACACACACACACACACACACACACACGCACACACACACACGCACGCACGCACACACACACACACGCACGCACACACACACACACACACAAACACACACACACACACACACACACACACACACACACACACACACACTACCCCCAAACTTAAATACGCATGCACACGCAGGCATGCCCACAAGTGAGATTGTCATGGGAAGTCAATACGTGAGGCAACAATATTTAAAAATCCACAATGTGGCCTGGACGAGGCAGACTGCAAATCTTCAATATTTGGCTACAGCAGGAGCACCCAATTACCGTTCGCTTGTTGCGAATTACCACCCATCTCCACTGGTCATTTCTTCCTGGGCCCATGCTCGTACACGTGCACTGGTGGACGACAAATCGCAACTCCCGTTGTTGCGACAAGTTCAAGAGTTGCCTGCCGAGTTTTCCTCTGTTCTAGTAATTTGCTCACTTCATGTGTTCTCATATGAAAGGCATGCATATATGATAGTGAAATCTTATCTCCAACCCAGCTCACACGGTAGAGGCGAATTTGTTGTTGAAATGCCGGAGAATACACCAGACACTGATCAAGACTTTATTAACACCTGTCAATTACATGTACAGCGCGGTAATAACTGTAGAACGGTGTCTCACTAAGTGATACTATGGGGTACTGTTCTGCTAATTATAATTTTAACCATATGGTTTTAGCTATATGCATCTAGCTAACCACTTATATGCAGAATGTCCCCGCACACTTCACTAATGATCATCGAACATGTACGGCATGCATGGACAGCATACCATATGAAGTCTTTCGCATACATTGAGGCAAAATAGGCGGCTACGGCAGCTAGCGGTACAGGAGTCAAAGTCGTGGCCACACCAATAGCAGAACTTATGGTAGCACCTGGAGAAAGTTATATTGCCAAATTTAGAAAAAGATGTAAGCTCCTGGTTGCGTGAATGCATGAATTAGCCGGCACATAATCGGGGGTTGCAACCCCCGATTATGTTTTTTGCAACCCCCAATTGGGGCGATGTATAGAGACCGCGAGTGCACTGCCCACACATGTCAGACAGAGTGTACCCCCCCCCCCCATATCGATATATGTGAATGATCTGGGGGAGATATTTGCATGCAACACCACAGAAGGGATATCCTTTCAGTTTTGTGTGTATCGTATGTTCATCGATGTACATACGAAACAATGCATATTCGCCCCAATGTATATTCGCCCCCAAATGTATACGGC
>KV908346.1:280809-293309 GCA_002005505.1 Botryococcus braunii | reverse complement strand
GAGTAACGCCAAATTTCGTGACAATAATCTTTAGGAACAATGCTTGGCCTCAAGTTTAACCGGAAGAAGCTTTCATGCTCAAGCTTGAAACAGGGCCTTCGAAACAAGAGGTCTTAAGACGCTGCGGCTTCTTGTTTCGAAGGCCCTGTTTGCTTCGGCGAGGCTCGTACTGCAGGGGGTTATCTAAGGCGACGTCGCACCGTCGTTAAGGGCGGAAGAGTTTATACCAGCGTGGCAGTCACGTGTACTGATGTACTATCACGTGCTGGAGTTTCAGAGCCGGTATTAATTTCCTTGCGAAATGCCACACGAATTACGCCAAGTGACGGTCAGGGTGGTAAAACTTATTTGGGGTGGTGCAGCCAAGTCCGGTCGTCTTCGCTCGTCCACATGACAGCCTGCACGGCTTTGGCTTTTAACATGTGATACTGGCAAAAATAATCTTGATTCAATGAAACGAAATAAGCAAAAAACCTGCAGTTAATGGTCGCCGAGTGTTGGCGGGGATTTTTCTGTTAAGAGCTAGCATGTGCTGCGACCTAAGACTTTCAACGCAGGCTCCAAACCTCCAATTTCCTGGAATTTCATGATACATCGAATGCTATGATAACATTTACTGAGTTTTCAGGGCACAGCGTTGTATAAAAATGGTAGGGTCTTTTTGCGCACCTCCCCCTCCCCTTTGTCGTTCCCTCCCATTCTAAATCCCATCTTGCTTGCCTGCGTACTTGACTGAGTGAACTGTCTGCTACATATCGGATGCCTCTCAGATTATATTGGGAAGGACAGAACCCACAGAACGAAATTCTGTGTGTCGCAAGAAGATTTTTTTCGCTTATTGGGATGTGCTTATAGCCAGCAAAGTTTCTGTAAATCACAAGTTAAAGATGATTTCTGATGCATGCAAGTCGGGATTCCCTACAAGCATTACCTGTGCCGATAACAGGCAGGCGGCAATCCCGTTGAAGTGACCAAATCTTCAATGTGACAGAACTGAGAACTGACAACGCAAGAAAAAGAAGAAATTAAAGACTTCCCAGGAAGGAGCTTCCCGCCGGAGTCTCCCGTACTTGTCAAGTAACCTTTTTTCAAGGGGAGTAACTTCTTCTTGCCAGGTGGAGTCAACACCGCCGGCTTTCAGAGGGGAACTGAAGTACCCCCAAATGTTCCTTCGACTGCTTATGTTTGTTAGCTGTGGTCTTTCAGGCTACCATGTTATAGTTCCGACGGGGCCCCCGCCTTCCTGCCAGGAACGTTCCTGGCAGTGCCTGGAATCTAGCCGCCTATTGATCGGTAATCCGGCCGTACGCACGGTTTGGCGGGATAATATTGGTTTAAACCAGGCAAGTCATAACCCAACTGGCATCGCGAAGTCACGGTTTGCCCTGCAAGACTACCACCCTATTGTGTTTCTATCGCACTATCGTCTCATGGCCAGGGGATAAGTCGATGTAGGAGGATATGGCTTGCCCTACCGAGTTCGCGACCCAATCGTTCCCATCGCGAGATGATCCCGGAGAAATGCATACTTCATAGATCCATGTGCTGACGATGGAGCTTGAGTCAAAGCATTATGGTGTGCCCTTGTCTGTGAAGGATCAAGGACTTTAGCTCCAGCAGTTAAGATCCCCCTTCTTCCGGGATGATCTAAAAGCCCAGAACGCATCCTACTCACGTCAATCTGCCACACCTTGAAAAACAAGCAGTATACCCTCAAACCAGACTTCGAGAACCTAACAAAAATTTCAGTTTACATATGGCTGTCTGCTGGTACGCAGAGGTCTTTGCCACGAACTACCTCGCATCAAGATAGACCACAACGGGCAATATAAGTGGGCGACACAAAAGGGAGAAAGTTTCGCTAGAAGCAATGGATTACAGGTGAGCTAACTCATTTTGTGCATTGTTCACTTATTGCTCAGCAGCCAGTGTCCTCGAGCCGACATGTTAAGCCGGGTAGTTACAAGGGGATCAAGGTCTACTTACCTCCTATACATAGCACAGCATGGCAGGCTTTAGGCAATCAAGTGCTTGTCACAGCAGCTGCAGAGACTTCCACCTTGATTGTCATCACTACGACACACCCTGCCACTTACAATTTCACGCGGCTGCTCTTCTCAGGACACACCTCCCAGCTGATCCACCAGCCCACATTCCTTACCTTCCTCCAGACACACGAACTCGTCTTTATCAGAATCTTTATCGCCTGCTCCAGCTTCCGCGCTTTGCTTTTCGCTCGAGCTGATCTGCTGTTGGGACGGCAGGACATCCATATCCGACCTGCCAGAAAGTGTACTGGCCGTCATCCTAGGCCATCTGCTCACCAACCCCGACTTCCTCAGAGCAGCGCGCCTGGTGTGCCGCAGCTTCCGTGCGGCTTCCATCCCCTTGATCACCACCATCGTGGTAGATCTGGGGCCGCCCCGAGGCCCCAGCGACACACAAATCCTCAGCCAATCTCGCCTTACGGAGCTTCAGGCACAGCTTCAGGCACGGCATCTGCAGCAGCTCCACTGCCTGTCCCACCTGACCCTCAGAGTCCAGCACCTGGGGCACTTCTCGCTACTGGACGCCCCCGGGGTCCTGCCCATCCTCCGGGACCTCACCCTGTGCGACCGCGCCTACCCTTTGCGCGTGGACTGGGGCCCCGCAGAGCTTCGCGTCTTGGTCTCCCAGTTTGCCGCTGCCACGGCGCTCACCCGCCTCAACCTTCTCTGGGATTCCTCGCTTGACGAAACAACCGCCGTCCTGCTCGCCTGCCCACAGCTGGAGGCCTTGGAGCTGGGCCAAGGCTGCCTGTCAGCCCTCTCTGGAACTGTGCGTTGTGACAAGCCCGCTTTTGCCAGGGCCCTTGCCGGCCTCACCCGCCTCCGCAGCCTCTCCTTGGGCTACGTCGCCAGCAGCTACCTGAGCCTCTCTTTACCGCAGCTCGGCGAGGTGCTGCGGTCGATGCCCCGCCTGCAGGAGCTTGTGGGGCTGGAGCCCTGCGAGGATGCCGACGTGGTCACCCTAGGGAGCCTGGTTGGCCTCACGAGCCTGGAGGTGTCGTGGATGACCGAGGCCGAGGTGCTGTGTACCGAGCCGCTGAGACGGCTCACCGCGCTGCGCACGCTGAGCATCCACCTGGTTGAGGAAGAAACCTTGACCTTTCACATGCTCCAGTCCGGCCTGGGGGCGCTCCCGCATCTCCAGGATCTGTCGCTTCACGGCGAGAAGCTCCTGCCGCGCAACCTCCTGGACGGTCTGCGGGGCCTGACGGCCCTCCGCCTCCACATCACCTCCGGCGTGGACCCCAGGGAGCTGCTGCGGGCGCCGCTCGCCAACCTGGCTGTACTGCACGTGCACATCAAGCCCCTGTACCGCCGGTGTCCCGCGGACAGCTGCCAGGTCATCGCCATGGTCGCCGCCTCCCTCAAGCAGGTCCAGAGCCTACACGCCGAGCTCTCCCTCGAGGCCTACTTCGCCTTCTTCCCCTTCCTGGGAGGCATGACGCGGCTCACGGAGCTCCACTTGTGGGGTGGCGAAGATGGCTGGTCGAAGTGTCCCACGAAACCCCGGAAACGGCGCCGAATCTCATCCCCTGTTTCGCCGTACTGGGTGTTCCGTAACGCCTCGGATTACGCATCCGCCTACGGGTCCGAAGAGGAAGACTGCAGCGAGCACGGGTCCAGCGTGTACGGTTCGATGTCTGAGGATGAAGGACAGGATGAATTTGCCGTCCGCACCCGGGACCCACTGCCGCCAGCTGCGTACCTGTCCCGCCTGACGGGGCTGCAGAGCCTCGTCCTACACAGGCTCTTGGACGTGTGCAACGCCCCCGAGGACGTGCGGCTGCTGGCAGGGCTCACCCAGCTGACCAGCCTGTCGATTGTAGGGGTTGGGGATGCGAATGCTTTTGCAGCCCTCGAAGAGCGGGGCGGTCTCGCCCCGCTCTCCTCGCTGCGCATGCTGTCCAAACTCGATGCCACAGGCTCTTGGTGCATGCGGAAAATGGATTCCGTTTTGATTGCAATCGATGAAGCGCAAATGGCGATGGGCATTCCGAAGGGGAGAAGGTTGTGCAAGCGGCTCCGTGCGGTCCACCACCATGTGGGGAACCGGTGAATTTAGGTTCGGGAGGTGGGGAATGGCATCAAGAGATGGAGCCCATGGTGCGGGAGCTTTTTGAGGAACGGGGGGCCTCGAGGTTTGTGCCGGGGGGGACATGAGGGGGGGATTTTGGTTTGCCTGATCCCCAGGGATACCCCAGGGACGGGCGCGTGATCACAGCTTCTCGATATGACGGGAAGGTGATCCCGAGGCATTCAGATCTAAGTTGCACCATGAATCAATCATTGTATCTAGAGGTTGTAACATGGGGGTCCATGTATTCAAGTGGCAGCACCTGTTCTGAGGAAATGCTAGGTATTACTGCTGCCAGGTGATGATAATTAGAATCACCGTTTGACATTAATTATCACTGCCAGGTGGCGGTGATTACCACAGGCACATGATGGTAATTAGCACCGGCCCATGACGGTAATTACTATCGCGTCATGATGGTAGGTACAACGTTGTACTGTTGTTGGGATTCTTCCGGAAGCAAGAGCAGGCCTGGATTACTAGGATTGCATGTCTCTTCGGATTTTGTCTATCTGATAAGTTTTGCACTGAATTCTGGTTACAGACTAATAGTAGTTGAAGAAGTGCGTCCCAAATGGATGGCGATGCCAAGAAATTCGAGAAACTGCCCTTTGGGACACGCGTTGGGCTCTTTTTGGGACATATTGGGACTTTTTTGCGCAGAGGAGGGAACAAGGCTATGGGAACTCGCAAAAGGGCAGCAATTTGAAGTAGCAGCAGGATGTGTTTCTGATAAGATCGTGGAAGATGGGCAAAGACGTTGAATTGATAGGATGATAACATGGAAATACGTATAAGTACGGACATCTACACATATATACACATAAAAATGTGTAGGAATGCTCGGTGTTGAAGCAAAAATTAGGCCTAATTTTTGTTTGGAAAGCCAACCAGCGCTGGTTGGAAGGCCAACCAGCGCTAATTGGCTTTCCAAGTTTGGGGCTTTTTGGCTTTCCAACTTTGGGGCTGATTGACTTTTCTTGTCGTGCTGTTCGACCTATTGGCTTTAGTCGGAATCCAAGGCTAATGCATAAGCATCACACATGCATGTGGGATGGTGGGTACTTGGGCACGAGGGCACCCTTCCTAATTTTTGTCCAGCCGCTGGTCTTTGGCTGGTCTTTGGATGTAATCTTCCTTCCTTCCTTCCTTCCGCCTAAGCCATTCGGGACCATAATACCCAGGGACGAAACTGCACAAAACTTCTTATACATGTACGCGCAGGACAGCATTGCCTCTTACGGGCGCACATATACAGTGAAGTGACCGATGGGCAAGAGTCGTTACTCAGTGAAGCTACGTTATGACGCTGAATGACAATGAAGCTACGTTATGACGCTGATCTATCTTGTTTACGGTGTAAGTCCATATTGGTCATACTGACGACAATATGACCTACCGCTATAGCTTGAAAGAATTTATAGTAATATTATAAATATATTAGCGCTGATACGGTATATGACTTCGGTTCCCGATTCTCGAAGTTTCCAACTGGGTTGGAGCCTTGTTGGGCCACAGGGGGCCCAACGTAGACGTCTCATTAGCGCATGACTTCGTGACCGGTAATACATCAGGAGCTTGTTAAATTCATTTTGATTAACCTGCTAATTACTTAAACTGATCCCGCCCCTCCTCCCCCTTCCCCCTTTCTCTGTAAACGGTAAATACCAAAAGCTCATTACTAATATTTTGTTGCATCCAAGTCAACTCCGGTCTTGTTACAAACCACACATTATTTTTCTTGCCTAAGATTTCTAAGATTCTTGCCTAAGTTTTCTGAAGGACTGAACCATTTCTGGTCGCTTTTTGAAACCAAAACACCAGAATCTACTCGATTGCTAAGACCTACTTGCATAACCTACGTTTTGTTAAAATTCAAGCCCAAGCCATGGAACTCGAATTGAATGTCAACAGTTTCACCATATATCACTAGGAGGATGGGAGGGAGAGAGAGTGGGCGAGACGGAGAGGGGGGTGGAAGAGAGAGAGAGAGGCACACAGGCATGGAAGGGGGAGGGGAGGGGGAGAGGTTGATAAGGGGCGATGGAGGGGAAGGGAGAAGTAAGCAGCACATTGAGTGGAGCTGAGAGAGGGGGGTGAAGTACAAGTGATGGGCGTAGGGGGTATGGAAGGATGGAAGGAAGGGAATATTTGTTGTGTTAATTAATTTTATGCCTTTCCCTCAGAGGAGTAATAATGGCAAGTCTCCGTATGAAGACAATACCAATTAGGAAAGAGAGGCAGAACCCTGAGTTCTGCCAGGCAATACATGCATTTGAACGAAGACTATCATAACGCAAGTTACAGACACGTTTGTAGAAAGGAGGCATATGGGGCAAGCACGGATAGGGAAGGCACTTGGTTGGAACTATAGTGGCACTCCGGGTGTCTATCAATCAGTTGCTAACCAGTCCTTGACTTGTATATGTCCGTGCCTACTTAACAACGCACAAGTAGGAGGACATCGTCTAACACCCTCCGTGCCGCCACCATGCAGGTGACTTAATCCTTATTGTATTCCTGGATTTAGCACTCAGATGAACATTGTTAGAACATGTTAGACATATAGAGTTGAGTTTAGCTCATCGGACAAAGTAATGAACACGACCTGGGTGAGAGCAGGTTAGGCGTGTTTGAACTGCGTCACCTTGTTAGGAGAGATGAGAGATATTGTAACACTTGGTTGGAACTATAGTGGCACTCCGGGTGTCTATCAATCAGTTGCTAACCAGTCCTTGACTTGTATATGTCCGTGCCTACTTAACAACGCACAAGTAGGAGGACATCGTCTAACACCCTCCGTGCCGCCACCATGCAGGATACGCCAAGCCCAGAATATTTCAGGTTATGGGCCCACGGGCTCGGATGCTGAGAGTGGGTGGCGCCTAAATCGGAGCTCACTAGACTGTGAATGGCGAAGAAGCGGACAAAGCAAACAGCCAGGAAGACCACCAACCTCAACGTTCCAGCGCGCTTGAGATCAGGACCTCCGTCATACAACGAACTAATCAGAGAAGGAGGACAACGTGGAGACCGCAATCCTGACGAGAGAGCCTTTATCGTCAAAGACTACATCTTTCACCTTCACGTTGGCTGTCCGTTAGCTCAACCCACCTGGTTCAGAAGTAAGATCTTGCTGCTACCTTGCGAGTACTGGAGTTATAAGACAACTGGGGAATTATGACTTCCAAGAAGAAAGGATCATCAGCTAGTGGAGCATCAACGTCAAGCAGTGAACCAGCCTCATCCACACCCATCAGAGAACCGTGTACTCCCAGCACCTCAAGAGGCAGCGGAGATGAGCTGCCCAAGATTATCCCAACAAATGTCAAGGTACACATAAAACTGAAGGAACGGGGGACAAATATTATTGTTTGGAAGAATGCATTTTTGGCAGCAAATGAGTCAAAAGGGTCTTTGCCTGCCATCCTGGAGGCTATGCCTGGTACAGCACATGACGCAGCCGCAATGTTACTGATTTATGAGTCAGTCCCAGAGGAATGGCTGGGACCTCTGTCTAATCTGCCCTCTGCTTATGATGCATATGAGTTCATCTGCAGAAAGTTTATTGGTGGATATAATATCGAGGCCAATGCAGATTGGCTCCAAGAAATGAGCCAGGGAATGAAACATGACGAGACGATTTCGCAATATGTCAACAGAATGATCAACCTGAAGGCATGCCTTGACAGGAACAACCATGCTCTACTGGATGCACACGTTGCAACCCAGATTGTGCAGGGCTTGCCTGATGCAGCTAAAGAGCCAGGAATGATCACAACTGCTGCAGCACAACCCCTGGAGAAGCTGGCTGGACTTCTGCGCAACACAGCAGCTGCAGTGGGTTTTGATGAATATGCTCCTCGCCAACCAAGGGTTTTGGCTCTTGGACAAGGCTCCAGTGGAGCCAATACCCCACCAGCTGCCAGTGCAGTCCATCAGCAGGCCCAACCAACTGTCTCTGAGGCCAAGTCCGAGACTAAGGGCATCTGCAACTACTGCAATAAGAAGGGGCATTACTGGAGGGACTGTCGAAAGAGGAAGCGGGACGAGGAGACCCAACGGAACGTAGTGGCAGCGGTCCAACAATTGCAGGGAATGTGGCCACAGGGACCTCCACATATGGGTGGCCCACACCCTCCTGCAGCCCAGCTGGCGCACCCTGGACTGGATGCCTTTCCGGCATGGTTCCAACCCCCAGCTCCCCCACCTCCACCACCTGGAGGTATGCCATACATAATTTCCCTCAACATCCTGAAGACTCCTGTCAGAAATTCGTCTCTGCAATCCTGGCTGGTGGACAGTGGAGCATCTGTACATCTGGTGAATGATGTGACCCTACTACATAATCCAACTGTGCATGCCAAACCCATCCCATTACATCTGGCCACTTCAGATGCCACTGGAGGAATTGTAGCATCAGGCTCTGTCTGCATCCTCAGTCGAGTGGGAGTTCCCCTGTGGATACATCATGTTCAGTGTGTTCCTTCTGCAACCTCAAACATACTGTCAGTATCTGCAGCATTGCGGGATGGGGCAGTCTTTCGCACAGATGATGTTGGAGCGTTCACTGAAGTCTGTGGTCCAAACAGCTGGAGGTCTCGGATCAGTGCAGAGAAAGGGCTATTTTATATTCATCAAGTTGTAGCTCTGAGTCCCAGTGTTAACCACAGAAGAATTTCAGCTGCTGTGAAGTCCAAAACCCCCACCCAAAACTCACACAACTGTGCCAGACGATACCTCTGGCATAGCAGAATGGGACATCCAGGTGAAACATGGATGCAGCGCCTAACCAATGAGGACCTGGTCTCGGGACTTGATACATCCCTATGTCCCTGCTCCAATTGTCCAGTCTACTGTGAAGCATGTATTGAGGGAAAGACGTCTCGGCCTCCATTTGGAATAAGCAGTAGACCAGCTGTTGAACCACTTGACAGAGTACATATTGACACTGTGGGCCCCATTTTTCCTGCTGCAGTAACTGGTGAACGTTACTGGGTGACTGCTTTGGATGAGTCATCTCAGTTAAAGGCGGTCCTGCCTGTGAAGTCCAAAGATGCCATCAGTGCTGCTGTGAGGGACCTCATTCTATACTGGCAGACCCAGAAGAAAACCAAAGTGAAGTGTGTCCGGTGTGACCGTGGAACTGAATTTCTGAATGCCACGTTCAAAGAATTTTGTGCATCCCAGGGGACTAAATTGGAGACCTCAGCTCCTTACACCCCGCAACAGAATGGAGCGGCTGAAAGAGCCAATCGCACCCTCAAGGAACGTACCAGGACTCTTCTGGCTTTTGCAGCTGCCAGTCCAACGTTGTGGAAGGAGGCCCTGGAAACTGCATGCACCCTACTGAACATGGGTCCCAGTACCGGGAGGGACCGCACGCCATCAGAATTATTTTTTGGCTACAAACCAAATGTAACCCCACTGCGTACCTGGGGTTGCTTGGCCTTTGTGCACATTCCTGATGTCCAGCGCTCTGTGTTTTCCCCTAAAACTGTGCCAGGGATGCTTACTGGTTACTCAGCCTCCTCCAAAGCCTATCGGATCTATGTGGGAGGGGGTATCTGGAAGGAGAGCAGAGATGTGGTTTTCGTGGAGCACCTCAGGGGAGCCTCTCGGGTTGGCATGAGCGTTTCCTCAACACAGTCTACAGAGTTTCTGTGTCCTGAGCCCTCTGCAAGTGACACTCCCCCAGTCTTTCCCGGCACCTCCCCTGGCACAACCAACATCAGCCTTGAGACAGATCTTGATGACCCACACAGTGAGCCTGAGTACCTGCCAGCCTCCAGCAACCTCCCCACACAGCCTGTCACAGGACCCCCCAGTGAGGCTGAGCCCGAGCCTGAATCCAGAAGACTGTGTGACCCAGTGGAGATGGATCAAACCCTGGAGGCAGTACAGGACTTAGCCAGAGGAGTGAGACAGGACTCCCACCTTCGACCGCAGATGGAGCGAGCCCAGGAGGTCCTCAGACCAACTAGGTCTGATTGCCGCAACCACCAATTGGATGGCCTGACCCGGGCTCAACGACACGAACAACGCACTGCCGCCAAAGACCTCCTGCTGCCACAGGAGAAGGGAGAGAGCAGAGAGCGAGAGGGGTTGACTGAATGTGACTCTCTGTCACAGGGACCAGGGGAAGTGCAGCTAGAGGGTGATTCACATGAGGGGCATGAATTGCATGTGAGTGCAGTGAGGGGGGCAGCTACATGCAAAGCTGCAAATGGTCCCGGGGAGCTGAGCAGTATGGGTGGGTCTTGTTCAGTGACTGAGAGAAATGTAAGAGATGTGACCATGCAGAGTTCTTCTGGCAACCCGTCCAGTCAGAGCACTCCTGGACGGGACTGTGGTGGCAGCCACCGGTCAGAGGAAGCATCATATGCTTTCTCTGCACCAGCCAAACATGATTGTGAGCGGGAGACAGGATCTGCATCCTTGACTCCATGTAAGGGACGAGAGGAGGAGGTGAATCAGGAGCACAGACATTGTGGAGACAGACCAAATTACAAGTGCTCACTGAGAGGTACCTGTGCCTGGGAGAGTGATGTCAGAGATGTGAGGTCACTCCCAACAGTGACATGCAGTCGGTCTGAGAGGCATGTGGATCACATAAATCAGGGGAAGTATGCAGACACTCTGCCATATCCCGATGTTGCTTGTGAGAGACCTGAAGAGTCTGAACTCTTGCAGGCATGTCAGAGTGTGTCTGAGGAGGTGAATCGGAAGTCTGGACAATGTGAAGGGATTCCAAATTACAAAGACTGTCCGAGAGGTACCTGTGCATGGGAGGATGATGTGAGGGATGAGCAGAGTAACTTGTGCAAAGCCAAGTGTGAGTCCAAGCGAGAGCGTGCTATGAGAGAGCATTCTACTTCTACTGGAGAGCCTGTGATGTGTAACTCAGCGAGTGTCAGTGGAAGAGTAGTGGGTTCTGGACAAAGTGAGAGAAAATCAGGCAATTCAGAGGAAAAGCACACAGGTGTCAGATTTGGGAAAATTCACGTTCCCTCTAATTTGAGAGAAGCACAGATGTCTCCCCAGTGGGAATACTGGAAGGCAGCTATGCAGGAAGAGCAAAATTCTCTAGATACTCATGAGGTCATGGAGTATGTTCCGAGACCTCGTGGACATAAGGTTATTCCAGTTCACTGGATATTTTCAGTGAAAATGGATGCACATGGCAATGTTGTGAGATTCAAGGCCAGATTAGTGGCACAGGGATGCAGACAAATCCCTGGAGTGGATGTGATGGAGGTCTTTGCTCCTACTAGTAGCTATGGAGCTAGAAGAGCTCTGCTTGCTGTTGCTGCAAGAGAGGGCTGTGAAATTCATCAGGTGGACGTTAAGACCGCCTTTCTGAATGGTGAGCTCGAGGAGGAAGTATATGTAACGCAACCTCCTGGCTTTGAGAATGGTGATAAGAATATTGTGTGCCGATTGAGAAAGGCGTTGTATGGCCTGAAGCAGGCTCCACGTGCCTGGCACAAAACCCTGAATGACAAACTTGAAGTCATGGGGTATGAGGTGTGCAAGAGTGATGCGGGAGTGTATGTGAGATGCTCTACTGATGGAGGAAAGTCCTATGTGCTGATCTATGTTGATGATCTTCTGATAGTTTCCAAGGGCATGTCAGAAATCGAGAGAGTGAAGGGACTTCTCAAGAAAGAATTCACCATCCATGATCTTGGGGAAGTGAAGGATTTCTTGGGATGTCAAGTGATGAGAGATAGAGATAAAGGGCTGATCACCCTGAGTTGCATCCCTAAAATCGATGCACTTGTAGAGAAATTTGGCTTGGATCTTGAGTCAGTGGGACCTGATACTCCCATGACAAAAGATTTCGTAATGTCCCAAAGGCCTGCACCGAGAGATGGGAGCGACAGCATTGGTGCTGGCAGTCCACTACCTCCAGGTCACCGTTACTGTGAGTTAGTAGGGTCTCTTCTGTATATAGCCAACACCACACGTCCCGATATAGCTCAGGCAGTAGGTGTATTGTCTCGTTATCGCATATCTCCCACCACAGCACATTGGAATGAAGCCATCCGTGTGTTGAAGTATCTGAAAGGAACCCGAGATTTGGTTCTAACTCTCGGAGGGGGGGAGATAGAGCTAGAAGGCTATGTGGATGCCGACTATGGAGGTGATCAGGATCATCGCTTCTCTACCACTGGCTTTGTCCTCACTGTGTTTGGAGGAGCAGTAGTGTGGGGAAGTAAAAAGCAATCTGCTGTTGCCACTTCAACAGTGGAGGCTGAATTCATGGCAGCAAGTGCTGTTGTGAAGGAAGCAAATTGGCTGAGAGGTTTCCTGGAGGAAATTGGAGTGTTACCGTGGATAGTGAAGATTCATTGTGACAACCAAGGGTGTATAAA
>KV908346.1:235809-275809 GCA_002005505.1 Botryococcus braunii | reverse complement strand
GCTGTGGCCGGACTCCGTACGGCTCAGCTCCGAGGAAGTGGGCTCCCCGTCCACGTTGACATTTGTAGTCTCAGAATCTCACAGGAGTTGATTGCACCAGGGGTAGTTGCACAGGGGGTGGTTGCAAAGGGGGAGTCAGGTCCGGACTGTTGCACGTTGACCTCTCGGTTGCAGAGAGGCTCAGGATCATCTGAGTCCCAAAAAGACAACTGACCCAGGGGCTGCTGGCCCTCCTGTTGCACATTAGGCAAGGAAAAGGGCTGCTGGACTGCATTTGGACTCACAGGAGACATGGTGCTAAGCCCCACTCTGTCTGCGCCCCTTATGTGCTCCAGAAAGGTAACATCTCTGCTTTCTTTCCAAATCCCGTTTCCCATATAAATTCTATATGCCTTCGACACACTGGAATATCCTGTGAAGAGACTAGGGGAGGTCTTAGACTCGAACACTCCCCTCTGGTGATCAGGTATGTGCACATGTGCTAGACAACCAAAAGTCCTAAGCAGGGATACATCAGGCTTTACCCCATGGAAAGCTTCATAAGGCGTCTTGTCACGTCTAGTCACAGGTCCCATATTGTACATGATGCAGGCTATCTCCACCGCTTCCTTCCAGAGTGACTGTTTGGCAGCTGCATGCAACATGAGTGTTCTGGCCTTCTCCTTGATTGTTCGGTTCATCCGTTCAGCAACGCCATTTTGCTGAGGCGTGTATGCTGCAGAGGTCTCAAATTTAATTCCCTCCTGCGTACAGAAGCCCTTCAATGTACTGTTCAGGAATTCTGTCCCCCTGTCAGTACGGATGCACTTAACAGAGCGGTTCAACTGCCTCTGCCAAAAAATCAGGAGGTCTCTGACTGCACTACTGATTGCATCCTTGGTTTTTACTGCCAGGGCTATGACATAGTGCGTAGCCTCATCCACAATCGTGACAAAGAAGCGCTCCGCAGTAATAGCTGTAGGGGAGATGGGGCCAACTGTGTCAAAATGAATTCTCTCAAGGGGCTCAGTGACTGCTCTGGAACTGGTTCCAAAAGGGGGACGACTGTGCTTCCCTTGAATGCATGCTTCACATGAAGAGTGATAGTTTGCGCAAGGGGAGAGAGATACAGGGATGCCCAGGACCAAATCTTCAGACTGCAGTCGCCTCATATTAACCGCCCCTGGATGCCCCAGTCTAATGTGCCACAGTGCTCTCAATCTGCAATCGTGAGCGACTGGTGCTCTGGCTGTGTTAACAAACATAGAGACAGGGTTTCTGACTGGACTGACCTTCTGCAAGAAATACAGGCCATTTCTCTGTGCAACTGAACAAGACCAGTTTTGAGCGCCATGCATCCCAGTGTAACTTCCCACACCGTCTGTCACAAAACTACCCCCATCCCGTATAGCAGCTGTCACTGAAATCAGATTAGCTGTAGCTGAAGGGACACAATGCACATTGTGAAGCCACAGGGGTTGTTGTTCTGCACTACTCAAGCACATGGAACCAGTTGCAATTATCTGTCAAGTGGCATCTGATGTAGCCATATGCAAAGGAATGGGATTTCTGTGCATAGTGGGGGAATGTAGCAAGGACGGATCATTGACCAGGTGGATGGTGGCTCCACTGTCCACCAGAAAACTTCTCGCTTCTGGCATGACGCGTGTTGGTGTCAAGACATTCAGCGAAATCATGGCAGACATACCAGAGGGTGGTGGGTATCCCCCGGGGAAAAAGTTGTTGCCGTTCCCGCTGCCCTCCGGAGATCGAGCCACTGTACCCGACGCTTGATTTTGGAATTGCGGAAGCAGATTGGCCATTGCAGCCATGACTTGCTGCAGGTTCTGTTGCATCTTCTCGTCCGCCTCCTTCTTGAGGCAGTTCCTCTCAAAATGGCCTAGCTTGTTGCAGTAGCGGCAGCGCCTGTTGTCACGCCGGTCCCGTCCCTCCACCTCTGTCGATGAAGCTTGGCCCCCCTGGCCTCCAGCTTGGGTCTCTTGTGGGCTTGCAGTCCCAGGTGTGGTGGAGTGAGCTGGTGTGATGGCTGCCCTGGCCACAGGGGTGACTCTGGGGACCTGGTCGTTGAAGCCCAGTCCCTTGGCTGTGGTGGAGATGATCTCCCACAGCCCCTCCAGATCCGTCCCAGCAGATGAGAGGATCGTCCAGTCTCCTTCGCTTCCTCTGGCAGGCCCTTGATGATTGCCAGCTTGACTTCTCTCTCCATGATAGAGTGCGCATTTCCCTTGAGCGCATTGAAGAGTGCGACCTTCCTGTTGTAGTAGTCCTCCAACGTTTCTGTCTCTCCCATGCTGGTGTGTAGGAGCTCCAGCCAGCGTGCTATTACCTCCATGTCTGCCCCTCCAGTAAAACGCTCTCGAACCCACTGGTAGGCATTGGCTGCCACTTTCATTGGCACCCCATGCCTTGGGGACGCTCTCAATCAGCATCAGGAGCGCTGCTGCATTCTCCTGTGTGTCTGGCATTGGAGCTTCAATGGCTGCCTTGCACCTTTTGAGACCACAGGCTCCCACATATGCCAGATCCCAGAGTGAGAATTCCACTCCCTCTCTGTCCAGAGTCACTGGACATTTGACGTTCGTGGTGACGACGCCACTGGTTTTCGTCATTGCGATGCACATCTCTCCACTCCGCACAGTGGAGTTTGCTGGCTGGCTGGGTGATGCACTGGTGGAGGAGCCAGACCCAGCTGATCCAGACTCCGTTGCAGTGCGCTTACTTCTCGTTTTCATGATCACTTGTCTGCTTCTAGTTTTCATGATCAAGCCAGTTCTTTACTCAAGACCTTGAATGACTTCCCCTGGAACCAATTCTTCCTGGCTCTGACACTGAGTTGATAAGTCCCAAAAGTACTGCCTTCCCAGCCCAATTGCTACTGTACAAAAAATTCCTTCCAGCACTACAGAAGGAATAATTTTACGTGTCTAGCTCGAACTGTTTGAAAGGCCAGACCTCACTCGTCAATGAAGCTCGCAGCCTCGAAGCAGGGTCCCAAACCCCTTTTCTCCCTGGAAATCTGTCGTGCGCCACTGCAAGCTCAGCTTGGAAGGTGTGGGCCGATAACCTAAAGCATTTCTGCTTTCGGCGATACCTGCAGTGATGGCACGACGGCAGCGTCAGTTCGTAGCCTGTGGGAAAAACCGTCCACGCTACAACGTTTCCAGGAACATCACACAGCACTCTCCAACAGTAGAGGTTGGTCAAGGATACCAACATGCTTCGGACAAGTCTTACATATGATGTTAACTGCTCTCACTCTTGCTAAAGACCACGTAACACAACGCCTTGCCTGATAGCAGAATTTAGCACCAAAGAGGCCTTGCGATGTCTACTTTACGTCACTAGAATACATTAATAGTTCACCAGTAACTCAGCAAGGACTCTTTGTGATGTTTGTACATTGAAACGATCTTACCGCCACAACGACGGACTTTACCATAAGTCTCAATGAGGTCAAACATTCAGTGCGCTTTCGTCATGCACTCTCATCAATGCACACTGCAGTAATATCTAGCTGGTCTGAATGTTTGAGCACAATCATATTTGCAACGTCTTTGAGAATCCTAAACACACCTGCAGTGATGGCACGACGGCAGCGTCAGTTCGTAGCCTGTGGGAAAAACCGTCCACGCTACAACGTTTCCAGGAACAGCACACAGCACTCTCCAACAGTAGAGGTTGGTCAAGGATACCAACATGCTTCGGACAAGACTTACACATGATGTTAACTGCTCTCACTCTTGCTAAAGACCACGTAACACTACGCCTTGCCTGATAGCAGAGTTTAGCACCAAAGAGGCCTTGCGATGTTTACTTTACGTCACTAGAATACATTAATAGTTCACCAGTAACTCAGCAAGGACTCTTTGTGATGTTTGTACATTGAAAACGATCTTACCGCCACAACGGCGCACTTTAACATAAGTCTCAATAAGGTCAAACATTCAGTGCGCTCTCGTCATGCACTCTCATCAATGCACACTGCAGTAATATCTAACTGGTCTGAATGTTTGAGCACAATCTTATCTGCAACGTCTTTGACAATCCTAAACACCTGCAGTGATGGCACGACGGCAGCGTCAGTCCGTAGCCTGTGGGAAAAACCGTCCACGCTACAACGTTTCCAGGAACAGCACACAGCACTCTCCAACAGTAGAGGTTGGTCAAGGATACCAACATGCGTCGGACAAGTACCGAGCCGTTCCTGAGCTGCCCAGGGATGGCTCGGACTGCAGGGATCCTAAAGTACTACCATACGTAATGTCTACTGAGATCGCATATCGTACAAGTCACGTGTTATGTCATTGAGGTGCGATTATGATCTATACTGTTCAAGAAGTCTATAGATTACTCCGCTGTTGATGTCATGTGACAGGGGATGTAACTAAGCACAGTATTGACCAGTTCATTCAACATAAGGTCATTCCAGTGCACTGGATCTATTCTGCCAAAGTTGATAACTTTGGCAATGTCCTTAGATTCAAAACACGTCTGGTAGCCCAAGGATGTCATCAAATTCCTTGAGCAGATGTTGATGAAGTATTTGCTCCCACTAGTAGCTTTGCTGCTAGACGTGTAATTCTGAGCGTAGCTGCCCAGAGGGATTATGAAATCCATCAAGTCGACATGAAGACGGCGTTCTTGAATGGAGACTTAGAAGAGGAGGTTTACGTAACACAGCCTCCTGGGTTTGAGAATGGTGATCCCCGTGTCGTTTGCAAGCTCAACAAAGCCCTTTATGGGTTGAAGCAATCCCCTCGTGCATGGCACAAGAAGCTGGATGCTGAAATGTGCGCACTGGGCTTTGTTGCTTGTAAAAGTGATGCTGGTGTATATTTGAGAAAGAGAGCAGGAGAGAAGCTCCTGTTTATTCTTGTGTATGTGGATGATCTACTCAACATATGTAAAGATCTCAGCCTAGTGGAGTGGTTCAAGGAGCTCTTAAAGAGCAAGTTCACCATCCATGATCTAGGTGAGGTCAAAGATTTGTTGGGCTGCCAAGTCCGTCGTAACCGACAGGATAGGCAAATTTCTATTAGCTGCATCCCAAAGATTGAGGCTCTGCTAGATAAGTTCGGTGTGAGCGATGGTGGAAGAGTAGTGGACACTCCCATGCAAAAGGGATTCGTTCCTACTCGGATGCCCTTCGTAGAGGATGAGCGTGATGGTTCGGGTGCTGGGGTCCCCTTAGATCCAGGCCACAGATATTGTGAACTCATTGGGTGTATATAGCCAGTACAACACGACCTGATATTGCACAAGCTGTGGGTGTTCTCTCGCGCTATAGGTGTAATCCCACCACTGCCCACTGGAACGCAGCAATGCGTGTGCTGCACTACCTTAGGGATACGAAGGACAAAGTCCTCGTACTAGGTGGCAACTCCAGTGTGGTCTTGGAGGGTTATGTAGATGCTGGATTTGCGGGTGACCTAGATAGTAGATTTTCTACTTCTGGGTATGTATTTTAAAAGACATAAATTTATATCTTTGGCGGTGCTGTGTCATGGACCAGCAAGAAGCAAAACTCTCTGGCTACCTAAATTGTTGAGGCGGAGTTCATGGCTTCTAGCCTTGCCATCAAGGAGGCCAACTGGCTGAGGTCCTTCTTGGAGGAGATTGGAGAGCCGCCTTGGAATGTTAAGATTTTCATTGACAACCAAGGGTGCATCAACAATCTTAGAAACCCTGTGAACTCTAAGTTCACACAGCATATTGCAGTGGCATTTCACTATGCACGCGAGGCAATTAAGCTGTGCCAAGTTGATATTCAATATGTGGAGTCAGCTAAGAATCGTGCAGATGTGATGACCAAGCCACTGGTTGGTCCAGTGTTCAGGAAACATGTCGATGCTTTAGGTCTACTCACTCTGTATCAAGAGTGAAGACAAGGGGAAGTGTTACATTTTATGAGACGTAGTGAGACTGCCTTCCTCTTGAACAGACGTGAACTCGTAAAATGAATTGATAAAGAATGGCATGAACAAAGGCATACATGAGACGAATATAACTATTCATCACAGAGAAGTGTGGTTAAACACAAGGTCATGTTATAAACAGTGTCGTACGGTATTTGCACGTGGTTGCCAGCTCAACGCGTGATCTTGCAACGCTGGTATTTTGAGAAGCAAGCAGTGGAGTCGACTGTCACTTGCCTAGCACTATCAATGACTGATACATGTGTGAAGACAGCAAGTGTGTTTCGTCTGGCGCAAGGCCGCAATAAGAACGGCCCAGCCAACTAAAGCAACTGATCACTCGCTACGCTCGTGCTTGCACGTCTTCACACCCATATATGAGCACGCTGTTGTGAACCCAAAAGTGACCCATCATGTTGTGCCTGCATGTCGAGGGAGCGGAACTCTCCTGGTTGAGGGCCCAACGTGTACAGCTTAGTTTTAAAAATAATCATGATGCCAGAGAGGAAACGTACATACAGAGCACGTAGCATGCAATGCTGAATGAAGAATGGCAGCAGAGGTGGTGAAGAGTTTTACCTTCCAAGTGCCTTCGATCAACTCAAGTACAGCGTTTACGCCTCTGTCTTTCTCCTCTCCTTCTCCCTCTTCACCCACCCATCTCTCTCTCTCTCTCTTTCTCTCTCTCTCTCTCTCTCTCTCTCTCTCTCTCTCTCTCTCTCTCTCTCTCTCTCTCTCTCTCTCTCTCTCTCTCTCTCTCTGTGTGTGTGTGTGTGTGTGTGTGTGTGTGTGTGTGTGTGTGTGTGTGTGTGTGTGTGTGTGTGTGTGTGTGTGTGTGTCCAAAGGGGAAAGAGGTTGTCCACCCACATGATTACAAGCCACCAAAGTCCAGAGTATCATGTAATGTGCTGGTTCAGTATGTAGAAGATTGCAGGCATGGTTTTTCTGTTGCATTGATTCAATTCTTTATCAAAGTGAGGGCTCCCACATGTCAGCCGTTGAGGTGGCCATCTGTCACATGCATTGTGACCATTTACAGTCGGAGGCCATTGGCAGTATGTGGGCATCAGAAGAGGTGGGGAAGTTTACGATTGAATATTACCCTGTCTTGTTTTCTTACATGCTTGACAACCATGTAATGGCAGGTCCATTAGGAAAGCGTGTATGGATCATGCCTCCTCCAACATGTCTGGCACATAGCGGGACCCCTTTTTCGAAGTTTGAGCGTACGAATAATGAGAAGAATTTATTGCATACACACATGCATACTGTCAGCGCAAGCTAGCACAAGGTATAAGAACCATTAATGCAATTGCCATTACAGTGACTGAGTTTAGGGGAATGTTCCTTGACATGATGTGACCTTTCTGTGGCCAGGGAACCACAGACACTTGGACATTGCAGCCTCCCACATTCATTGAAATGTTGAAACCTAGTAAGGGCTGGCAACGGTGCAGCTTGAAGTTCAGGGTGTGCACGTTACTTTTTTACGATGTACTGCAGACCTAATGTTTTCTATAAGGTACATCTTCAGCTCAAGGCCAACACGAGCCAACACGAGCGCTGGACACCAATGCGCGGGGAAGGCTCCACTGTTTTAAGCTAAAAGCGCTGTAACCCGCGCTTGTTTATTTAGCATTTGGCCTTGGGGTGAGGAGGGTAGGACAGAGAGGGAGGCAGGCACTTCCATTTTCTGAACAAGACGGGGGCGGGGGAGCGTTCCACCGGGTGCATGGCAATGCAGTGCATCCATCTGTACAAATCAAGTTGGAAGTGCTTGTCTTTGAAGTGCATTGCTGTCCAGGCCTAGCTAGGCCGACATGCTGCTGTTCTTGGGGCCTGCATATGGCAGACAATTGGATATGGCAATACACTAGTGTGCAGCCGAAATTCAAGAGTGTATTTATGGAGTCAAGTTGTACAATAATTAGTTGTTTGCATTAGCTCAGGAGCTTAATATGTCTGGTTTAGGTGCCACTTGATGCTTGTTAGATACATCAGTGTGTATCCACGTATGGGTATGTGAAGGATCTGCGATGGTACCTAAACATCACACAAATGTAACTGCAGTATATCTGCCTCTAAAATCTGGCCTCAAATCCCACACAAGGCTACGGTCCCCCACATTGTACTGCAGTACTGGACTTTTTTCCTATTCAGCTGAACTTTCTTGACATGACACCATACATGTCGTATTCTCACCAGTGAACTTTGCCACGTGCATGGATCAATATTTACTATTTCAGTAATATGTGCAGTAACATGCATGTTAACAGTGTGGTACTCCAGGGTGCCAATATAGCCATTCACTACCATTGATGTGTTGATCCCGGGATTGATGTGTTGATCCCGGGGCCCCACCGAGTGCTCAGAGAACAGACATCACAAGGGCATGATGGGCTTCTGGGACACATCAAAATCACATACTGGGTGCATGAGAAGCATGTCTGCAGCATACTCACTCTAGTCACAAGTCCTAAAACAATACGAAATTTTTCCGATCGCTTACGAAGGAAATACGAGGGTCTTCGTAAACCCTTCAAAGTCTTCGCAAAAAGTTGGGCCCATCTCGGGTCGGAAAAAATCCGAAATTTTTGCGACGCTTACGAACTTCGCAAACCGGTACGACAGGATTGCGAAGCCTTTGCGACAAATTCCTTCGTCACAGTGATAACCTATGTAGCATTTCCTAGGGTATAATGCTCTAGTGGTCCTTGGCATTGCTCTTTGACTTGCCTTGTGATCTGGGTTCGCAGTACAACCTCGCTCAGGTAGTTCGCTCGGTTGCCCGACTACGCGTCTGAGGCAGTACAATATAATTCAACCCACCCTGGGTTTAAGAGTAGGCTTGCGAATCAATCATGCAACACTCTTTCCGTGCTCACCACGAACGGCCTCATTGTGTTAGAAAAATGGACACTAACATGTATACCTTAGGTATTTCTTAAACATGTTGGGTCATTTCATATTAGCATGTTTGTGGGACACATCAATTCATTTCAAGGGTTTATAATATTAAGAATGCTCATAAACATTAAGGTACAATCTTAGTTCACTTGGGTGTGTTTGTACTGTATGGTACTTTAAGGTAAATTGACACTCATAGTGATTTCTAGAGGCCCTGGTACAATTTCGGGCTGTTTTCTGGTTGTTTTCTAGTAAGGTATACTTATACCGGATCTCATCGATCGTGAGACTTTAAGTCCTGCGGTCCTTGGTGTTTGATGCGAGGTTCATCTCGGTGGTGAGTTAAAGTTTCGAGTCACTTAGATTCGAGATTAGCATCGAACGAGATTCGTACTATTCATCGACGACCATGTCGAATCATGAGGTACATTGAAATTCCAGTGCATAGTATTGAGGCATGCAAACTTGATCGTGCCCGTACTCTCTTAAGATCTGGAGTTGCAAACCTGTCAGGAGGCTAATAAATGAGTAGTCTCCTTAGTTAGTATAAATAGGAAGTGTCCAAGGGATCAGTCAGTCTTGAGTGCCCTTATCAAGCTCCTGTCCCGTTTGCTTGGTCGTGTTTCGTCCACTTCTACAAGCTTCACTTGGGCACATTTCACTTACTCAAAGAGTGTGAGTCACAGGGATTTTTATACCAATTCCAATTCTACAAATTTTGTTTTGATGATGCCATTACGCTAAACATTGTCTCTAAAACCTCTTCCGCTCAGTTATCCTACATGTGGTATCGGCGATAAAGGCTAGTTCCTTTACCATTCGTTCGTGGTGCGTTTTCCTTTCTCTCGTAGACGTGATGTCTCGGCATCCCCGGTCAGGGGCCAAGGGCTCGCGCCCCCAGTCCTACCTTTGCAGAGCCTGATCCATCGGTAGATCTTCCTGATGATGAAGATGTCGATCTTTCAGCTGTAGATCCTGCTCGTATGCTTAGGCATTTGGTAGATATCGGTGCTTTTCCCGAGGGAGCCGTTGCATAAGGATCCGGTGTTCCTTCGCTTGCTCCTCCAGTTAACACTACTCATAATATTTTGGATGGACTTGAGATGGTGATTCAGCGTGCTCTTGCACAACCTGCACCTGTCGTCGTGACACAGTCTGTGCCAACGGTCACTCCGGCACCGGCTACAGCACCGACTATGTCAGGGAAGTCCACCCTTAAGTTTCCAGACCCGCCTGTATTCGAGGGAGATCCAATGATGCAGATGGAAATTTATCTGAGAGCGTACGATGTAGATCTAGCATCTGCTCAGTCTGTCGAGGTGGCAACGATGTTTTTGAGGGGAAAAGCCATTGACTGGTGGAAATGGCAGTTTAATCTGATTGCCTCAGGGAGTTTGCCTGCTTTTGGGACGTGGAGTGATTTTGTGTCTGCTCTGACAGCTGCCTTCAGACCTGTTGAACTACACAAGAGGCATTTGGAGTAGTTGCTGAGTATTTCACAGGGCAAGAATGACATGAGATCATACATAGCCACGTTTAATGCTTCGAGAGCAAAGGTCCCCCAGGCATTTGCTGAGGATACGTTGTGTGACTTGTTTCTGCAGGGCTGCAGGGCAGAATTGCAGAAAAGCATCTCACTCCAGTATCCAAAGAGCCTGGCTGACTACTTCAAACACGCAGTGACTACTGCGGACATCCCAGGCCATTCCAGGACGCCGCACCCCGCTCCAAAAGGCCCCCTTGACACCAAGGCCACTGTCCCGACCAAAACTGCTACGCAAGTCTGCACGCATTGTGGCAAGATTGGGCACGCAGTTGAGCGTTGCTTCCAGCTGCATCCTGAGCTCAGAAAGCAACGTACCAAGTCAAATACAACTTGATTTGGCCTTCTCTTTTGGTTTTTCAGCAGTGTGAGCCCTGTTTCAGATGTTAACCAACTGTTCAGCCATCCAATATGGGATTCCTGTATTGTATGATGTTGGGCATCCGTAGGATTTCTTTGTTAGCTGTTGCCATACTTTCATGACCCATTATGTGGATGGGCATGGTGTGTGTAGAGAGTTTCAGACATCCCCCTTTGCCCGTGACCTAGCTAGTCCTGTTTGCACGTATAAGAGAGATGCAGCTCCTCACCTTCCTGCAAGTGATGCTCATCTTGTCCTGTTTGTTAGTAGTAGTGACAGGGAGTGTAGTGATAGCCAGCTTGTGTCACAGTTGTTACCAGGTACCAGATTGACTGTGCTCTCTTGGCCAAGTGAATGTGCACATGTATTGGAAGGGACTACTCAACAGCAGTCTCATGATTTATTGCTCTCGGCTTTTGTTTTGACTGCACTAGGTCTTACTTCCACCTTTAAGCGCGCACCCCACTGTAGTGCAAATACAGGCTTGCCCTTGTTTCGTTGCTTTGTTCAGACTGGTGTTTTCAGTGTGAAGGAGAAACCCCTGTCTGGAACATGTTTTGACTCTTTTGTTCACCTTAATAGTAGACAGATTGTGGATGGTCTTGACTTATCCTCTACCTGCATCGAGTTTGAGGGAACTATTGGTGGTAGTCAAGCATTTCTGCTTGCGGCGTCACCTGCAGTGATGGCACGACGGCAGCGTCACTTCGTAGCCTGTGGGAAAAACCGTCCACGCTACAACGTTTCCAGGAACAGCACACAGCACTCTCCAACAGTAGAGGTTGGTCAAGGATACCAACATGCTTCGGACAAGTCTTACAAATGATCTTAACTGCTCTCACTCTTGCTAAAGACCACGTAACACTACGCCTTGCCTGATAGCAGAGTTCAGCACCAAAGAGGCCTTGCGATGTCTACTTTACGTCACTAGAATACAATAATAGTTCATCAGTAACTCAGCAAGGTCTCTTTGTGATGTTTGTACAGTGAAACTATCTTACCGCCACAACGGTGGACGTCAACATAAGTCTCAATGAGGTCAAACATTCAGTGCGCTCTCGTCATGCACTCTCATCAATGCACACAGCAGTAATATCTAACTGGTCTGAATGTTTGAGCACAATCATATCTGGAACGGCTTTGAGAATCCTAAACACACCTGCAGTGATGGCACGACGGCAGCGTCACTTCGTAGCCTGTGGGAAAAACCGTCCACGCTACAACGTTTCCAGGAACAGCACACAGCACTCTCCAACAGTAGAGGTTGGTCAAGGATACCAACATGCTTCGGACAAGTACCGAGCCGTTCCTGGGCTGCCCAGGGATGGCTCGGACTGCAGGGATCCTAAAGTACTACCATACGTAATGTCTATTGAGAACGCATATCGTACAAGTCACGTGTTATGTCATTGAGGTACGAGTATGATCTATACCGTTCATAAAGGGCTATAACGGCTATAGTTTACACTGCTGTTGATGGCATGTGACAGGGGATGTCACTAAGTACAGTATTGACCAATTCATTCAACACTTCCCCTTGACAGCACCCTGTCACCTATGTCATCTTCACAAGTCCAAACCCTCGCCTGTGCATCTGGAAGGCAGGGCGAGCGAGAGGCTTTGTCAGCATGTCTGCCTTGTTCCTTGCAGACTCCACATAGCAGAGTGTAACCTGCCCCTTTGCAATAGCTTCACGTGCAAAGTGGAAGCACACTGCAATGTGCTTAGTATACTTGCTATACAGTGGGTTTTTCAGGTTAGCAATGCACCCCTGATTGTCACAGTATAGCTTCACTGACCAAGGAGGAGTTCCGATTTCCTCCATGAACCCACGCAGCCAGTTAAGCTCCTTAATAGCCAGACTGGTTGCCATGAATTCTGCCTCCACAGTGGAGGTAGCAACTGAGTGTTGCTTCTTACTACCCCAGACCACAGCACTGCCAAACACTGATAGCACATATCCCGAGGTAGAATGCCTGCTGTCAATATCGCCAGCATAATCTGCATCAACATGACCTTCTAACACAGGCCCTTTCCCTCCCAGCACTAAGACACACTCTCGAGTAGACTGAAGATACCTCAATACCCTCAAGCCCTCATTCATGTGGGCAGTGGTGGGAGCGTTCCGGTAACGGGACAGAACACCCACAGCCTGAGCTATATCAGGTCGAGTTGTATTAGCAATATACAACAGAGACCCAACAAGCTCACAATATCTATGCCCGGGAGGCAGTGGAGTCCCAGACCCAAAGCTGGTCTCACCCACTGTAACCTGCGGCATCCCAGACATCACAAAGTCTTTACTCATGGGAGTATCGACTGTACGTGACTCAGCACTCACCCCAAACTTCTCACACAGTGCATCAATCTTAGGCACGCAGCTCAGTGATAAGCACCGATTCTCTCTATCTCTCAGGATCTGGCAGCCCAAGAAGTCCTTGACTTCACCAAGGTCATGAATCTTGAAGCTTGCCAACAGCTCCTTTTTCACCCATTCTATCTCTTCCGCACCCATTGCCACAATCAAAAGATCATCAACATACACAAGCATGTATGACAGCTCCCCATCCTCGTGTCTCTTTATGTAAACTCCCGCATCGCTCTTACACACTTCATATCCCATACTCAGCAGCTTCTCATTCAGGGTCTTGTGCCAAGCCCTGGGAGCCTGCTTCAGGCCATAAAGGGCCTTACGCAGTCTGCACACAATGTTGGGGTTGCCATTATCAAATCCAGGAGGCTGTGTCACATACACCTCCTCCTCTAATTCACCATTCAAAAAGGCGGTCTTTATATCCACCTGGTGAATTTCCATGTTCTTTGCTGCAGCAGTTGCTAGCAAAGTCCTCCTGGACCCATAGCTACTGGTAGGTGCAAAGACCTCATCTACATCAACTCCAGGAATCTGTCTACAGCCCTGGGCTACAAGCCGAGCCTTAAATCTCAACACGTTCCCATGTGCATCAGTCTTCACAGAGAAGATCCAATGCACAGGGATCACCTTGTGTCCCCTGGGTCTCTCAACGTACTCCATCACCTCGTGCGCATCAAGAGAATCTTGCTCCTCTTGCATTGCCTGGCGCCAGAATTCCCACTGAGGGGATCTTTGCGCCTCCCTGAGGTTTCCAGGGATTGGCACCTTGGACCACCTCACCCCAGGTATCTTACCCTTTACAGGATTCAGATTGTGATCATGCACAACATGGCTATCCTCTCTAGGCTCACACGCACGTGCTTCCACTACTCTTTCGCTCGAGGTTACTGCGTTACACACCTCTCTGACTCTCTCCCACTCTGGAGGTGTCTGCAGCTTTCTCTCCTTGGAGGATTCACATGCTGCTCCACTCAATCTGGGTCTTACATCACTCGTCATGTCCCAAACGCACTCATCACTCAAAGGCGCAGCATAATCTGGCACTGTGCGACACCCTGCAGTGGTGTCTCTCTCATCCACGCTTGTACTCTCACAACACACCTGTGACTCCCCAGTGTGTCCCTCACAAGCACGCAGAGCCTGGCCATCTGAAGACTCCCTTTGTCCATCAAGTGTCTGATTGGAAATCTCCAAACTGACCTCTCTTGCCTCACTCTCAGCGCTTACATGATCAGACATGCCCTCCAGCCTGGCCAAGTCCTGTCCATTAGGCTGAGCTTCCGTTGCTTCCCCTGGGCAAATGGCCTCTGACATTCTCCTATTCTCTCCATCACTCACATCTCCATCATGTTCCACAGTGACCTCAGCTGCAGTCTCACGTGCTGCTACTCTCTGATCATACCGTTGCTGCCGGGTCAGCCCGTCTTGCCCTCGGACACCCATGGCCCCAACTTCCATTCGAACACATTCTTGCACATTATTCAAACGTTGCATGTGTGACTTGGTCTCCTCGCCTCCTCGCGCCAGGTTCTCCATGTGTCCGAGTACGGACCAGCTGTGGCCGGACTGCGTATGGCTCAGCTCCGAGGAAGTGGGCTCCCCGTCCACGTTGACACTTGTAGTCTCAGAATTCTCACAGGGGTTGATTGCACATGGGGTAGTTGCACAGGGGGTGGTTGCACAGGGGGAGTCAGGTCCGGACTGCTGCACGTTGACCTCTCGGTTGCAGAGAGGCTCAGGATCATCTGAGTCCCAAAAAGACAACTGACCCAAGGACTGCTGGCCCTCCTGTTGTACAAAAGGCAAGGCAAAGGGCTGCTGGACTGCATTTGGACTCACAGGAGACATGGTGCTAAGCCCCACTCTGTCTGCGCCCCTTAAGTGCTCCAGAAAGGTAACATCTCTGCTTTCTTTCCAAATCCCGTTTCCCATATAACTTCTATATGCCTTTGACACACTGGAATACCCTGTGAAGAGACCAGGGGAGGTCTTAGACTCAAACACTCCCCTTTGGTGATCAGGTATGTGCACATGTGCTAGACAGCCAAAAGTCCTGAGCAGGGATACATCGGGCTTTACCCCATGGAAGGCTTCATAAGGCGTCTTGTCACGTCCAGTCACAGGTCCCATATTGTACAGGATGCAGGCTGTCTCCACTGCTTCCTTCCAGAGTGACTGTTTGGCAGCTGCATGCAACATGAGTGTTCTGGCCTTCTCCTTGATTGTTCGGTTCATCCGTTCAGCAACGCCATTTTGCTGAGGCGTGTATGCTGCAGAGGTCTCAAATTTAATTCCCTCCTGCGTACAGAAACCCTTCAATGTACTGTTGAGGAATTCTGTCCCCCTGTCAGTACGAATGCACTTAACAGAGCGGTTCAACTGCCTCTGCCAAAAAATCAGGAGGTCTCTGACTGCACTGCTGATTGCATCCTTGGTTTTTACTGCCAGGGCTATGACGTAGTGCGTAGCCTCATCCACAATCGTGACAAAGAAGCGCTCCCCAGTAATAGCTGTAGGGGAGATGGGGCCAACTGTGTCCAAATGAATTCTCTCAAGGGGCTCAGTGGCTGCTCTGGAACTGGTTCCAAAAGGGGGACGACTGTGCTTTCCTTGAATGCACGCTTCACACGAAGAGTGACAGTTTGCGCAAGGGGAGAGAGATACAGGGATGCCCAGGACCAAATCTTCAGACTGCAGTCGCCTCATATTAACCTCCCCTGGGTGCCCCAGTCTACTGTGCCACAGTGCTCTCAATCTGCAATCATGAGCGACTGGTGCTCTGGCTGTGTTAACAAACACAGAGACAGGGTTTCTGACTGGACTGACCTTCTGCAAGAAATACAGGCCATTTCTCTGTGCAACTGAACAAGACCAGTTTTGAGCGCCACGCATACCAGTGTAACTTCCCACACTGTCTGTCACAAAACTAGCCCCATCACGTATAGCAGCTGTCACTGAAATCAGATTAGCTGTAGCTGAAGGAACACAATGCACATTGTGAAGCCACAGGGGTTGCTGTTCTGCACTGCTCAAGCACAGGGAACCAGTTGCAATTATCTGTCCCGTGGCATCTGACGTAGCCATATGCAAAGGAATGGGATTTCTGTGCAGGGTGGGGGAATGTAGCAGGGACAGATCATTGACTAGGTGGATGGTGGCTCCACTGTCCACCAGAAAACTTCTCGCTTCTGGCATGACGCGTGTTGGTGTTAAGACATTCAGAGAAATCATGGCAGACATACCAGAGGGTGGTGGATATCCCCCGGGGAAAAAGTTGTTGCCGTTCCCGCTGCCCTCCGGAGGTCGAGCCACTGCAGCCGACGCTTGATTTTGGAATTGCGGAAGCAGATTGGCCATTGCAGCCATGACTTGCTGCAGGTTCTGTTGCATCTTCTCGTCCGCCTCCTTCTTGAGGCAGTTCCTCTCAAAATGGCCTAGCTTGTTGCAGTAGCGGCAGCGCCTGTTGTCACGCCGGTCCCGTCCCTCCACCTTGGTCGATGAAGCTTGGCCCCCCTGGCCTCCAGCTTGGGTCTCCTGTGGGCTTGCAGTCCCTGGTGTGGTGGAGTAGGCTGGTGTGATGGCTGCCCTGGCCACAGGGGTGACTCTGGGGACCTGGTCGTTGAAGCCCAGTCCCTTGGCTGTGGTGGAGATGATCTCCCACAGTCCCTCCAGATCCTTCCCAGCAGATGAGGAGAACATCCCAGTCTCCTTCGCTTCCTCTGGCAGGCCCTTGATGATTGCCAGCTTGGCTTCTCTCTCCATGATGGAGTGCCCATTTCGCTTGAGTGCATGGAAGAGTGCCACCTTCCTGTTGTAGTAGTCCTCCAACGTTTCTGTCTCTCCCATGCTGGTGTGTAGGAGCTCCAGCCAGCGTGCTGTTACCTCCTGGTCTGCCCCTCCAGTAAAACGCTCTCGAACCCACTGGTAGGCATTGGCTGCCACTTGCATTGCAGCCAGCTTGGCACCCCACGCCTTGGGGACGCTCTCAATCAGCATTAGGAGCGCTGCTGCATTCTCCTCTGTGTCTGGCATTGGAGCTTCAATGGCTGCCTTGCACCTTTTGAGGCCACAGGCTGCCACATATGCCAGATCCCAGAGTGGAAATTCCACTCCCTCTCTGTCCAGAGTCACTGGACATTTGACATTCGTGGTGACGACGCCACCGGTTTTCGTCATTGCGATGCACATCTCTCCACTCTGCGCAGTGGAGTTTGCTGGCTGGCTGGGTGATGCACTGATGGAGGAGCCAGACCCAGCTGATCCAGACTCCGTTGCAGTGCGCTTACTTCTCGTTTTCATGATCACTTGTCTGCTTCTAGTTTTCATGATCAAGCCAGTTCTTCACTCCAAGCCTTAAATGACTTCCCCTGGAAGCACTTCTTCCTAGCTCTGACACTGAGTTGATCAGTCCCAGAAGTACTTCTGCTTTCCCAGCCCAGTTGCTACTGTACAACAATTCCTTCCAGCACTACAGAAGGAATAATTTTACGTGACTAGCTCGATATGTTTGAACGGCCAGACCTCACTCGTCAGTGAAGCTCGCAGTCTCGAAGCGGGGTCCGAAACCCCTTTTCTCCCTGGAAATCTGTCGTGCGTCACTGCAAGCTCAGCTTGGAAAGCGTGGGCCCATAACCTCAAGCATTTCTGCTTGCGGCGTCACCTGCAGTGATGGCACGACGGCAGCGTCACTTCGTAGCCTGTGGGAAAAACCGTCCACGCTACAACGTTTCCAGGAACAGCACACAGCACTCTCCAACAGTAGAGGTTGGTCAAGGATACCAACATGCTTCGGACAAGTCTTACAAATGATCTTAACTGCTCTCACTCTTGCTAAAGACCACGTAACACTACGCCTTGCCTGATAGCAGAGTTCAGCACCAAAGAGGCCTTGCGATGTCTACTTTACGTCACTAGAATACAATAATAGTTCATCAGTAACTCAGCAAGGTCTCTTTGTGATGTTTGTACAGTGAAACTATCTTACCGCCACAACGGTGGACGTCAACATAAGTCTCAATGAGGTCAAACATTCAGTGCGCTCTCGTCATGCACTCTCATCAATGCACACAGCAGTAATATCTAACTGGTCTGAATGTTTGAGCACAATCATATCTGGAACGGCTTTGAGAATCCTAAACACACCTGCAGTGATGGCACGACGGCAGCGTCACTTCGTAGCCTGTGGGAAAAACCGTCCACGCTACAACGTTTCCAGGAACAGCACACAGCACTCTCCAACAGTAGAGGTTGGTCAAGGATACCAACATGCTTCGGACAAGTACCGAGCCGTTCCTGGGCTGCCCAGGGATGGCTCGGACTGCAGGGATCCTAAAGTACTACCATACGTAATGTCTATTGAGAACGCATATCGTACAAGTCACGTGTTATGTCATTGAGGTACGAGTATGATCTATACCGTTCATAAAGGGCTATAACGGCTATAGTTTACACTGCTGTTGATGGCATGTGACAGGGGATGTCACTAAGTACAGTATTGACCAATTCATTCAACAGGTAGACTTGTCAGAATTTTGCTAAATAGTGGGGCCTCTGCCAATTTTATTGATGATAAACTTGTTCAGGAGCTTACCCTTCCCACTATATACTTAAGTTCACATGTTGCTTTGAGAGTGGCTGATGGTAGGACTTCTATAGTAGGACATAATGTGTCAACTGACCTGACTGTGGGAACTTTGGGTTTTGGAGTCACTTGCATTCCCACGGAGTTGTCGTATTATGACCTTGTCTTAGGCAAACCTTGGTTGACTGTCTTTAACCCAATAGTTAATTGGAAATTAAATGTTGTTTCCTTGATTCATGATAACAATACACATGTGCTTTTAGGCTGTCAGACGTCAGGCATGCCAGGGTATGTGGTTTCTTCCATGCATGAAAGTGGAGGAAATGGTCAAGTCAGGTGAACCATTGTACATTATTCATCTTAATGCAGTTAATGCTACCTCAGATACTAATGCATATGACGTGCCAGAGTTGGAGCAGCTTTTGCAGGAGTTTAAATAAGTTTTATCTGGACTTCCTTAAGGCCTCCCTCCTTCTCGTGCTGGTGATCATTACATAAGATTGGAGCCGGAAACAACTCCTCCAGCCTCCCGCATTTATCCGTTGTCCGGAGCTCAGCTTGCTGAATCACGTGCACAACTGCAGGAGCTCCTAGAGAGGGGATTCATCCGCCCATCAACTTCTCCATTTGGTGCACCCATTCTATTTGTTCCCAAATAGGATGGTGGCTGGCGTTTGTGCATTGACTATAGAGCCTTAAATAGGATTACTGTTAGGAATCAACACCACAGCCTCGCATAGATGAGATGTTCGAACAGTTGCATGGAAGTTGTGTTTTCTCTAAACTTAATCTTGGCTGTGGGAAACAACCAGATTAGAATGAATGAAGATTGTATTGAGGAAACAGCTATTAAGACCCGTTTGTTGATAGGTTCTCTAAGTTGTGTGTCTTGGCTGCGTGCATGAAAACCATCACTGCACCTCAAGTTGCGCAATTGTTTTGTTGACAGGGTCTTTGTTAGGTTTGGTATGCCTACATCCATTGTAGTGATAGGGATCCTCGATTCACTCGTCACTTTTGGAAGGCATTTGTGAAATCATTGGGTACTGAGATTGCCATGTCTACTGCCTACCACCCTCAGACTGATGGACAGACAAAGAGGATGAATAGGACCATGGAAGACATGTTAAGAGGGTTTGTGGGGCCGAGACAAGACGATTGGTGCAAGTATTTAGGCATGGTGGAGTTCGCATATAATAACTCTCTCCAAGCTTCAACACTGCAGACATTCTTCTTTTTGAACCACGGGCGTCATCCCCTCACCCCCTTGTCTTCTGCTGTTCCTTCACGTTCTGCAAATCCTGCTGTTTCTGAGTGGGATGAGGGGCTGCAGACTGCCTTAAAAAGTGCCAAGTCTAATCTTGCCTCTGCACAGCAACGGCACAAGTCTTATGCAGATAGAAACGACGAGACCACCCTTTTAAGGTGGGGGACCAGGTGTTGCTGGCTACAAGGAAAAACCAGCTATCACCTGGGCTCTCGTCAAAACTATCAATTAAGTATTTTGGGCCCTTTACTATTGCTGCAGCAGTTGGTGCTAGAGCTTTTAGACTTGTCTTGCCTGAGACTGTAAACATTCATCATGTGTTTCATGTTTCCCAGCTGAAGCCTTATGTGTCTTCATCTTCACGAGTGACTGTTACTTCACCTCCTCCTTTGTATGGAGATAAGCGTGGCGGCGTCTACGAAGTTGAGGCCATCATCGCTAAGAAGAGAGTTGGAAAGTCTTGGCGGTACTTGGTCAAGTGGATGGGCTATGATGAGACTGAGAACACTTGGGAGCCTCTTGCCCATGTTCGCCATCTGGCAGACGACGTGGCAGCTGCCCCAGTCCTTTCTTAAGTCCCACTTGCGGGCATCCCTTGCTGAGCCACTTGCGGCCTTGAGACTTTTCCAGCCACTTGCGGCTGATGACCCTTGGACTTCGCCAGCCAGCTTGGATCTGGGAGGGAGGGAGGGTGGAAGGGTCTGGGAGGGAGAGGGATCATGAATTGCGTTGCATGCATGTCTCTTATCTACTTGTTTTGCAAGGGTTATGTTTCCTTTACCCACGGCTCCACTTTGTGATGCACTTGCTGTTGCGGTGTAGCTGCAAATTGTAGTTCCGTGTTTGCATGACTTGCTTTAGTATCTTACCCATGAGATACATCATGTATGGCAGTTAGTTGTGTACGGCTTGCTGCTCTAGACGATATGCCTTATGCCTTTTGTTGGAAAGCCACCTCAAGCGAAGGTTACACTGTGAGGCATGGTAACTGGACCTAAGGTTTGGACAAGTGCTAGTCTGAGGACTCTGAGGAGTCTGAGGTCTCAACCTAATTGTTTCATCACTGGTGTGAGTGCTGTCTAGAGAGTTCGTCCCTTAGTTAGAGGATCCGCCTGGCAGACGATGGTCCTTAGAATGTTAAGGTGTTCGGGCATTGAGCAGATGAGTCCCTCGTCTGTGTCGTGCTAACTTGCCTTGTGGACTTAATCCTCTTACTTGCTGGTTGGCAACTATAGGAGGTGTGATGTCTATAGTTACAGTAAGCAGGGTTCGTGACACCCCTGTCTTACGTTTGTGGCCCCATTGCCATAAACACCATTTCATAGCTTATGCCAAGGGGGAGGGCATGTAGCATTTCCTAGGGTATAATGCTCTAGTGGTCCTTGGCATTGCTCTTTGACTTGCCTTGTGATCTGGGTTCGCAGTACAACCTCGCTCAGGTAGTTCGCTCGGTTGCCCGACTACGCGTCTGAGGCAGTACAATATAATTCAACCCACCCTGGGTTTAAGAGCAGGCTTGCGAATCAATCATGTAACACTCTTTCCGTGCTCACCACGAACGGCCTCATTGTCTCTAAAACCTCTTCCGCTCAGTTAACCTACAACCTAAATGTAAGAGTAGCACTCATCTACCTTTTCGTAAAGTAAACGACGATGCTAAGCAGCTTAACAGAAATTTAAGCAAAAATCACAACCTTATCTTTCAGCGAAAGACACCTCCCCTCAATCCAAGCTCTCTCCCACTGATCCAGTCCGTAGATACCGATCAGCCGAGAACACCTTACCAGAATTACCCACACAGCCCTTGTTTCTGCCAACTACTGAAATTGCCCATGTCAAGATCAGTAAAGACTTCCACTCAGGTCGGTTGCTTCAAACGATGGTGACATTCATCAGGCAACGACAGAAGAGCTTACAAGGCACTGACACAGTCTGGAGACTCGTTATCCACACAAAGAATCTGAGCCATCTTGCCCATACTACCCTACATATCTTAATGCCAGGACAGACAAAAACTATCTGTCTCTCCGTTCAAAAGTCAAATCGTATGACCGTTGAGCGTATAAACGTTCGATTCTTTAGTCCCTCAGAGATTACGATCTGGTACCCCACTGCCACTATGACAAACCGCATCGACGCTAGACCATGTGAGACACTTGGTTGGGTAACGTTTATGCTGCGGCTCTGTGACAATACCCCCAAGTGTCTGCTTCTCATTTAATTGACTTGTGAGTCTTCTTAAGTGCTGCGGCCTCCTGACCAAGTCACACGTGCACGGCCTTGACTGCGGGACACGGAACACGCCAAGCCCATAACCTAACAGAGAACTACAATCTTTAAGGAAGCTTAAGCAGGAAGCTTCCTGTCTTTGGCGCTTCGGTGTGCCACTTACAGCACCCTGCCCATGTCTCGAAGATTCAAGGAGCTTCATTCCAGGGCTGGTGCTCGTGACAGAACCTCAGTCGTGAAGAACTTGCCCAAGTGTGTTGCTATCAACGGTGCACCGTTGATAGCAACACACTTGGGCAAGTTCTTCACGACTGAGGTTTCTGCGCCCTGCACGTATCTCTTGGTGGGCCAGGCTGTCTTTGCGTACGCATGTCTCTAGAGAAAAACATTTGGAGATCTGCACGTGTTTTCCGATTCCAAAGGTATGTATATGGTCTCCCAATCGATGCCTTCTTTAAAGAAGAATGCCCTTGTGCACACGTGTCAACGTTTCCATCAGATATTTGGCACATGCACCCTGTTTTTGCGGCTGTTCGTTAAGCAGTGGGGCCTGTGCGCGGTCGTCCACTTCGGTTATGAGGGCTTTAAGTACTTGATACCGTGATGGCTACGTATACGTGACTATCGATCATCGCTGGACTTTGCGGAGGCCCCTACATCTGCAGAAATTCCGAAAAATAATGGCGCAAATCATTGACCCCTGAAACAAAACCAGCAAAAGAGATGAAATGTGGACAAAGTGAGTTTAACGCAAACGATATCTTGAACGGTCGCAAGATACAAATATCAAGTCAATCAGCTATTATGTAGACAGTCCCAGATCTAATTGTAGCCATTATAGCCTCATATAAAAAGTGAAGTATATCTACCCGTCCGGAACACTGCACCCGCCATTCCTTGTAATCATAGTCCAAGATCCCCAACATGTCAATCGAGACCGGGGGTACCATATGCCTAGGAGCAATCCACAGTCGTATTTGGGATACCGTATTCTGAGACAAGATTGTACGGTTGAATTTAACTCTACCTAGTGAAAAGGATAGTACCCTAGTATTTTGCTACAGCCCCCTCATCTGGTGCTTTATTCATTGCTTTTAATGTTGACCACCCAAAAATCCTGTGGGACAATCTTTTGCTACGGTACGGTATATAGAACCATATATAACTAGTGCACAGCTGCGTCCGGGATTGTGCACGTCTGTATCACGTTTAGGCCTTATTCTGAATTGCAACCCTGACATGGTATCGACATCATTAAAGTTGAACAATTCGATCAGTAAGGGCTGAACTGATCACCATCACAAGTTCTTGGAGGCTTCAGAAAAGCCCCTTATCATATGCCCATGCATGGCTGATGAAAACCTTCGCATGATGCTGCAAGAAATGACCATTCAAGAGTGAATCGAAATCACATGATCCGCGTGAGGGGAGCTTTTACTTTTGAAATCATTTGTACGACGTCGACGATGATGCCTGTCAACATGCTGCACAAGCTGAAAATGCTCTACCACATTTGTTCGTGTTGGCCAGCGGAATAAATAAAAGCCATGGGCGATTGGCATGGCCATGGCCAATGCACCATGCGGGCGGTGTTCCATCTCATATCCCTCTATTTGCCGGTCAGACGTTATCTTTTTCTTCAAGGGTTGGTCAGACATGAGCATCTGCATCGTTTTCCTGCAGCACCATTCCCGCCGGCGCCATAGAACTGTCTGTGCTGTAAATCTGGACATGACCCTGGCCAACTTGGATGTGATGGCCTCCCTTTTTAATGGAATCTGGGCCAAGATGCACATATGGTGAAGGCCTGGTACTTGGGGTCCCGGGTGTCGGAGCTCCTGAGGGACCGGGTGAAGGCGCATTGTCAGGGGTTCCCGGTCCATATCCGGGTGTTGGAGCCCCTGAGGGACCGGGTGAAGGCGCAATGCCAGGGGTCCCCGGTCCAGGTGCGGGTGTTGGAGCCCCTGATGGACCGGGTGAAGGTGCAATGCCGGGTGTTCCCGGACCAGGTGCGGGCGTTGGAGCCCCTGAGGGACCGGGTGAAGGTGCAATGCCGGGCGTTCCGGCCCCAGGTGTTGGAGCCCCGGAGAAACCGGGCGAAGGCGCAATCCCGGGCGTGCCCGGTTCAGGTGCGGGTGTTGGAGCCCCGGAGGGACCGGGTGAAGGCGCAATGCCAGGCGTTCCCGGCCCAGGTGCGGGTGTCGGAGCCCCGGAGGGACCGGGTGAAGGCGCAATGCCAGGCGTTCCCGGCCCAGGTGCGGGTGTCGGAGCCCCGGAGGGACCAGGTGAAGGTGCAATGCCAGGCGTCGCCGGCCCAGGTGCAGGTGTCGGAGCCCCGGAGGGACCAGGTGAAGGTGCAATGCCAGGCGTCCCCGGCCCAGGTGCGGGTGTCGGAGCCCCCGAGGGACCAGGTGAAGGTGCAATGCCAGGCGCCCCCGGTCCAGGTGCAGGTGTCGGAGCCCCCGAGGGACCAGGTGAAGGTGCAATGCCAGGCGTCCCCGGCCCAGGTGCGGGTGTCGGAGCCCCCGAGGGACCAGGTGAAGGTGCAATGCCAGGCGTCCCCGGCCCAGGTGCGGGTGTCGGAGCCCCGGAGGTACCCGGTGAAGGTGCAATGCCAGGCGTCCCCGGTCCAGGTGCAGGTGTCGGAGCCCCTGAGGGACCAGGTGAAGGTGCAATGCCAGGCGTCCCCGGCCCAGGTGCGGGTGTCGGAGCCCCCGAGGGACCAGGTGAAGGTGCAATGCCAGGCGTCCCCGGCCCAGGTGTGGGTATCGGAGCCCCAGAGGGACCAGGTGAGGGTGCAATGCCAGGCGTCCCCGGCCCAGGTGCGGGTATCGGGGCCCCAGAGGGACCAGGTGAGGGTGCAATGCCAGGCGTCCCCGGCCCAGGTGCGGGTGCGGGTGTTGGAGCTCCGGATGGACCGGGTGAAGGCGCAATGCCGGGCGTCCCCGGTCCAGGTGCTGGTGTCGGAGCCCCTGAGGGACCAGGTGAGGGTGCAATGCCAGGCGTCCCCGGCCCAGGTGCGGGTGTTGGAGCTCCGGATGGACCGGGTGAAGGCGCAATGCCGGGCGTCCCCGGTCCAGGTGCTGGTGTCGGAGCCCCTGAGGGACCAGGTGAAGGTGCAATGCCAGGTGTCCCTGGCCCTGGGGCTGGTGTCGGGGGTTCAGGGATAACCTAGACATTCACATCAGGCATTCAAAATCTTTCTATCTCAGGAAGACATGACGTGGCCCTCCTTGTGATGTTTGCTTGAAACCACCACCTCCGTCATCACCATTCTTCATGTTCCTTATGCCCACACCCACCCACCCACTCACCCACCCACCCGCCCACACACACACACACACACACACACACACACACACACACACACACACACACACACACACACACACACACACACACACAGACAAACGTGTGAGGACATGCATGCACACGCGGGTACAGCATCCAAAGTTTGCACCTTGACTCTCTGGTTTGAGATATGGACACAATTGAACACCCACGCCGTAAGAGCCTTAACCTTCCTTGTGGATGGAAACACAGTGGGACATGGGTAGAAGGATATAAGACCCGATCATCGCTAATACTGTGATCTGTAAGTACAAACGGAAGCAAGAATGGAAACAAAAAATGCTCTTTAAACTTAAAAAAAAAAAAAAAAAAAAAAAAAAAAAACTGGGGCTAATGCATATATTCCAGTGACCTGTGCAATGTCGACACATGAAATTAATTGCAGCTATGAATATTCTTCCAGAGCCGTGCTGAAATACCAGGAACATAGTTCAAAACAATGCGTATTTCAATTGTCCGTTGCCGCATTGAAACACTAGGACCTGATTCATATCATGGATTATTGCTCATGCCTGGTGGTTGAGGAAACAGAGGACCTGAGTTGTACGAGTGATTGTTAATTCCACTTAACACTGTGAATGCACGACATTGATGTGTGCGGCCAAGGCTCTGTGTGTCAACTGGCCTACTTGCCAAAAAAGGTTGGACATGGTACTTTCCACTCTGTCTTTCCATTCCTACAAGGCAGTGGTCCGGCAGTGTTGGCAGGACCTACTATCAATCGGCAAGGGGTTTTGTAGACTTGGTGTTGTGTGGATCTAATTGTTGTATGAGACGCACTGCCTGTTTGTTGACCCTACATGTGCACCAAAGTATGAGGGGGTTGTGTGTTACACCTATGTATCATGGCAGCTATCTGTCCTCTTTCTCGTGTCACAGCTGCAAAATGCAGATCAAAGGAACAACAGGGACACACAGGTGCACAAATTGACAAGGGACAACATACTCTTAAGAAGCCCCATTATTCCTGCAAAAAGAAAGCCAATACTTTCCTGGTTCCAGCTGCCTGAGGAAACACATAAATTCGTGTATTCCTTACCCTTCCAGGAATGACCCCATAGACCGTGCTGGTGACGTCAGTGGTCTCCGGAGATGATGTTATGTTTGCGTAGAGGGCGCAAGTTACAGCAAAGGTGGAGCTGAAAACGAATTGGGTGCACAGCGGGTCTGTCTTGCAGGAAGCGGGGCACTCAATCACGCTGCCAGATTGGATAGACCTTAAAGGAGAGGCGTCTGGGGGCAATTTTGCCCCTGGCGAGATTTCAGAGCCGTCATCAAGTCCTGTGTAACACACTGTCAGCAATGCTCCTTCAACACAGCCCTCCACCGCCTGCTTTAATAAGACCTGCGAATTCGGAAAGAAAGAATAGTCTACGGGCATGCATTTGCACATTGTCTGCATGCCGGTAGACTATTCTTGCTTTCCATATTCGCAGGTCCTATTATTCGTGCATACTGGGAAAGACCTCTGCGTGACTGGTTGGGACAGAAGGTTTATCACAAACTTGTGCTTTTTCACATGGATCAAACATTGGGCTCTACCACATGTAAAAATGCCTATCAATGCTATGTATCGGTTCACAGTGGTCACCCCTTTGGCTATACCAGGTAACGCAGAAGTAAAAGCATTCTTCGCACACGCATGTACAAGTTCACAAGGCTCAAATATTGGCCCTACCATATGTAATTAGAGGGCCTATCACACAGATGTACTAATTCACAAGGGTCAAACTTTGGGGCGCAGCACGTGTTAACCAAACCTTTGAACGCTGGGCTTTATCGCATGAATGTACAAGTTCACCAGGGTCCAATCTTGGCCCCTACCACATGGTTTAAAAAAAGCCCATCACCCACACCACTCATTCACAAGGCCTATCACAGCCATATATCAGTTGGCAAGGATCACCACTTGGGACATACCGCAAGTGCCAGCAAGCATATCACATGCATGTACCAGTTCACAAGGGTCGGCGTTGGGCCCTACCGCATGCAGAATGGTCTTTGAGGGCGTTCGAACCCTGCGGGCATGGGATGCAAGGCCCACCAAGTGAGACAGTACTTCCAGAACACTCTGTGCACTCATTGCTGGGCCCCAAAAATGATCCAGCTTTGCACGCTGCAAAAAACATTACGGATTCGAATGTCAGGGGCACAGCAATTGCAAGAGTTCTTGAGTGGTCATACTTGGCTGAGATTGTCTTTTAAGAAGCAAGGAATCCTTTGAGAAAATGAAGAGTATTGTCGCCCCCACAATACATGGAAATGTGAGTCTGTATGTGTTTGTGAACACGAGGCAGACGGATTGACAATGCAGTGGAGAGACCCTGGGGGGAGATCCGCCCTGCTTTCAAAGCGAGGGGTTGTAGGGAGAGACTTCTATGTTAGGATCCCAAGCAACCCCCCACAAGTGCACCCTCACCCCCCCAACACACACAGGCACACTTCCTGCCCCCGCCCCAACACACACACACACTCTCTCTCTCTCTCTCGCTCTCTCTCTCTCTCTCTCTCTCTCTCTCTCTCTCTCTCTCTCTCTCTCTCTCTCTCTCTGTGTGTGTGTGTGTGTGTGTGTGTGTGTGTGTGTGTGTGTGTGTGTGTGTGTGTGTGTGTGTGTGTGTGTGTGTGTGACTCAATTAGGGCATGCAACTATGTTTTCTAAGGGATGGGGAAAGAGGGGATTCAACAGCAGGCGATCCCCTGACTTTCTTAGTGACCTTGGCACCTTCTATGATACCCTAAGGGTGGGAGGAGTTTGAGTTCTACCCTCCAAATGCATGTAAGATGTTACTTGCTCAACAAGTAGGGGTTCAAAGTGATCAAATTTCTGTTAACTTCTTTGCACAGGAAGAGCAGGTCAACCTCTGCACTCAAAACCCTGAGGGCCTGTGTATCACACTACGGTGTCACACTAGGGAAGGGCCACTTACGGCAGTCAGGGATATCATCGGGAGCGAAGCGCCTTGCTTCTCCCCTACGCCTTTTTCTGCATCTGCGTTGGGGGGGGGGGAGGGGTAGTAGAGACCTTCTTGATGTCCATATAAATTGGGAGGTGGTCTGAGATGGCTCTGAATCCTAGAAACAACCCTGACAAGGCATCAACGTTACAATTTCCAGGCGGATTTTTCAAATAGGTTGTGTCCAACTTAAGTTCGGTGCAAACCTCCTTTAAGTTGGTAGACACTCTTTGCCACCTTAGGTCCGGACTCTGATACGCCATAAAGATGACGTCAAGTACTCCAAAGTTAGCACCCCTATCTGCATCTGACGGCAGGGCAGGTGCTGCAGGATTCACCAACTTGTATGCTACTTTGTCGTAAGGGCTTGCACCCCAAGCACGGCCCCCATTAGGGCTAGTAATGATGCCTGGGTACTGTCTTGTGGTCAGCGAAGTTAAATCTAATGGACTATTTCCGGTTGGGATGTATTGGAAACCACCGCTGCTCAGGAGGTTTCGAACATCAACCCATTGTCTGTTATCAAGGTTGAAGTCACCTCCAAAGAGAGTGCACACTTTATCAAGAGGTTCTGCCGCTTGAATCATTCTTGTAAAGGCCTGGGTCATGGCCTGCATTGTGCCGAATGTACACTCTGTCAGGACGAATGCAAGAATGTAGGTCACACCAACCCTAAAACATGGCATATGCTGCAGCAGTGCCTTCAAGTACTGTAATGAAGCATAAAATATATGCTCTCCTACATAGTCCAGATGAAACATGGAACAATGGGTCACCCATCTGAGCCACCTTTTGGATAACAGCCAGGAGAATCAAGACGTCAGGGAAGCGTACTTGTGTCGGTGTCGGGTTTTGCTTTTTTGGTGGCGCATGTATGACGTACATGGTGCAGTTCAATTGCTCTTCACTCTGCAAGTTCACTGGTCAGCTTCCTTTTGTCTGCGAGAACAAGAATTACGAGCCTTTGGAGCAAGGTAAAGATTCCAGAGACAGGACTTACATTAAACAATAGGCTAGGGTCGGCCACATAGGTCTGCCTTGCCCCAGGGGGTACAAAGCCTTCAGCTTCCGTGAAATCATTTGGCTTGACGGTTTCTGTGTTAAATATGTATGCGTATCTCTCAATCCGCGTTCCAATCTTGGTAAGCGACCCCGAAAACTGCGGTGTTGCAAACACAGCACCACCTTAATAGCAACAGTTACTGCAGAAATATGAAAGGTGGCAAAGATGTCGTATATAACCAGGTGTTGTACAGATATCTTGAACCGTCTTTTGTACCAGTGGCGCATACTTGTACATTTTGGCCGTTGCTGTGCCGTGCGTGTTGTAGTAGTGGAAATGGTATTTTGGGCCTGCTCCGATAGGGCGTTGTTTGGGTGCGTGCCAGCAGTTCAAGATACGAGGGTAGCTTTACACCGACCAGTTTGAGCACTGAGTGAAGATCATCACTGATCCAAAGTAAACAATCTATTCATTAATCCACCACCTCTGAAAGGGGCTCTAGCCCCCGCTCTCCTCTCCCCTTCCTCCCCGCCAAAAAAGAGAAGATAAATTCAAAAAAAGGTTCCTCCCCTATCTTGCACCCCCCCCCTTTTCCCAAGAAACAATTCTGCTTGTTTTCTGAGAAGCCGCAGGTCAAAGCCATTGGGATGGGTAGTTGACAGTCCTAAACAATCATGAGGCCTCATTGTGCCAAACAATGAGTTTGAAAATATGGTTACGCTGAGCCATGTGGAAAAGTGGTTCGTCATGCTGGATGACACTATGGATGTGTGTGTGTGTGTGTGTGTGTGTGTGTGTGTGTGTGTGTGTGTGTGTGTGTGTGTGTGTGTGTGTGTGTGTGTGTGTGTGTGTGTGTGTGTGTGTGTGTCTGTGTGTGTGCGCGCGCGCGTGAGAGCGCGTGCGTGCGTGCGTGAGCAAGAGGGGGAGTGAGGGAGGAGGGAGCGCGGGACGGGGAGACAGGTTTGCAGTGACGTCTCTCCTGCAAGTTGCGTGGACGTTGGGAACTCTACATCTCGGGAAGGAATGGACTGGCCTTATCGGCGAGGTAACTCTAAAAGATGGCCATGTTTCATAAATTGCTGTGAGCAACTTTCTGCATTTCCAGAGAAATCTCTGCAGCCCCTGCGGTGCCTGATACATTGGAGCAAGCATCCACTGTGATAAGAGGGGACCTACCTTGAAGTCCCAACTAGGGAGCAGCTCCTTCAATTCACCAAAAAAAGTAGCTATGCCTGCAAAGTCAGGATCCTTGTCCTGACTTTCAATTAATTCTTCAATAAAGAGTATGTCAAAGCCTGCATGCCATGTACAACATTCAGTTTTTTGGAACTTTACTTTTGACACATCTAGCAGTTAGCGCTAGAATCAAAGGGCATGCCCCCTTGGATTGTAGACACATGACAGGATGTAGCAGATTGTTTGTTCTGTTGCTGATGGGCTGGAAGACAATACTGGCCTAAGTCACGGCAATGACATGAGTTGAGCCTCCGCATTTACAGGTCATAAGAGGGGACTGAGCACATGTTCACACATATCCTCTCATTCACACAGAGACACAAACGCCGGGTGAAGGAACACCTTCCGTCATAAACAACAGGCATTCACGCTCTCCTTGAGCGACTTCACCAGCATATGCAGCAAGCTCCAACATGGATTGGAAAGTTTTCAATATCACAAACCCATGACCTAACAAGCGTTGAAATAAGCCCTGAGCACCGGCTCAGCAACAAAGTGATCCACATAGGCGGCTTTGGGAGAGGTGATCCCACTCACCGCCAATTTTCACGACATCTGCTACCACTTCTGCGAGAGGAATGGGTTTGTTGCATTTAGAAGCATAGAGATTCTCAATATTCCACCAGCTGACCCGCCAGACGGCACCAGGCTCCTTGTCAATCAACTGATTTCCAGCATACTTCTGGGGATGAGTTCTATTCTGGCGAGTTGCTGCCCACTGCGCATACACTGCTTGCAGACCTCTTTCAAGTTCGTGGGCATTAAAGGTTTGCACCGAGGCGTCACCTTCAGTTGTGGGATCAGTCCCCGCAGGTCCCAGGTCACATGCTGCACAGCAAGACAATGCGAAGGCTGACGTCTGCCCTATTCGTGGTGCCTTTGACATTCAGGGTGATTGGAATCTGGGACAACTTCAAGCTAGTCCGATGTTCCCTCCGAAGTAATCAGCACAGTGTAGACATGGCATGTCAAAATGTCATGTGTATATCAGTGGGATCCACGTTGGGATATCCACCATGGCGAAGCGTCGCAGAGTACAGCAACCGCCACACACATTCCCTGAAAATAATGCATATGCATAAGGAAAAAGGGGCCAGGGGAAAGGAGGAACATGTCTCAGCAGGTTCACGAAGAGATCTTGCGGGGATCAAGCAGTTGTATACGAGCGCTATTTGAGAGTACCAGGGAATGATAAGTCTTCAGGGCTCAGACATGGGTATGTGTCATGAAATTGGTCCATGTCTCATTTATGAGCTTTCTGGTCACACATTCACGTAAAGGGAGATTGAAGGCTATCATAATGCAACAAAATCTTCAAGAGAAACAATGAAGGCAGAACAAAAAACCAAGCAATTTCACAGGCAGGCTTTAATAGTTGAAGCAGATCAACACCCATGCAATCATTCATCCCTGCATTGCTATGCATGGATGAATGACTGCATGAGTTTTAATATGTTTTTCTGTAAAGCCTGCTTGTAAATCTCCTCAGACTTGAATTAGGCCCTGAGCAACATAGGGAATTCTCAACTAAAAAGGTATAATAGAATGAAGAGAAAAAACTTCTGTCTGAGGAGTCGTACGGATGTTCCTTCTACAATAACAGCAAATGTTCCACTCGCAAAACAACAATCATTGAAGCTCTCCCATATATTTTACGAGCAAAATACAGAGGCCTGGAATGGAAGTTGTTCTGCCCCAATCTATGGCTGTTACAGCACTATGTCATGACTTTAAAGGTCATGAAACTCTGGCCAGTCAATTAAATGACATTGATCTCTCTCACCATAAAGAGACTGCCGCGTCTGTGGTTTCTATGATTAATCATAGAAACACTCATATATATCATATTGTATATATAACAATCGTATTGATTTATCATACTGTATGGTTGAACAATATTGCAGCCTACTTCTGCGGCGTGTTCACCTATACAATATCGGTAATGCACATATAAGAAAGCTGCTGGTTTCTTGGTCAACTTGGGGCCCTTGCAACGTCTTGCAGGGCTTGCCCTTGCAAAGTCAATCATTTCTTGTCAAATTCAGAGAGACGGGAGCTGACCGTCAGGTGGTGGGGGTGGTGGCGAAGGTGGAGGTGGTGGTGGTGGCGACCTGTCAGGCTCTGGCGATGGGGATCCTCCTCCACTGGTACCAGGTTTTTGGGTCTTTATGTTAATCCTGCAACCATTTCAGCTGGTTTGGATTCACGGCATCTTGTGAAGCGTAATCACTCACCCTCCCGAGAGAGAGATAGGATGGAGGGAGGGGGAGAGAAGGGGGGGGGGGAAGAGGGAGGGAGGGAGTGAGGGAGGGAGAGGGGGGGGGGGGAGTTGCCCGTTTCCTACAAGCCAGGGAAAATAACACCTCATGCAGAGAAAGATGTGACTTAGCACAGTGTCTTCTTTGAATATTTAAACAACCTCCCCAAAACATCATCGATTATTAATCTGATCAGACGTGCATGCTTCCAGGATTGTGAAACATCTTGTATGCATATCTTGTTTAACTTGTGACAAGCTGTTAGACTTCAATTTCTTGCAATGTCAATTGAGCACTCCAACTGGTTTTTACAACTTAGAATAACCCATGTGGTCTCAAACCGCGTTAGGAATGATGTACTGTATGGGATCTCGCTTAAGAAAGCAAGAGCAGTTGAAAAGTACAGGAATGAACCACCAAGAAAGGTTGGGCTGGTGACCCGCAGGCCTTGAAGTGCCTTCCCCGTTGATGTTTATTCAATACAACACAGTCCTCACATGGACATTAGTATAAAGAGATCCTCTACATGACTGCCCATAGCATAGTACAGCAGCTTGATGAAGTGAATGCTGTGGAAATGCAGATGTGAGTCTGACAGTCCATGAAGGCGAAGGATATGCAATGCATCGAGGCATTGATGCAGTCCTCACATGGACATTAGTATAAAGAGATCCTCTACATGACTGCCCATAGCATAGTACAGCAGCTTGATGAAGTGAATGCTGTGGAAATGCAGATGTGAGTCTGACAGTCCATGAAGGCGAAGGATATGCAATGCATCGAGGCATTGATGCAGTCCTCACATGGACATTAGTATAAAGAGATCCTCTACATGACTGCCCATAGCATAGTACAGCAGCTTGATGAAGTGAATGCTGTGGAAATGCAGATGTGAGTCTGACAGTCCATGAAGGCGAAGGATATGCAATGCATCGAGGCATTGATGCAGTCCTCACATGGACATTAGTATAAAGAGATCCTCTACATGACTGCCCATAGCATAGTACAGCAGCTTGATGAAGTGAATGCTGTGGAAATGCAGATGTGAGTCTGACAGTCCATGAAGGCGAAGGATATGCAATGCATCGAGGCATTGATGCAGTCCTCACATGGACAGTAGTATAAAGAGATCCTCTACATGACTGCCCATAGCATAGTACAGCAGCTTGATGAAGTGAATGCTGTGGAAATGCAGATGTGAGTCTGACAGTCCATGAAGGCGAAGGACATGCAATGCATCGAGGCACCCTCCGACTAAGGTCTCAGAAGGCCTCACTTCCTAGCAACGGTTTCTACCTGCTTGAGCATTCTGGTGTCCATGTTCTGCTAACTTTCGTCACAAAATTATCAGCAAATCCATACATATGCATCCATATATGATGTTTGTACTACAGTGCTTGTGCTTGTACATTGCGTGCAATGCTTGTCCTGAAAGCATATGTTGTGAGATGCTTTTCCTCAATCAATTAGACTGACAGTTCTGAACCGATTATATTCTAAACAGCCTTTGGCAACCCATGAGCTACCCTTATAGGATTGTTGCGTTTGAGCTATGACAACTTCCCGACTGCATCTCAGTCAAGCAATATGGAGAGGTTTTGAGGAAGGGGATTTAAAGCTGTACACATGCATTACAAGAGCAGGGCATACGTGGGAGGGACCGAAATTTTAATGGGGGGTTCTGGGATGGGTATCTTCAGCCCACACCCCTGAGATGGCACAAAGACTCCTTTGGAGATAGTCTCAACAAAAGCTCCAATAACGTCAAAAGGATTGAAGAAGAATTTGCACTTGATTAATAGGCAGCATTCCTTAGCATCCGCACTTAATGTGTCTGGATCCACATTCACATATAACGTCCCGGGGTCGACAATGACAACGTTGCCTGCACGTGGCCGTACCATAGTAAAATCAATCATAGTCAAAAACAAATCAATCACACTTTGAAGTACTAATGCGGCAGTACCAAGGTTCGTCCCTACACTCGGACGTCAGGCTCATATTGTTGGAAAGGTATTGTGTGATGCCCAAACATTACAAAAAAATTACTGTGCAGAGGTGCAAGGCCCTTACACATCTAGGGGCCATCCATCTCTGCATAGTATTTGATGGTAATGCGGGAATGTGATACAATAGTTTAACAACAATATGAGCATAGACTCTTGGTTTGTTGCGCCATGACCCTATTCTGCATGAGGAGGCCGTGAGCGTTTGAATACGCAACACAGTAGCGTCAGTCCACCGAGATGGTTGAATTTGAAAACAAACGATGCCATGCTATGAAATGATTCGGTGGTGCGATGCATGCATGCTCGACCAAAGACGTGGCTTTAGTCAGCACTGGTCACACATGAATATAAATGGCTATGCAGCACAAGTAGATTTCCGGATCTGCAAATCTTCACAGACACACACACACACACACACACACACACACACACACACACACACACACACACACACACACACACACACACAGAGACATGCACACTCACCCACCCTCTCTCTCTCTCTCTCTCTCTCTCTCTCTCTCTCTCTCTCTCTCTCTCTCTCTCTCTCTCTCTCTCTCTCTCTCTCTCTCTTGCTCTCTCTCTCTGTGTGTGTGTGTGTGTGTGGGGGGGGGGAGGGGAGATGGGTAGGGGGAAGTTGGGCAACATCCATTCGGCAAGCGGAAAGGTTACATTTGGGAGCACTACGTTGCAAAAGGTGCTAGAACTGGAGAATTTGAAAGTCTCGAAAAATGAAGAAACTGGCGCAGAAGCTTTGAGACAATTATGTGATGATTTAAAGCTTAGAAGGATGCAGGAGTAGCGTACTGCACAGTGAGTTTGTGCATGTAGACCCAGTTGGGCACCGATATTTGCAATCTCCGCAATTCTCAGGGTCTGAAGTCAGATCCGGACAAGTCCCACCGGGGCAAGGTGCTCCTTGAGCTCCAAGTTTGTTGGGACACTCTGCAGCCAATCGCCAAGACGAGATTACGTAAAGCTTGAACGTCCTCACACATTTATTCTCATGAGTATCTGCATGTGGTTCATTTGCCAACCTTCGTTTGTGTTCAGATTTGTATGTTGTATTCCAGTCAAACATGCACACCATTACATGCATTCGATGGCAATACCAGCAATCAATGTGCTATCTTGATTATCGATATCGATAGGCCTTACCATCCTAGCACGACCATGCAGTGTCAGCAAGTCTTATACAGAAATGAAAACTAGGAACCCTTGGCATGTCAATAGCAATCGTCAGGCCTATACTGCACGTGCATAAAGCCACAACCTCTTTGAATTCACCAGATCCCAGGCTAGTAAAGGGGGATTCCAAGTTTTCGCACCACAATCGTTGGTGGCAAGTCCATTGAGACACTTACAGGACCCCTCTTTTGATATAGGGCCCTCCCAATGCTGCTTAGGAGGACAACAAGCTTTTCCATCATCAGACTGTAAGCCTTCGGGGCATTTGCAGGCGCCGTCACGAATCACAGCATTTGGTTGACAACAGTCTTGAGAGTCTCGCAACCTGCTTCCCATTATTCCAGTAAAACTCATGACATGATGATGCCTGACCAGAGAATGATGAATCGTAAAAAGTTTTATGTGATAGACTTATGAGAAGATTAAAGCCATCTTTATAGTAAGACACCTTGCGGTAAGTTCAGGAACATAAACTGAGCTCTATAGAGGGCAGGAATTGTCAGAAACAGAATGCTATAAGCCACAGTGGGCAATGCACAAGCTGTCACATGCCAAAATAACAAGCGCGTAAGTTGTCCATTAATTGAAGAGCCCGATAATCTTCACCAATGACAGTTGGTACATTGACGATTGGGGCTACTTGGGGCTGATTTGTTTGTCCGTCATAGACTCTGACTTACCTGCCTCAGTCTCTAATGGAAAATATCGCAGTATTTAGCTAACTGGCTATAGAAAGTTTTCTATCTTATCAAGTGTCACTATTCCACCAAAAGCGAGAGAAGACCTTCTGAGGTCCTTACTAGAAGGCATGCCACACTTGTGTTGGGAAAGCATCTATGTGCAGCTGTCACAAGTAGAGCTGCAATCCGCACTATCGAGAGACTGATATCAAATTGCATCCTCCATGTCCACCTGGAAAAGTTCTCATGGCAGAGGGCAAATTTGGTGGCTAGCTTCCATCAGCAGCCTCCATATACGAAGCTCTACCACATACATTTTCAATCATAATTTACATCTCGCTGCTGAGCAGTTCGCACCGAACATTGCCGTCATTGCAGTCACAACCAGTTTCGCCACTATTCAGATGCGCGTTCAATCCGCAAACTGTTGCACAGGTTTGTAAGCAAGAGTTAGTTGAAGGTGTCAACTTGGTATCTCTAGTGACATTCTATGGCCACAGCTGTGGATAAAGTTATTAGAGGCGCAAAAGATGGCAAAAGCAGTTCTATCTCAGTCCCTCCTTTGAAGCATAAACAAACATTGTTATACTTGGATTCACTTTATTCAAGCACACGTGCAATTCCATGCTACGGAAACTTCGCCACCCAAAACAATTTCATTGTTGGTATTGCGTAAGGAAACACCAACCAGAAGCGCAGAATCCAAAGTACAGAGTGGGAGTGCAAGTGACATTGGAGTTCGGGGTTTAGGTTCAGAAGATGCGTGGGATCATTGCTTGGATCATTTGAAAATGGCCACCCCTTGAAATTAAGGTTGTACCACTTGCACACCAAAAACACCTGGTAGCCTTAAGCTTGTGAACGAGATGCTTGTAACAATTTAGGCACCTAGGGGTTTGCCGAGTTTGGAAGGGCATCGTGACACCATCTGACTGACATCTAAATGTCAGATCAAGATCTGCCAGCTCCAGGTCTGCCCAGATGCATCGCTTACATTATTTGCCACGCTCAGGACATTCACCATTGAACGTTCCTCAACTGAGGCATTCAAGCAGAGGGTGTCATTACTTATGCTGGAAATGTCTAGCAAGTGTACACCAATGGAAGAGCATAATGGACGTACCGCAAGCACCGTCCTTACTGACAAATGTGGCATCACACTGGCAATTGCCCCCTGGGATGGGCCCTTCCCAGTGCTGATTGGGAGGGCAACAGGCCTTCCCATCAAACTGGTATCCACTTTGGCATTCGCAGACGTCCCCATTTTGAGTGAATCTATGAACAACAGAGTTGGGTCTGCAGCAAGCATTTGCCAAGCATGGAGGATCCCGACTTGGCCAAGGCCCGTCAAAGTCACAGTTTGGAGTTCTGCAATCAATGAACCCAATAGTGGTTAACAGTCTTCGATTAACAGCCATCTTTACGAACCATGCGATGTGTATGCGCTGGATTGTAGCTCACAGTTGCTACTGCCTGGCGCTTTCGTTACCTAAAAGCAAGTTACAATCGCTGGTAACAGGAAACTGCTGTGACTAGTTGAATTAAACCATTTTTCATGACTAAGGCATGGTGCCACACAATACATTACACTAGTGCTAGTGTATTTTGTGATGGGTTGCAAGTTATCAGAAGCACTGTTGAAAAGTAGCGTCCATGCAACGCACAATGACATTCCCAAATTGGTGTGCAACATTGCTGCCTAAATGATACCTGCTGTTCAAGGCACCACACATACATAAGATCAATGCCCCAATCAAAAGAGCCAGTAATACAGAAAACAATGTCCTCGAGGACAGGAAAACATGCCAATGGGTCCAAAGCGTTTCAGAAGGAAAAGGGCCTGTCCCAACTGTGAAAAGAATGCAGAGGGCCCCTACACAACATTTTCTGGGTTGCAGACGCATTTTCCGTCCACCAGGTGCGTGTTCAAAGGACATTCTGCACCCAAAATCTGGCTTAGTTAAAGCTGCTTCAAAAATACTGATGTATCTGTAGATGTCTTATCACACCACAGAGGACGTTACTGAAACAGCACATCTGTTGTTGTACAGTGTCAAGTGTCAATTGAAGCATTGATAAATGCTTTAGTTGTTATTGTTTATGAACACTTTGATTTGACCTCTTATTGCCAAGAACTAGAAAGACTTCAAAACCCCGACCGATGGACGGTACCTTCCAAAATTGTGCCCACAACGAGCATTTGTTTACAGAATGACGGTAAAAGCGAATGAATCTTCAATGAACACGACGTAATATGTCGTTCTGGATGGAATACCACACGTGCGCACGAAGACTGAATCAACATAAGTCATCATATGTGTACAGTTATCCCGTAAACACGGGCACCAGCACAACATTTCCCTCCTTTATGCATATGCAGCTTGGGCGTCTTCACACCTTGCGGTGGATGTGTATATATAACAGGTAGAGATTTGGGGTTTCCAAAATCTAATGCAACTTCGCAGTGCATTCAGCAGGCCATGATACTGATCAGTATTGTGTTGGCCTATGCAATGCAGCTCGGTGTACCACTTTCATAGAGGTTTTATTCATTGGTGAATACAAAATTCAATGACGACAACCGGTACCATTGGTAAAATTGAACAATGTTATCTTTGCAGCATTTTGAACCAATGGGATCGCATTGAGATTGATTGCTATGAATTGTGGATATGAGAAAAACATCTCCATTTTGATGGCCAACCATCCTCGTGTAGTCCCTCGTGTGTGTGCACATCCTTATGATTGACACTTACCACATTCATCTTTTTTAGAATTATAGTAGTAGCTATCAAGACATTTGCAGAACAACTCTTCGGTTAAAATAGAATTGCGAGGGCAGCAGACTTGAGGGGCTCTAGTAGGACTTTGTCTGGTGATCAGTGTTCTGGATGCTGGGCAGCCACACGAGTTATCATTGCCAGAGCAAACCCCACCTCGAAAGCAACAGCAATCAGCTTTAACCCTGTGCAACATCATCGAAATTATGAATGATGCCATATTCACATTACCACCTCCCAAAACTCGTCGGAGTTGTCTTCAGAACACGGTCCTGAAAACTGCTCAACAGACCGACCTGGACCTAAATAACATCCACACTTCATCTGCCCTAGCTGTCTGTGAACTATCCACAGTCCATCAGCC
>KV908346.1:225809-230809 GCA_002005505.1 Botryococcus braunii | reverse complement strand
AAATGGTCACCAAGAAGAGTGTCACACTGTGCCTGATGCAGCAAGGCCAGAAGAGATTGTAAGATGCCATATCTGCAATCCACATTGTCAAATAAATGCCAACCTTACAGCTATCCAGCACATTGATTCTGGGAGCAGCTGCAGATTGACATGGATTAATAAAATGTCTCAGACAATCTGTAACACCCTTCCGGGTTCTCAAAGGGAGTCATGAAAGCCCAACAGGGTTATGGCAGCTTGTTTTCATAGCACCTTTGCAACTGCCTCTCCATGTGTGGATGTGATGTGTTTCAGTTTTTAAAAGGAAGTGGACGCTCCGGAACACGTACTCCACATCGGTGCCAGCAATTGAAAATCAATTCATTCTTTACAATAAGGGCCAGAAACACCTGAAACTACCTAAAACTACACCACGAAGAGAACCCCACAAGGGAACCGGGTGACACGAGACACATCGTTCTCCCCGGGGGCCCCCATCAGAAATTCCCAAATAAAATTATCGTGATAAATCCTCACCTTTTACTAATTACTTCAATGACATGAAGTTTCCGCCATTCAACAATGTACACGATTACAACGCATGTCACTTAAGTCGTGGGAGATGACCTTCCTTGTGTGGACTCTGCTCCGATATCTAAAGAACATTCGAAGCAGGCTAAAAGAGTATATGGTCCTGAAGTAACAGCATCATTGCGATTGTAATGACTTGTGCTCGGTTCCGAGCTTCCCGTAACACTGACTTGACGGTCTCTTCTTGTTTACCAACAGATCAAACACTTGTAGTGTTGGAATAATCCGAATCAGGACAACCTATATCTTTTGTAAACAAAGTTCTGATTTTGAGACACACCATCTACCCCTGCCGTATACGTATTGCCGTATTGCCGTGTTCACAATGTTTTGAAAATGCACCAGCTTGGCTGGTGCACCAGGCTGGTGCACTTTCAAAACATTGTGAACGCGGCCATACGCCCCCGGGGGGGGGGGGGGGGTCGCGGCCCGCGACTCGCGGGGAACCTGGGAGTGCGGGGGACAGGCGATTCTCTTTTTCTGGGCGTCCACGTCGCCGGTAAAAAGTAAAATGTCGCATTCTGGCTTTCGCATTGCCTCCCCAGTTCGCTCGTCAGTCTATGAACGTTTCACTTGAAAAAATATATTTCTTGTTAATTTAAGAAAAGGTTTTGAACATTATAATTCAAATTTGCCAACCAGTGGTGGGAACAAGCATGCTGCCTAACGTCCATCCCATGCCGTCCCATGCACGACGAAACCCTTCCCGGACAATGCAAGCACCCCGGAAACTTCATTACCCTAGAGTTTGGAACCTTTCAGTGTCTTGTCAGGAAGGCCTGCAGCTTCATTCTCAAGCACACTGTGTCGATGCCCGTTCGAACAACCGTCGCATATACCTGTGCTGCACGGAAATTCCGCAGCTTGAAGACTTACAAAACAACGAAGAAGCATATGAGCTTCTATGTGGAGAGGGATGGCGCTGGCATACAGGGCAACCGACCCCATAGCGGTGTTAAACTGGGTCCAAGGTTTAATTCAGCTCTTGCCAAGCCAGCAACCTCAACATGTAGAAATACTGCTTGATTTTCTGCAGGTGGGCAATGCTAAAACCTGCGACCTGAATCTGATGGTGGGTTGCTGAGAACAATTGTGCCGAAGATTATTTACATCTTCATTCCAAAAGCAGAGTGTGAGGTCACGCACATGACTATCAAAAGTACTTGAACTCTTTCAAAGTTATTTAATCATTCACACACTGGGCAGCCAGGCTTTGGTTGCATCTCAAGTGTCGATTCTCTAACGATGGCCCCGGGGGGGGGGGGGGCAGATGTAATGATGGGTGGCAAACTTTTTGCACGGTATTCTTCCACACCCGTCTTAAGGGTAAGTTTCCATGGGCAGATATAATGATGTTTGGTCTTTTTGTGCAGTATACTTCCACACCCTTCTTAAGGGTATGTATATGTGGGCATTCCTATAGTGTTGATCACCATGCTTTGTGTTGTTGCAGGTGAAAGATGCACCATCATACTGATTGCGAGGGATGCTGGACGATGGCCGCCATTTGTTTTGAGGTCCCTTCATCTTGAAGCTGCTGGACGTCTGTGCACTGTAATAAGTGAATATCTTCCATTCACACCTGACGGATGACCCAGGTTAGTCGCTGAATGCTTTAACGGACTTAGCCCACATGATGGAGCACACTGCCTTGGTAGCAGTCAGCTGGGCACCAAGGCAGTACGTTGGAGGAGCCTGCCTGTAGGAGTGGAAATTGTCTATCTTGTGTCTTTTGTTCTGTTTATTGATCTTTCATGCAGCTTCCTCGGAGATGCACACGGTTAATGCAGAGACACTTGAAGAGATGCTTAGGGATTAGAGTTCTAGGGTCAGGACTGGCAAGCGTTTCACTTGTAAGATCAGCCTACATTTACACGTATCTTTGATTACCTTTTGGGGTTTGAATTCCCCATGGCTCTCCCCCCCTTCACTCACATCCCCCCCCCTCTCGCTCTCCTCCCTCCCTCTCTCCGTCCCCCCCTCGCATCACTAATATCACTAACATAAATAAGGGTCCCACGCACCCTCCTTCTATTTTCGACTAGATGCGCGTGTGCTTGACTGCAAGAAACAGCTCTCATGTGGGCTTGATCGGGTGGGTTCCTCGACTGGATAACGACACCAGCTTTAGAGGACAAGGCTGTGTGTATTGGCCACGTTTCGCAGTTCCCCCAAGAACTGGGGTCTCATGCCCTCCATAAGATGGACTCCACCTTCCCAGCAGCCACCTGCAAGAGCCAGCGATGTAGGCGCAGGCAGGCATGCTCTCTCTCTCTCTCTCTCTCTCTCTCTCTCTCTCTCTCTCTCTCTCTCTCTCTCTCTCTCTCTCTCTCTCTCTCTCTCTCTCTCTCTCTCTCTCTCATCCCTTCCCCGCTGCGTCTCCCCGTATCCTCCCTATCCCCTATCCTCGGTGTGTGCGCATGTTTTTGCCCCCCGGGGGGGGGGGGGTGGGAGGCTTTGTACCTGCACATTTCCAGAACCAATGCCTGGAAGCTGCACAAGCACTCTGGTAGAAGTACATTTCCAAATCCTGCGGTTGCTAGACCTCTGCATGCACATGCGTGACATTATTGTCTGCTCCATTTCTGCATGCTGCCTGTCGTGTACATTCACAGCCATGTAACTGTAAGGGTCACGTAACTTTTCATTGCGTCCAGACACATTCCGCGTGTTGGGTTGGGCTTGTGGTGTGACATCTGAGGTGAGATCACTCTTGCAGGGTCAGGGACGTGCAGCTACTGCAGGGGAGATGTACAATGCGGGCAGCCTATTAGGACAAGTGGGATCTCGTGCCCAGCATAACATGGACTTCACTTGGCCTTCTCAGCAGCCACCTGCAAGAGCCAGAGATGTAAGCGCAAGCCTCTCTCTCTCTCTCTCTCTCTCTCTCTCTCTCTCTCTCTCTCTCTCTCTCTCTCTCTCTCTCTCTCTCCCTCTCCCCTCCCTCTCCCTCTCCCTCCCTCCCTCCCTCCCCCCCTCCTTCGTTGTCTCTTCCCCGGTGTGTGTGCATGTTTGCCCTGGCCCCCGGGGGGGGGGTGTGGTACCTGTACAGTTCTCGAGAGAATGTCTAAGAACTGCACAGGCACCCTTTGTAGCAGTAAGTATCGAAATCATTTGGTTGCTGCACCTCTGCATGCGCAGGCATGAGTTTATTGTCTGCTCCGGTTCTGTATGCTGCCTGTGCTGTACATTCCCAGCCAAACAATTGTAACGATCACATAGATGTTGATTGTGTCTCTGTGTGTGTCTGTGTCTGTGTCTTTGTCTGTCCCTTTGTTTTCCCTCCCAAGGCCGTCTCTTTCAGTCGCTCCCGCTGTGCGAGAGTGTGTGTGTGTGTGTGTATGTGTGTGTTTGTGTGTGTGTGTGTGTGTGTGTGTGTGTGTGTGTGTGTGTGTGTGTTCGTTTGTGTTTGTGATTGTGATTGTGTTTGTGTTTAGACATACATAAGGGCTTGTTGGTGTCTTCAAACAAATGGTTTGGGAGTGCAAATGCCTCTTAGCATTAGCTTCCTGCACCATGTGCTAGCCTTTGCATGCCGTGCGTGAGGTGCACTCATCACTACACTTCATGGCTAGCAGCACTTTAAATTACTTATGTTTTAGTCTCCTATTTTTCCTTTATAACCTTTTTGTTGCTTCTATTTGTGTGCCTTTGTATGCTGTTCCTTTGGCCATTGCTGCCTGTTGGTTGACCACATATGTGCCAGGGCCTGATTCTTAGTCTGACTCGTTGACAACTGCAGGGGCAAGGAAGTGCACATACTGAAAGGCCACCAGTGCACATGTACAACGCAGGCAGCCCATCGACACAAACGGGCTCTCGTGCCCCAGTAAAAATGGACTTGACTAGGCACTTTCGAGAGGCATCTGCAGGCTCTCTCTCTCTCTCTCTCTCTCTCTCTCTCTCTCCTCTCTCTCTCTCTCCTCTCTTCTCTCTCCTCTCTCTCTCTCTCTCTCTCTCTCTCTCTCTCTCTCTCTCTCTCTCTCTCTCTCTCTCCTCCTACTTCGCTCGACTCGCTCTCGCTCTCGCTCTCGCTTGCCCTTCTCAACAGCAACCTGCAAGAGCCAGAGATGTCAGCGCACGCTCTATTTCTCCCCGTCCCCCTTGCCCTCGCTCCATCTCCTTCCCCCTCCCCCTCCCTCCCCCGCTGTGTTTCCCCCTATCCCCCTATCCCCCCCCCTCCCCTCGGTGTGTGCGCGTTTTTGTTCCCCGGGGGAGGGGGGGGATTTATACCTGTACTTTCCAAAGTAATGCCTGGAGCTACACCAGCACTCTGATAACAGTACATGTCCAAATCATGTGGTTGCTAGACCTCTGTATGCAGCTATAGTGAGTTCCTCACTGACAGATGAGTTATCATACTTTGTTTTGTCTGCGTATCTTCCTTAAATTCCATCCCTGCTCCCCGGTGGGTCCACACTACTCTGTCT
>KV908346.1:195321-212821 GCA_002005505.1 Botryococcus braunii | reverse complement strand
AGCGTTGTTGGAAGTTGCCTTAGCCGTGTATCAGGCTCTGCTGTTGGTCGTTGGAAAAACAAATACGATCCTATATCAGCCGTTACGGGTTTGTTGGCGCCTTGAGCGACTAGGAGATGCAATATTTATTATTCTAATCGCGGTGATGGAGCGTTTGGATTGCGGTGAGCTGTTATTTATGTAGGCCGCACCGGGGATGGGGTTTGGGTGTGTGCGTAGTGGCCAGTTTTGTTCGGCAGAGCCCTTTTTAGTGCATTGCCTGAACAGGTTCATGCGATGACATCAGTATCCACAACTGTTAAAAACCTTCGAAAAGTCATATGCTTTGGATTAGGTTTAACATGAACAGTGGACATGTTGTTGAAGCCGGTACTGTCGTGGCTGGTGGTTGGTTTGCGACTGGGATTTCATGGCAGTGTTGGTCCATGTTGTGAGGTGAAGGCGCACGTTGTCGCAATATGTGTAACATATATGGGATATCTACATAGAACATGGCCATCGGTAGTTTTCTTCCCACATGGCAATTTTCTTGGCACTGCCAACTGCTGCAACGGGTTTGTATGTCTTGCTGGGCATAAATAAAGGAGTCCGGGTGTTTGTCCCAGGGCTCCCTGCAGGAAGGCGGGTCTGCCCCACAGGGCGATTTCTTGGCACACCAGCTGCTGCAATGTTAACGGTGCTGATACGTATGGGCCCGGAGGCAGTGGCTGATTGGATTAGGTGCAGCGGCTCTCCCTATAGGCGGGGCTCTCCCTATAGGGCAGCATTGCTTCTTGCGAGCGCACGTATACGTATCCATTGCAACGTCAATAAATTGGCGCTGCAACGATCAAGCCTTAAGGAAACCTCCGCGCTTATAAGCTATTAAATAAGAAGTTTTGTGCACGTCTTGACCATGGCGCACGTCTTGGTCCCACCCGTGCATATCAGGCAATGCTTGTTGCAGAGACTGGTGCAGCTCATGCAAAACTCAGGTCGACGTCTAGACAAAGATCTTAACCTCGCTGCGTCTATCTATACAAGACCTAGACGTCTAGACAAAGTTCTCACCCTAGCTAGGTCTACGAAGAACTATTCTTTCTTCTTTCTTTCTTTCTTCTATAGGTCTCTTCGTGATCGATGAACCTGAAACATTAATGGAATATTGTTGAGTTCTGAACATTATTAGTGAATGCCTTGTGCTTTGAGTGATCTTCATGTGTGCACTATTAGGATATGGGTCTATTGAAAACATAAGGTACCTTGAGACACGTTAGGTTGTGGACGCTTTCGAACATAAGGTACAATCTGATCTAGATTACGCGTTAGTACTAGTGTGAAAGGACTATTAAAGCTGCGATCACCGCACAGTCGAGGAACTGGTTTGGAAAGATACCGGGCACATAAGGATGCCAGTCGTGTTCACTCAGTTGCATGTGTTTAAAGAGCAGACAGTCGTCAAGGACTGTAGCTGGAGAAACACAAACTTACGACTTGTCTGCTTGCTTACAGGTGCGATGACATAGGGTGTGTATTTGTAATGTGTTCATGTTTGATTGCTTGTTTGCAAGTGAACCATCTTAGTGTACAATCAAGCCTCCCAAACAGCTAAGGGACGGAGTCTGGATTGAGTATAGGAAGGTACTTGCTTTCAGCCGTCAGGAGCTCCGTGTGTAGATGCTCATTGACAAATCAACGTGTAACAGAACTGGTTTGGAAAGATACTGGGCACATAAGGATGCCAGTCTTGTTCACTCAGTTGCATGTGTTTAAAGAGCAGACAGTCGTCAAGGACTGTAGCTGGAGAAACACAAACTTACGACATGTCTGCTTGCTTACAGGATACGCCAATGCCCATAACCTTATACAACTATCCACGCTGAGTTCCTGTGGCTACAGCCAATAGGGACCTTTCGTTTGTTGATAACTTCTTGTAAACATACGTTTTTGGAGCCAGCCTCATTATGCATGCATGTCCATTACCCTTTCGGGTGGAGGACCATTTGGGGTCGCCCGCTCAGTGTTTTCCCACATATGCATACCTTTCCGGGTCTGCAGTGGCTCACGGTCGTTTGGATTTTGTCTTATCCCTAATGAGACAGTTCTGAGCTTGTCGATTGGGTTCCGTTGGCGGAGTTTAATTCAGCTCCACCTTTCGCACCCCCCCCCCGGGCCAAACAACCGGGGGAGGGGGGGGACACCGGTGCTGTGTTAAGTCTTCTTGACTCTTATCATACCATGGGCTGGCTGATCATGATCGTAAGTACGTCCTTCCTATCACAAGAGCGATGCCATGGACGGAGAGCATGTTGGCCGGAGAGCCTCCTTGTCGAGGCAGGGGTCGCCTTTAACCCGAGGTTTTGCAAAGAGGTTTGGCGCTGGCTTCTGTGGTGCGGGGGGTGATTTCCTCTTATGTAATTATCAAAGATCCGCAATTGAAATCCCCTTAGTGATTTGAATCGGGATGCCTTCGCTTCTATGTTAACATTCCGAGACAATTTAGCAATTGGAGTGTAATTAAATCATTATCCACGCCTCGTTTAATCACCTCTCGTTTAATCACAATTGGTGGAGACCTTCCATGCTCTTTTTCCCCGTCTTTTATTTTACAACAGTGGGTGGGATAATCAAAATGTAGATGTATGTATGGCTATGTACATGTAGACAAGGGTGGGTTTAAAAATACCAGCCCAAAGCTTCAAATACCCCATCCCCAATTGGTTCAAGCTATAAGCAAGACCCCGCGAGGAGCCAGCTGGCGACCCACGTGGGTGTGCACACCGGCAGTGATAATGAACTGACCCCGACATATGACAAAAACAGCCCTCCACATCTTCTTGTGCGATGACGGCCTGGTTCGGAAGCCTCTGGAATCTTGTACAATTGTAAGCCCAGCGCATCAGCATGCAACCCACCCCCTCTTCCCCCCCCCCCCCCCCCCAAACAAAAAAAAAGCCCTGTATAGGCCTCCTTGTGCAACTCCGACCCTGCACGGTAACCTTGTACCTTGCACATGCCGGTACGTCGCTTTTGACCAGTTCTGAACGGGGAACAAACCTGGTACGTGTACGACAGTGCCGGTACACATTGTTGGACCGATCCACATCTTCTAAAGGCTCTCTCCAGTTACTTTTCACGTCAGAAGACATATAAAAGGTAAATTTGAGAATATTTGGAAGTGTTTGTTGTAAGCCTGTGAAAGATGTGAACGGATTGGCGAGGATACTCTCCCGTCGATTATTCGAAGCCCTCTCATGGCGGAGCTGGTATAAAAGAGATAGGCCATACACTAATAAATTGATTGAAATTGAAGCTTCACTGCACCATTCATGGTGTTGTCCGATGCCGTCAGCACGGACACACAGACGTGCCACTAGGTACGGAAGACGTCGGTGCCGAATTGGAACGAAAGGGTCTGTCTTTACGATGTCATCCTCACAAGAACAAGAACCAATACATTATTCAGCAGTTCGTTGCCTTCGTCCTATAGTCCAGAAGAAGGTTGTTACTGTCCATGTTGCCGGTCTCATTGACGCATGTCAGCCACACATATCAAGACTTTAAAACTTAAGAGGAACTTCGAAACACAAATAAGAGTATGTTTTGGTGCAGCATCTCACGACTGGAGCTTTGTAGGAACAATGCAGCTTCCATCCCGAGCCGTGGCCTGCAAACGAGGGATGGGCAATCCAGGTAGAACAACTGCGCTGTTTTCGTTTACCTAATGAAATTTAATTTAGCAGTGATAAGCACGGATTTCGGTCATCAGCCAGCTTGCTTCGGACTTGTCCAAGATCTTGGTCTAGACACTCCGAGTCTATGGAGGGTGAAAGGCAGTAAATTTAGCAATTGCCATATTGCATACAGATGTGGGTTTCCAAATTAGGATGTGGCTACTTGACCATCACTTGGTTTTGAAACATACAAACGGCAGTTCTTTGGATGGGTTCCTATTTTTTGCTCTTCCTCTTCAATTTCTTTCCTGATTTTCCTGTGGCAAGAAGGGGCGCGGGGGGGGGGGGGGGGACAGCAGGAGCGCAGAGTGTCCACCAGATTCTATGTCAAGAATCTATGCACATGTGGTGCTGTTAACTCTGTCAAGTTTGGTAGCACAACCAAAGTGACACACGACGGGAGGAACAAGGGCGCAGGTCGAACAACACGTACAAACATTCGTATGTGAAATGTTAGACATGCATGGTTGGAGCTCCGGTATTTGAGTTGAATTTGTCAGATCTGGTGTTGTGATGTATTTCTAATAGGGGATTTCACCAGCCCATTTGTCTGTCTATCTGTGTGTGTGTGTGTGTGTGTGTGTGTGTGTGTGTGTGTGTGTGTGTGTGTGTGTGTGTGTGTGTGTGTGTGCGTGCGTGCGTGCGTGCGTGCGTGCGTGCGTGCGTGCGTGCGTGCGTGTGTGTGTGTGTGTGTGCTGTGTGTGTGTGTGTGTGTGTGTGTGTGTGTGTATGTGTGTGTGTTTGTGTGTATGTGTGTGCGTGTGTGTGGGGGGGGAGTGGGTGTGGGTGTGCACACATGTGTAATGAGCAATTGATTCCGTAATTCCCTTCAAAGGTCCTTAGTGTCAAATCTTCACCAAGTATTTAAAGCCCCTTGGTGCAGGAGCGGAAGTACATCCCTTGCAGACCTGCCCGAGAATGTGCTGGCCCTAATTCTAAGCCACCTATCAGGCAACCCCAACTACCTCAAAGCAGCACGGCTGGTGTGCACCAGCTTCCGTGCAGCTTCTATTACCCAAATTACCAGCGTGGTTGTGGACCCTTTGCTTTGCAACCACAATGCACCAATCAGCAGCCAGAGCAGATCTGTAGAGGAACTCGTCCTGCCAGTGAGAGCCACATCCTCGCAACTCCTGCTGGCCCAGCAGCTACAGCAGCTCCAGTGCCTAACCCGCCTCACCCTGTGCATTCGCAAGCCCGAGCATGCCTCCCTTCTCGCAGTCCCTGGGGTGCCGCCCGTCCTTCAAGTGCTCATCCTGGGCGGAAACTCGTACCTGCAAGAGCAACAGCCCGTCAGCGCCAGCTGGCAGCCCATTATGACAGCTGCCACGACCCTCACACGCCTCCATGTACAATGGAATGCGCCTGTGCGGGAGACGGCTGCGGTTCTTGCCGCGTGCAGCAACCTGGTTGCCCTGGAAGTTTCCGGGCCCTGCTTGCAGACGCTCGCCCGGCAAAGCCGGGACGGCCGCTCGCACGCTCCCGTCCTCCTACCGGCGCCCGCTCTGCGCAGCCTCACGCTGGGCGAGGCCGGTCTCCAGGGGACCAACCGGTCTCCTGGGGACCAAGACCACCCGGAAGGGAACCCGAGCCTCCTTGGAGGTTTCGAGGGGTTCTACAACGACCTCCTGCCAATCCTATCCCGTCTGCTCGACCTCCAAGAGCTGCGCGGCATGCAGGGCTGGTCTGCAGATGCGGCGGCGTGTGTGGGCACGCTGACCCGCCTGACGCGGCTTGAGGCGCCCTGGGTGGACAGTGCGCAAAGGCTGATGGAGCCTGGATTGTTGACGCGGCTGACAGCTCTGAGAACGCTGGGCCTGTGGCTCGGCGACGCGGACCCGGCCCCGCTCGGAGCGGCGCTCGGGGCGCTGCCGAACCTCCGAGAACTGACCTTGCGTGGGAGGCATGGTCTGCCGCAGGGCTTCCTGGCGCCCTTGCAGGGCCTCACCGCACTGCGGCTCCCGCCCGGGGTACCCGTGGGGGACCACGAGCTTCTCGCAGCGCCGCTCCCGAACCTCGCGGCACTCGAGGCGCACCTAAAGGCGTCCCCGTTGTACTTCTTCGACACCGTGACCGTCGCTGCCCGCCTCTCTTGTGTCGAACGGCTGGCCCTCTGCATGCCGCGCCAGTCGTATTTCGCCTTCTTCCCCCACCTCGCTGCAATGACGCGCCTGGGGGACCTGCGCCTCGAGCTGTACGTCTTGAAGGGTGGCGGAGTCGTGACGCAGCCGGGGTCCCGGGCCCTGCTCCCGCAGGTGGCGTTCCTGGCGGGACTGACGCGCTTGCAGTCTTTGGACCTCGCTTGGGTGATGGACGCGTCGAATGCCGCGGAGGATGTACAGTACCTGGCAGGGCTTACAAACCTCACGAGCCTGTCCATCTCGGGCGTTGGTCGAAGGGCTGAGATTGCTGAGTTGGCAGAGCGCGGGGGCCTCCTCCCCTTGACTGGCCTGCGGCAGCTGTCCCGCATGTTCCTTGGCGGCGCCTGGCGCCTGGGGACCGCCCACAAGAGCTCGCTGGAGGCTGCCTTGCAGACAGCCAGACGGGAAATGGGCGCTCTGCTGGGCGGTTTGTCGGTTGAACAGGAGTCAGATTCCGGATCCGAAGATGAATCATGCTCGAGCTCTTGAGTCAAGTCAATTGACTTAATTCAAGGGGTCTTCATCGAGGGCCTTTGAAGCAGATTTCTGGTTGTCTGCAGATTTGCAAGATATGCATCGTAAAGCAGATTGTGAAGTAGGCAATGAAAGATACTCACAGCGTTCATGACGCAGTGTTTGCTATAGAAGGAAGGAAGGATACAATTACATCCAGGACCCGCCATTATGGCTGAAGGGATCCTAGAGGGTCCTACAGGGTCACATCAGTAACAGGCAAGGATTCTCTCTGCCTTATGATTGCCTGCAGATTACACCCTGTCACTGTGACGCGGTCAGCAAGAGTGATGCTGAAGTCTCCCCATTTTGTGCCACATTGTACTTCTCTGGATCTGATGAAATCAACTGACCCCCATTCGAAAGCTGGGCCAGGGGTACGGTATAAGGAAACTTTCCATTCATTCTTCTACAGATCTGATTTCTTTCCGATTTTTGCCTCTGCAGAAAAAGTCCATTTACACAAGCATCTGCAGGTGATGAGACGGAGCCATGTGCGTTATATACATTGCATTGCCAAGTGCGCAACGCAGGCCAAAATGTTAATGTAGACTCTTCGACGAATTCCCCTGTCCAAGTACTGAGTCATGTCACCAGGAGCAGGGCAAGATAGCTCATGTAAATCATAAGAATGGCCCAGAGTACTGGCCAAGTAAGGCTTGAAGGTATTAGTACGCACTGCATGCGTGCTAATGCCACTGAATTATGAGTGGGGTTCCCTGCAGTTGCTGATAAGCTGCAAGAACCTCATGACTGCCCAGAGCATGCCAAGGCCATTGTATTCTGTGAGACAAGACGTATCGTGTTGTTCTGATTGCAGTCCAGCATTGACACAGAAGGGCTATTGATTGCCAGGATGAGTGCTTTACAGCAAGGGTAGCTACGTATAGGAGTTGCACACGGAGGGATGTTGTCTATCGGCACTGTGCTGCCATTTAAAACGCTAGTCAGCCACGTTGGTGCGTTGATCTTGCGAAACCATAGCCCGAAACGTCAACGAAAACGGAAACAATATCATACGATCGAAATAAAGTATTCTCAGGCACGGAAAGAGGTAAAGCAAACGAGTCCATGTCGTACAATGCAACACGAATCTATGCTCAGAATTCACGGTGTAGTCAAGTTGCAATAGATTGTGGATAGCGGAAGTTGCGGATGAACCCTGGGGTTAAGAGGTCATAAGCGACGTTTCTGCTGGAATTTCAGCGTCGAACATACGTTGAAGGATCGAACGCACCAATGACAATTTGACACCCTGCAAAATTTTTCACCCAAAGCTTCGTTCTTTGACAGTCATGTCAACTACAACGCTATAGCTGGACCTTGAACAACGTTTGGCGGGTCACTGGAAGAAGGTAAGCCCCAAGCTAAATAATTTTATGAATTCAGAACAATAGAATTCGATATAATTTCGAAAAGTTCTGCGGTTGTCGACACAGTGTTGTGCCATTGTCAAGTCACGGTGTTAATTCGGTGGAAGGTTGGATGTGGCAGGGTCCAGCTGCTCCAGGGGGATCAAATGTTGTGAATGTTCAGCCACTGGCACGGTCGTTACCTGATCGGTTGCTGATCTAGGACGTTCAAGGAACTTCGAGTTGACCTTGTTTCCAAAGCAAGTTCCTGGGACCCTTGCAGCAGGAATACGTTGTTTAGAGCCCCTGCTAGGATGAGACGCTCTGAAGAGCGTTAGTCGCACTGGTCGAGGGGTATCCGAACAGGCTCGCGGGTCTGTGTTGAAGGAAGTCGGTCATCGACGCTCGGCTTTGGGTCCAAGAATGTGGAGTTCGAAACGGTCTTTACAACCAGCCATCGAGTGTTACTTTCCAGACATTCCAATGTTGGGAGCCCTCGCCAGAGGGTTTATGTTGAGGGTTGGCAGCGGAGTCAGGCGCTCAAGGATTGGCAGAGCCGAGTTTTAAGTACTAAACAGTAACAACAAGGTACGTATATTATTCGTTAACAAGTTGGTACTACCAGGTAGTAACACCCTAGTACATGATATGCCAGCATAACCACCTGTCGCCACATCTCTTGTACTCAACAGATTCTTGCACAGATTTAGGGGATCCCAGCACATCCTCGAAGATTGCCTCTGTAAACTAGACGGTCCGTGCTTTCTGAGGAATGCAGGCTGCATCGTAACTTTCTCTCGTACCTTAGGCTTTTCATTTTCTCTCCACACACTGTGTTAAGTACTAGCCGGGACTAGGATCACAGAACATCAGAGCTGACCTTTCATTGACAAATTGATTTTGAATTTCGTATATTTTGATGTTTTGTGTGTCTCAAGCTTCTTTAGTAAAGTCTTGGGGATTCGCATCACTCTTTCCTGCCAGATAAGGAAAACATCCCTAGCCGATCTTTGGCATCAAAAAAACAATATTAATGGGGTTCCTTGTTGTTTCACATGGACACGACAAGAACTTCTGAGTCATTTATGGACCTGTTTTGTTGCACTTGCTACATACTCATGGCTGTTGCAATTAGGTGTGTGGAGTGGATCCCTGTGTATGAGGTACGAGCTTAAGTATCAAAAGTGGCCGTCGTAACTTAGTTAGCTAGTGTATTTGCTGAGCAGGGCTCTGTATACAACCCAATGGAAGCCTAGTGGAGCCACATGCGTGGAGAAACGCATAAACGACGGAAAAAACAATGCGGGTATGCAAATTGACCGTCTCTGTGAAATCTCTGGCCAGGACTTGCTTTTGTATTTGATGTCATGCTGGTACATGTAATGACTGACGTCTTACAAGTCACAGATGCAATATGAAGGAGGAGACACGCAATCCAAGCAGCACCTTACTTGCAGCGATTTAGGCTAGAATTTAGAACAGTATCTCTGCTCGACCCCCATGAACTGGCATGCCAGGGGTTAAACCAAGTTTAAACCTCTTTTTTTAAACCTAAAATTGGCACAGTGTCTTTACGCTGCCCTCGTCTAATGGCATGCCAGGTGCTAACACCAAGCTTTTGTGTCCAGCAGAGTCAGAGTCGTATGACACTGTCTGACACTGTTGAAGTAACAGGCCATAAGGCTCAGGTTCATGCTGAGCTCTTTTACCGTGACGGTATAGTCGAAGTTTTACGTGACGGTTTAGTTGAACTCCTCCAGAGCAACTTGATTACTGATTAGGCCCGATGTGGGGATTTGGAACAGGCGAATAACAGTATTGGATCTGCCAGAGAATGTGCTGGTTGTTCTTCTGGGACACCTATTGTGCAATCCAAACCACATACGTGCAGCGCGCATGGTGTGCCGCAGCTTCCGCGCGGCATCCATCTCCCACATTACTCATGTGGTGGTGGATCCCTATCTTCGCAGCGTCGATGGCCTGACCGAATGGAGGGGAAGGGAAGCCCCCCTGCAGCTGCTGCTGGCCCGAAACCTGCAACAATTCCAGTGCCTCACCTGTCTAGCCATCGGCATTGGGAAGCCGGAGCACGCCTGTTTGGTTTCCATCCAAGGTGTCGCGCCGGTCCTGCGGGAGCTGACCCTCCATGAACGCTCTTACCAGCCAGGAGGCCAGTTATACGGCCCCCGCTGGCTGAAGCGGCTGGCTGCTGCGACGGGCCTCACCCGCCTAGTTATGGCTTGGGATGCGCCGCCTCGGCTAACCACTGCTGTTCTGCAAGCGTGCCCCAACCTGTTGACCCTCCAGGTGGGGGGGCCAGGCCTCTGGAGCCTCACCCTCCCCCACTCCCGCAGGGGCATGGATGGCCATACGCATGCCTCTGTCATTGCTAGCGCTTCCGGCCTTCGCAGCTTGACTCTCGGGGAGACCGCCCCTTACGAGATGGTTCCCGCGGGGCTCTTCGCCGAGCTCCTCCCAGCGCTGACCGGGCTGCGCAACTTGCAAGATCTGCAGGGAATGAAGGGGTGTACTGCGGACGAGGCGGTACACGTCGAGCACCTCACCGCCCTGACAGCCTTGCAGGCACCCTGGACGTACCACGACCACATGTTCGGCTTCGTGCCGCTGCGGCAGCTCACAAACCTCCGGACGCTAGGCCTTCGGCTGGGGAGGTACGTCGAGTTCGAGTACGCCCTAAAGTCGCTGGGCAGGCTGTCACACCTCCGGGATCTGACCTTGCGCGGGTCTGCGTCAAGCGGCCGCCTGCCGCGTTCTGGCTGCCTGGCTCCTTTCCAGCATCTGAACTCTCTCCGCCTGCCGCCCGAGATGGCCCTGAGCATTGACGACCTGTCACTGGCGCCTTTAACCGCTCTGCGCAGGCTCCAAGCGAACATCTCCGTGATTTCACCCGCCGCCGCTGTGCTTTCCATGGCAGCCTCTCTCCAGCGCATGGAGGAGCTTGACCTCGTCAAGTATTCCAGCACCCTGTTGGACGGCTTTTACCCCCATTTGCCTGCGATGACGGGCCTCAGGAGCCTGAGGCTGGAGCTGTGCGACTGCCCCCGCCTGCCCCAGGTGGAGCTGCCGCCTGTCGCGTGGTTGACGGCGCTGACGCGCCTGAGCATCCTGGCCCTCTTAAATGTGATGGACGCCCAAACCACCGCGCAGGACGTGCGCTACCTTGCCGCATTGAGGGAGCTCACCAACCTGACCATTGTGGGCGTCGGCGAGGCGGCTCGGGTCACTGAACTCGTGGAGGCAGGAGGCCTCCAACCCTTGACGGCCCTGCGCATGCTGTGCCGCCTGTACACTGGAGGGGCCTGGCGGCTGGGGAGTGAGCCCTCCTTTGTGGCTGCAGTGAATCGAGCAAAGTGGGAGATGGGCTCCGCTACTTGTCTTATCGTCGATGGGCTCCGCTACTCGTACCGCCGTCCGAAACCCACCCTCTGAATGTGGAGTACCTCAGCTCACTAGTTTGGATAATTCTTTGGTAGTGTGAACACCGCGCCATCGCACACACTATAACATGCCTTGCATGTGCTAGAAGACAATACGCATATGCTTTGGCAGCGGACCGCATGAACTGTCCTTTCCCTTCCCTCATGAACATTTTAGGGTGGCAAGACATCAAAGCCCTGTATTCTGGGGGCACGTGCACAGGTTTGGGTGGTTATAGTCCCACTAAGTGGCGGCACATTGTGCTTTGCATGGTGACTTCGGTGTTCTTTGGAAGTCACTTGGGCTCTTTCTACTTGCAGCTGCCTGCTTGGCAGGTGTGAGGGCTTAATCCACTTTTTGCAGTTGCCTGCTCAGCAGGTGCGAGAGATTTCGGATGCAAGCTCTGAAAGTTGTACTGGTTTGGTGTACTCGTGGATGCTGCTTTTGGTCTTTCTCAAATCAGCTCTCTGAGGAAGGGTTTCCATCTGTCCAGCCTGTCGGCACATGCCTCAGCAACTGTAAGCCTGCATAGCCTTTAGGCTGGGAATTTCAGGCTGAGAATCGTGGTATCAGAGAAGAGGGAGAAGAGGAGGGAGAAGAGATGCATATGACGTAGTACTTGATGTCTTCAGACACAAGAACTATTGAAGCTGCAGCAAAATATTTTCCAGCTAGGAGCTGGACAGCCTGTTGGACCTGCTCCATCTCATCTATATAGGCTGACGAGGTGGCAGAACGCGCACGATGACGCCGAGATTTGAACGAAGATCTGGGATTTACTTGTGTACTGAGTGTTGGTGTCGTTATAACTATAGTGATGCCGATATCAATAATATAAAGCGGGCAACAGCACCAATCATGACCCCTCATAAGGGTCACGATTGTGCTGCCATGTGACCACCGTACGGTGGGGTCCCTGACCAAGCAAACCATTGGAGGCCGCCGAGGGCAAGCCCAAGCCCAGTCCAGCCCGGTCCACCCCAGCCGAACCCAGCCCAGTCCAGCCCAGGTCAGCCCAGCCCAGCCCAGCCCAATGCAGCGCAAGCCAGCCCAGCTCAGCCCAGCCCAGCCCAGCCCAGTCCACCCAACCCGGCCCAGCCCAGCCCAGCCCAGCGTTACCCAGCCCAGCCACTGCAGCCCTTGTTTCTTGCGTGTTTGGACTGACAGCCCGTTCACACACGTGTAGCACATATGATGGCGCTAGGTCTCCCCCCACCAATACTTATGCGGGCGCCGGCTGGCCCCCCCACCAATACGTTTTGGTAGTCTGTACAGCCATTCTGATTTGGGAAGATCACCTGCAAATTTGTAACTGGATCGTGCAAAACAACATGATCTGCCACGAGAACTGGGCAGGGCAACACAATGAACGGTTTAAACCATTCATGCTAGGACCACAGCTGTGCAATTTCAGATTGCCCTATTGTAATTTCGTTGGTGTTCTTGTAGTATTTGTGTCCCCGTACCTCGGTCCTTTTTGGGGTCTGAGTGTATAATGTTATAACGAAATTCCTGACTGCCCAGTATCGTAATTTGGCGTCAATCAGATGTAGGCAGTCGTGTTTACAGTTTTGGTGAGTTTGTGGCGTGGGTTGCCGTTGTGGAGGACACTTGTGTATACAAGCTGTACATATTATGTGGGATATGCTCAACCTTTTTCTCTAAATTGTATATATTGAGAAGCCGTTGTGGAGGACAAGTTGCATGAGTTGGAAGGTTGAAACGAAGGACGAGGGTTGGCATCGTTTAGAGTGATATGTGATTGTTGTTAGTTCCGCGCAACATGCATTTCACAACGCATGTTTTCAGTTGTTTCTCCAACAGCGACAATTGTTAGGAAAATGAGATAATCCATAGAGTAACCTGAGCTTTATGAAGCTGAAGATCATCTTGGGATTATCTCATGGTTTCTCGCCTCGTGATTCTTCGAAGACACGTTGCACATGCCCTCTTCGAGCGAAGTTGATGGGTGGGAATACATGTAAGCCCACACACACCACTCCATCATAGTAACGTTGCCAATTTCATATATGATATGAACGCAATCGATCCGGACGAGTTCCATCCAGTTGGCATGTCCTAGGCCTAGGACATTCAGACTGGAAATAGTTAATCAACTATGCAAATCTGAAGTGACATCAACGTACACTGCATGCAGTGTAATAGCTGTACTCATTAGAGTGTTATTGAAACAGGAGTGACTTTGTTTGGGTGAATATTGTGGGAGGTTCTTCACTTCGTCGCGTCTATTGGGTCATGAACCCGTGATGGGTTTCCAAATTAGCCAGTATAGGTGGGAACTCCCGCGAGGTCAAATTTGTGTGGATTTTCAGCCCAAATTTCTTCGTTTTGAGGCAGGACAGTCCCGATAGTGGCAGATTTCGGGCTGAAATGTGATCTCGCTGGAGTTCCCAGTATAGATCAGTGATGCCGCCCACACAGGTGCAGGGTGTACGTACCTTGAGGGGCAAGTCCGGTCTCAATGCCTCGACGTAGGCTTTTAGGGCCTTTTTCTTTTTAAAAGGCCTGGTCTAGCTAGGTAATTCAAGTCACTAGGTCATGAGAGATGACCGTGCGTAATTGATTAAAGTGGTTGCATTTAAGAAGTGACGTATACTAGCTAGCAGTATATGTACACGACGTCATTGGTGGGGCGACATGTGTAGACAGGGGCGGCGCACCACATTGTTAACATGTGACTCCAGTACTGCCTATGTGTCAGTAGCGCTGTGCTTTGTAGTTTTATTATCCCACTCCCGGGATCCCAGACCATCTCCGAGGTCTTGCCCGCATTTCATTTGCATCTATCCATGCCTGAGGCACGTTTGCACGTTTGTAGCGTTCCTTCATTATGTATCTAAAAGGTATACCGGATATGTACGTTGTACAAGCTCCCGGTGCAGGCACATGGGACCCTCATGCCGCACGTTCTACACTGTTGTTGATTAATCACCCAGCAACTTTCTTCCCGTGGAAATATCCTTTGAAGCAGCTCGAGTGCCAATGTGCTTGAGCGCTGTACTACACTTTAGGTTACTTGTCTAACCGATCGCCTGTAATTACCTATGATACATAGTTTCTAGCTTATAATCTAGCACCCAGCAGATGTACACCCGGAAGGCCTACCCCACATGCAGAAGTGTCTGCTTCGAGGGTTTGCAAAGCTTCCTGCACGATCAAACCAGGATAGGCCAACCCAGGGAGAGTTCGGTTTCCCGCCTTATTCGGGACTGATCCGTAGGGTGGTGTCGTGAACGGCTTGTGTGTGTGTGTGTGTGTGTGTGTGTGTGTGTGTGTGTGTGTGTGTGTGTGTGTGTGTGTGTGTGTGTGTGTGTGTGTGTGTGGGTGGGTGGGTGCGCCTGCGCCTGCGCCTGGCCTGGGCCTGGGCCTGGGCCTGCGGCCTGCGGCCTGGGCCTGGGCCTGGGCCTGGGCCTGGGCCTGGGCCTGGGCCTGGGCCTGGGCCTGGGCCTGGGCCTGGGCCTGGGCCTGGGCCTGTGCCTGTGCCTGTGCCTGTGCCTGTGCCTGTGCCTGTGCCTGTGCCTGTGCCTGTGCCTGTGCCTGTGCCTGTGCCTGTGTGTGTGTGTGTGTGTGTGTGTGTGTGTGTGTGTGTGTGTGTGTGTGTGTGTGTGTGAGTGTGTGTTGAAAGCTATCAGTTTTCTGCAAAAACTGTCGCCCGACACCCAGGAGGCTTGAGACATAAACGCTATCACATGTTTGACCTTCACATGGCAGATTCTATTACCCTGCATTCAGTTTACACCCCACAATACTGGTCCAAGGGAGTTAAACCCATTTAAGTTGCACCCCACAAGATTGATGCAAGCCTGGAGGATAGAATGAACTCCCTTTGCAAAGCCTCTCTTCGAATTCTTCTCTTGACGGCCTGAAAAGGGTTCCAAAGGCCAGGATACCGCGCCTTCTTGAGGCTCTGTTAAGATAGTTACAACCTGAAGGTTCACCTTTTTGACCGGTATCCCTTCAATTCCCAAACTTGCATGAGGTTGAGACCAATCGGGGTACCCAATCAAAAATGAGTCCTGTGCAAGGGCAGGCCATGAAAAGAAAAGTTGGAAAAAAAAAAAAAAAAAAAAAAAAAAAAAAAAAAAAAACAACAACAACAACAAAAAAGAACACCCTCAAGAGAAGGAATACAGCTGTTGCCCGTCAAGACCATATGTTCCTTGGTACCGCCGTACTCATGCGTACAAATGTTACATGAGTATTCGGACATAACTCGATGAACAGATTAATCTACACTCGGTACCGTTCATAGCATGTTCCAAGTCAGATCGGCGGACCCAATCCAATCCGTTCTGATCAGTTTGGGCATCAAAAGCCTCTTCTTATTATTTCAAGGTCGGAAATTACTCCAGCCTCATGGCCGTGCACGTGGTCAGCCACGTGGTCTTCCGGTGCATCTGGTTCTAACAGTCCCGAAGGCGCCTGCAGGGGAGCTGCCTTAAGGTCCTTGGTCCTAAGCTTTGGTCCAAGCTGCCTACTGCTCTGCTTTAAGAGACATGACGGTCAGGTCGGGTGCATAATCCGTGGGAGAAGCTTCGACGGCCGTCATGATGCTCCGCGTCTGCACAGGTTCGAAACCTTGGAAACAGCTTGAACGCATGTGGTTGGGGTGTTTTGACGACAGTAATCCGTAGCAAGGGTATGTCATTTAGAAACGTAGCAAGGGTATGTCATTTAGAAACGTAGCAAGGGTATGTCATGAGATGATGATTGATCAAGGATGATTGATCCAGGAACAGCACGCTTGTATGTTGGTGCACGCGTTCGTAAACTACCGAAGCACATGCAACTGCTGCCTCTCCCCCACCCACAGGCCCCCGTTATTTTTGAAAAGTGGGAAGTTGGGAAAAAAGTGGGAAATTTCCACTCCGGCAAAACACGTCTGGCTTTCTCTCCGCTCCCGTCTTCGTCTAACTTTTCGCTGTCTCACTTGCACTCTCTACCCTCACTCCTCGGATCACCCATGTCTCACACTCACACACACACACACACACACACACACACACACACACACACACACACACACACACACACACACACACACACACACACACACACACAGATGTGGGTAAAGGCTATGTTTCATCGCTGGCAAGCTCTTAAGAGGGAGGAGGCTCTACATCCGCTGGAGAACGTAGCATGGCCAGAGTAGAGAATGAAAGGCAAGCAGAGATGGAAGGAGGAGCACCATCATCCAGCACGAATCCCAAAGGAACTATCATGAAATTGCAACAAGGGCATGCAATTCTCAATCACTGTGTCTCAGGATCAAAGCTTCGCACAGCAAAACAACAACGATTGTTTGTCGCTTGCGTCTCTAAAGACACACAGGGAAGCGTATCTGTGCTCCGCGCGTGGCTTCCCAAACACGGGAAGAGATGACAAGAGCTTGCCCTGTTCAACTTTGCCCTGTTCAAGGTTCAAGGAACAACATACGATGGGGGTCCCGAACATATCACCAAGGTCCCGGAGAGGTGGGGTATGGGGGTCAGGGATGGAGGTACGAGTGCGTGAAAAGCAATAGCAGCAGTGATAATTAGCAGCAGTGAGGACGACAAGGCGTGTTCAAAACTCGCTCTCACCATGTAAATCTTGGTGAGCTTAAAGCCACTGCGAGCCAATAGCATTTCGAGGTCGGAGAAGGAGCGCTCCTTTCCACCCACGATGGCCATCATCGCAATGTCGCTGATGAACACGGGCCGGTTCAGTGGATGAGCGGTATTTGGCCTCGGCATGCACTGCACAGGCTCTCCTCATTAGGGCAGAGGTCCGTTAATAGTGATTTGTCATGCATGAGCTGTCTCTATTGTCCTTCCATAACCGGCTGTGACTGGTCAATTTCGTTGGCCCCACATGTTTCTGAATAGAGATATCAATTGAGTCCAATGCTTAGTTGTGGGCGCCTTTGAAGCGTCCCCCCTTGTGTCCCCCCCCTCTCTCCTCTCTCTCTCTCTCTCTCTCTCTCTCTCTCTCTCTCTCTCTCTCTCTCTCTCTCTCTCTCTCTCTCTCTCTCTCTCTCTCTCTCTCTCTCTCTCTCTCCCCCCCCTCTCTCTCTCTCTCTCTCTCTCTCTCTCTCTCTCTCTCTCTCTCTCTCTCTCTCTCTCTCTCTCTCTCTCTCTCTCTCTCTCTCTCTCTCTCTCTCTCTCTCTCTCTCTCTCTCTCTCTCTCTCTCTCTCTCTCTCTTTCTCTCTTCCCTCCCCCCCCCCCCGGTCCCTCCCTCCCTCCCTCCGGCCCTACCTCCCTCCCTCCCTGTCTGTCATGACCAAGAGGGGAAGCAGGTGCACACATCAATTGTGAGAAGGGAACATCACGATGGAGTTGA
>KV908346.1:182821-190321 GCA_002005505.1 Botryococcus braunii | reverse complement strand
ACTACTGGAATCATTGAGTTTTGCAGGTTGACTTGTGGGTTGAGTGGAGACCGACGCTGTGTATACATGATAGGCATTGCAAAGGAAGATACAAATCTTCTGATATCAACCCCCACTTCCTCAGGATGGTCTGTCGCCCAGCCATCTAACACCACAAGTCAGTGTACCTGCATAGGTCTTGCACTGACGTGTACCTGCTTGTACGTGTCCTGTTCAAGGACTTATTATAGTGGCAGGATCGGGGGACAAGGACAGAAAATGATGGGAACATGGTATCTATTGATCATATCTACTATGTAGTGCAGAAAGCGAATTTGCAAGCAAGATAATGCAGATCCTCACGACAATTCCCATGCCAGGTATGCATGCAAGTAACCGAGGAAGGCTTTGGAGTGGTCATCTCATTTGCTCGATTTGCACACACAATTTATCCTTTTTGAATACACTCAGGAGACCCTCGCATCCCAGGTGCATACCCATCCACCAATTTGCAGTCAGTGATGAGCTTTTCGTTTGGAGTCTAGTAAAAAATAGCTTCTTGCCGATCTGAGTCAGATTTATGTAAATACCAGGCCCTAAACCTGAGTCACGTGATTTTTCCCCAATTACCATGATGGAGAACAATCATGTCATGCAAATTGCTTCCCCTTAGTGATGCGATGGACATGTCCACTACTGTACAGGGCTGCTACCGGTGGTTTGCAACAGTCACTGCACGAACAAACTGGCGAGCAGGATTTACCAACGGTGGTTGAGAGTTCCTGAATCGTTTGTGGTCCCTTCAACAATGCGTCAGCGACGTTCAACTCTGTGAGGCTGAGTACAACATGGCTAATGACTCGGCCTCCTAGTGCCAGATCATGGATCCGAAGGGGGGCCGGAACTATCCAGTTGAGGAATGCCTGAATATACTGTACCAGGGTTACCATAAACCCTTGGAGAGCCCAGGGGTTGAACAAGCCCCATGTACTTCTGCAGTTAGCCCGACTCCCAACCAACATGTCAGTCGTAGTGCCTGGAGCAAATGGGTACTATCCCATCAACAATACATTAATTCCTAAGAAGAGCACGACGTGCACACATAACAATTTCCAAAAATCAGGGCTTTCCCAAAAATATGTGTAGTGCTAGCAGTGGGTTTCGGTCACGGTGTGGACTGCACAATCGGACGGACATGCCCCTTCTCACCTGAGAAGCCTCTGCTCCTCTTTTGGCATTGCAGCAGAATTAATTTTAAAATTCATTTAGGTAGTCCTCGGACAAGGTTCCTGCGTGAAATTTCAGCGATTCACGAACGAGACCGTGGTCCCCTACTTGTCCCACGATCAAATCATTTATACTCCAGATACTGTCCCTGCTTTTTCCAAAATGTTTTATGATTATTTTCGAGTAATGCGTTAAAGGTACAAGATTACGGTGACTACTAGACGCAGCGCAATGTCATTGCCCAGCACAAGGGAAGTGGCTGTAATCGATACGTTCGGATCGGTGAACGGTCTTTTATGCGCAGATCCATCGGCAAAATGGGAAACCTGGCCGTGCGAAGCGACTAAGCTTACCTGCAACCGTGTGATCTTTCCCATGAAGGCAGAACAAGTTGGGGAGGTTCCGTGAACGTGGGAATTCAAAGTGGAGAATCGAGAAGTAAAACTTATAGCGCTGTACGAGTCGTATTTTTCCGTAGTACTACTAGTACGACGGATTATCCGATTGAATCCGACTCCGGATATCGCAGGCGCAGAGGTGTCACAAAGCGGTGCCGGAAAAGGTACATTTCGGTTAATACCTACCCTGCCGATCAACCCTTTAGATAGAAAAAGTGAACATATCAGTCTCAGGTTCGTCGCCGACAGTTCCAAAGGGATCTCCTGGAAAGCTGGAACTTCAAGGAAGTCCCCTTGTTACCTCGAAAGCTGCGCACATACGTGTATGAAGTCAGAATGTTGCCCCCATATCTCTCTTCCGACGTCGGGTTCTCTTTTTCCGACTGTTGTAAAGGTCTGCTCCTTCGCATGCAGGTTCCCTGGCTTCCTTTCTCCCTCTTCACTGTTGTAAAGGGGGGAACCTTTCCACCTCCATTACACCTCATTGTAGGAAGGAAGGAAGGATGGATGGAAGGATGGAGCAAGCCATGGATAAGCCACCCGGGTTCTGATAGGATGGGCCCATCCTATGAGAAATGCAGAAATCTAGTGCCCACACACACACACACACACACACACACACACACACACACACACACACACACACACACACACACACACACACACACACACACACACACACACACACACACACACACACACACACACCACACACACACACACACACACACACACACACACACACACACACACAGACAGACACACTACCCCTGTATTGCTAAGTGACAGAAGGAAAGGCAAGGTATGAGCTTTTGGGTTTGGGTCGTCGAAACATCTGGCTGTCCCTGGAATCCCACTTTTGCAAAGAAAGGAATGATTACATGTTACCTGCATGGAGGTTTTGGCAGGTAACATCCATGATTCTATTAGGCTGTCGATGTTGGACAATCACCATGTTCGTAAGCCTGCCAAAAACATGTGTACACGCATGCCGATAGTCATGCTGGGCAGTGTTTTACAGCAACAAGTGCTCACAACACCTGCGATACGCGCGCACACGGTAAGTACGCTAAGCAGTCTAACATTTACAACAGTCAATTCCTCATCAATCCGGTTCGAACTCTGCGAATCTGACGCTAGTGCATGACGTATTTTATGTGCAGAAATACAGCAAGAATGTAGGAGGTTACTGAAGTCTGCAACACATATTTACATTAAAAACAACCGTCCACCAACACAAAGACCTAAGAACAGAACCTATAGGGGTAGCTACCCCTAAAGGTTTTTGATAAAACCCCAAGTCTTCACCCCACGTGTACACAAAGGCAACTGAGATGCAATTTGGCGTCCCAACGCCCGCGAAACCGCGCCGTCCTTAACATCTATACCAGAGAAAACCCTACGTAAAATTTTTGTTTGAACAGCTGTTGAGAAAGTGAAGCTTGGACGACCAGACCCTGCAGCAGGGCTAAAGCCAACGCGTCGTCATGCAAACCCCTGAACACATGTGAACAGTTGTGAGATAGCAGCCCCTTATCGGGGAAGTACAGCTTAAGATATCTAGATCCGTCTCAGAAGTTTCCCGAAGTTTAAACTTATAAGCCAATATGCCAACACTCAATCAACCACACTCAATCAACCCCAGCTGCAACCCTTTTTTAGTTGTAAACGGTCTTAGGTTTAAGACCATTTACCTCGCTTTAAAGCTAGGTAACGTTTCAGCTATGAAGCACCATTGCCCGTTGTGAATCTCAAATAAATTTAGATGATTATCTATAAGCAAACCCAGTCATCATGGGGGTTGGCGCATCGCCAATTTACAATGAGACACTGCAGGAAAACAGCGCTGCAGCTCTGCAAAATCCATTCAGTATCGAGCTCTGGTGTTTTTGAAAATGACCATTTTCACAGACATGCCACCTGCGTGACATGAGCACGCATTCATGACGCACCCATGGCACGTGCGATACTTCTTGAGCATGCCAATCACCTAAATCACGAGAGACCGACAAAATACAATAATCTAGTCGGTCTAGCAATTCTGCTAGCACTAACAAAATCACTTGTGTGAAGTAATAGTCAGCCACAGATCTGCAAAGTGCAGTTGGCCAAAGAAGATGCAAGAAGTTATAAAGGTGTCATTGTGAACCAATTTTATGGTAATCCAAAATAGGACCGCCTGAAGGAAATTGGCATCAATACATGTACAGTTTCGACGGTCTGAAGCAAAGTGGCATCAACCACGCTGTACAGCCCACGTCCTAGATGTAAAACGTGATTTAAAGCAAGCAACCAAACAGTTCTTTTGTTTTGCAAAACAAACCATAAAAAACCACGGTTTACAGTTCGCAAGGACGGTCTAAAGCATGTTTGCAAGTGCAAAATAAAAGCTTCTGTACACATGTGGTCTAAAGCAAAGACCAAGTAGTTAGTCGCTTTGACATTGTGTATGATCTTGATACACAATATCGGATAGTATGAGGTACTTAAAGGTCTTACGGGCGCAAGTTCACAGTTCGGACACGAAATGGACCATTGACGGATGCTCATTTGTCTGCGGACCAAACATAGTGTGCCAAAACACTGACCGACAAGCGTCCGAAGTCCCACTGGCACACGCACACCCCTGCCGCGTGTGGCCCCTCCACGCTCCACAGCACGTCCCTCACTCTATGGAAAGGTTCCCTTCCTTTACAACAGCCACGCTTCCGATGGCCGGGGCTGGAATACCCGGTCTCGATTTGGTCGAAAGTCGGTACGACTCGGACCCCCCTGTTTTCGTAGTGATGGGCTTTAAGCTTCTTTCTTAATTCCCATACAACTAGAAGCTTAACCTCAAGCACTTCATCTCGAGCACTATAGTACTTGAGATGAAGCTAGATGATGAAGCTAGCTAGTAAGAAGTAACCCAGAGCTGGGGAAGCCCATACAGTGCAACAAGCTTATCCTGTAGTACACTTACGTAGGACAATCAGGAGATCTCTCTAGAGGATCCTTGAAATTACGGGCATCTGCTCAAGTGCCAAGGTTGGCAACGTCCGCGCTAGCATTCAGAGCTCTGCGACTAAAGAACCGCCTCAACGCTCAGATCTGATTCTCAATCTGATCCTTGCACTTACAAGGGCCCAATTACATCCTAAGGGCCTTGTAAGGGCATAAGATTGTAGGCCTGATTAGATCTCAATCCCATGAGGGTCGGCTCGCAGAAGTCAATGTCCCTCAGCTTGCTGCTGAGATACATAACGACCATTCACGATCATTTGCATATATGTTATGAAAAACATATGTTCATACGATTAAATATACCCGGATACCCCATACGTGCTAACAAGCATATCTCCATATGCAGCTGCAGTAAGGTACCTTGCAAGCACTTACTTTTATGAACGGTCCAATAGAAGCAAATGAAATGCTAATCCCATTCCCATAATTTAAAACAGCACATGCTCTACCAACAACAAGATTCACTTCGCTCGGGTTTGCCCTCAGGGGCCTTAGATTCTGTCGGCAGCGCAACAGATTGGAAGCAGATCCCCTAGAGGACTAAGTAGGAGATATGCAGAACTAATTAGGAGATGGCTAGTTAAGAGATAGTAACACGCATGTCTTGCAAGCGGGAGCGGGGCGGGCTGGTGTTGTTCACCCCGTCCCGGCAGCGCATGTACTCGGCCCGCAGTGCTGCAAACTGCATGCCCCCTCGCGTGACTATAAATCTAAAAATACTTTAGAGGTGCACAACGTGGGGATGGCTTCGTCTAAAATAAACAAGTGCGCCATAGAGTAATGGCTTTATATGTACTGAGCAGGTGTGTTATGTGGGGATGGCTTTAAATGAACTGAGCAGGTGCGCCACGCGCAGATGACTTTGTATGAACTGAACGGCCAGCGGGTGCCCCAACTGAAGATAGCTATCAATATAATACACAGTTGCACCATATGGGGATGGCTTTATATTCACTGATCAGCTCCGGCACATGGGGATGACTATGTCTACTAAAGAGGTGCACCACATGGGGGCATGTACATGACCATGTTTACTAAACAGGTGCGATGTGTCGGGATGGCTTTTATATATACTGCACAGGTGCACGATGTGGGGATTGTTTGATATATACTGAACAGGTGCGCAACATGCAGATGCCTTTATATGACTGAACAGGTGCACCACATGGGGATGACTCATTATATACTGAACAGGTAGGCCCAATCTACGCTTAGGACGCATTTTGTAGGTGAAGGACAGTACCGTGTTTTTTTTTTCCACTGCATAAACATGACGGCATTGACTATTTTGCATTGACATTTTCCCCAGTCAATGCAAGACACTCACAAGACTAGTCATGTATCTCGTCATAATATATCTCCTACGATTACTTGCAAGCAATTGATGATGCAATTGTTTTGCATGATGCTTCCGCTGTGAACGGATTACTCACTCACCTTCCAGATTCCTGCTAGCATGTACGATACGATTGCTTACTTAATGGCATGATTACTTGTAAGCGTCACATGATAGCACTTGATAGCAGGATTACATACTGGGAACTCCCGCGAGGCAAAACTTGTGTGTGTGTGTGTGTGTGTGTGTGTGTGTGTGTGTGTGTGTGTGTGTGTGTGTGTGTGTCAATTGATTTTCAGCCCAAATTTCTTCCTTTTCAAGTCGGGACAGTCCCGACCGTTGCAGATTTCAGGCTGAAATGTGATCTCGCGGGAGTTGCCATGTATACATACTTGCCTTCCGCACCCTCCAGATACCGCGTAACCTTAAACGTAACGTTTACAGGACCTCTCTTGCACTGCCTTCTATCCACATTATATCCATGTGATATCCACATGATGCATCCACATGATGTCTGCCTTTCATGAATGGGCGTGACTTTTGTGTGCTATGAATGCCACTCGACTTGCGCCCACCCAATGCAAACATTCACAACACACAAACTCTCGCCCATCTACTGCACACGTGGGGTGGTTTCTGAGCATGTGCACCAAAGGGCATGTGACTTGCCTTGCGGTAGCGAGCTCGTTGCCGAGGGCTCACAGAAGTGGCTTCCTCAACCAGCTTGCAAGGCAGGGGTTCGAGCGCAAGTTCTGGCGCATCTTCTGGCGCATCTTCTGGCGCATCTTCCTCAAACACCTTGCTGGGGATTGGCGTGTCGAAGAGAGATTTGCCAAACATGTCAATGATCCACTGGTACTCGGGAAACGGCTCGTGGCGGCCCTTCGCCCGATTGTACTGCACCATCAGCAACGACAGCAGTGCGGTACGCAGCCCCACGTACCGCACGTGCCTCCACATTCTTCAAAACCCCCACATCCGGTCAGAGCCTCCAATGCACTAACCCCCTTCCCTCCACCACATAATTCATACTCTTTATATAAGTCATACTTCATACTTCATGCTCTTGCTCGCATTCTCTTTCCCACACTATGTTAACTCGAGAATACGTTGCTTGCACCCACAGTCCAACGCCCATTTACATGTTCTGCATCCATTAAGTACTACCAATTCTCCGTCCATCTAATAAAGTGATTCATCAACTATAAGTCACGAACTCCTACCTAGGTCCACCCACAACTATAACTTCTCCATCCGCCTACAAGCAAACGAAACAGAAATGCTCAGATCCCCTCAGAAAGAAGTGCTAGGCAGAGCCCCTCAGATTGCTAGGGGAGGCCAAGCTGGCCTACGCTCATGCATTGGTGGTATCCAAAACACACACACACACACACACACACACACACACACACACACACACACACACACACACACACACACACACACACACACACACACACACACACACACACGCACACACACATACACACACACACCCACCCAAATAGTAAGGGCTGATTTGGGAGAGGCTCACTCACCCTTCCGGCGCCTCCTCGT